>CM044006.1:78789924-79349924 GCA_024085815.1 Flaveria linearis
TGGCCCTCAACCCTAATAGTTGTAAACTCACCAAAGTTAAGGCGGTCGTACATCCAACAAGTAATAATTTTCTCTTTGTACGACACCAACCAATTATTCCAAATATATTCCCATACCTCTGAAAGAAATAACAAATTTTATAAAATGAACAAATAAATTATTAGAGTAAAAATAACTATAAAATTCTTACCACGTTTACCGTCTTCATTTAACTTTTCTTCCATCTTCCTGCAATTGTAATCGTACAATGCCTCTGTGGGAGACGAACACAAGGTCTTCCACCAGTATGGAAAATCCTTCCACATGCCGGTTTTGAATATCATATTCCACCGTCTTTTGATATTCTCCCAAACGTGCCACCTGCATAGGTTTTTAGTAGCACTCGGGAACACTGTGTCACACGCGCTCATCAGGGCTAGGTCCCTGTCTGTGACAATAACGCGGGGCTCCACACACCCATCGAGCATATCTCTGATCCGCTCCAGTACCCATGTGAAGTTGTCCTGCCGTTTCCTTGATATAAATGCATGCGCAATACAAAACGACTTCGACGTCGACATAACGCCAATAACCTGAACAAACGGAATGTTGTACATGTTGGTCTTGTACGTCGTGTCTATCAACATCACGTGCGGGAATGCGCGCCACATTTTATACGAAGTAGGATGACAAAAGAAAACATCTTCCACGGCCTTAGTAGTTGCATTCATTCGTGTTTCATGCACGAACTCTTTAGATTGTAGCAGATTTTCAAGTTCCTGCATTGGTGTCATGCCTTTTCTTCCCTCAGCCCTAAACTTCGACGTCAGATTGTATATGTCTTGAACAACACAGACGCTGTAGGGAAAGTGCTCCCTTACGGCTGAATGGATATGTCGTGGCCGCGCGTGCTGCCTGTGTAACTTCTCGACAAGATCAATTTCTTCGGCAGTCATCTTCCTAAGATGCGCGTGGCCCTCCTCGTACACAACAGGATCGTGGTTATGCGTCTCGTTTCTCACCTCTAACATCCAACTGTCACTCTTTCCTACGTACTTCCCTACGAGTTTAAAGGGACATCCTTTCTTTATGCTCCCAGTACGTCTACTTGTGCCAGTGAATTTAGGTTCACCACTACGATTGCATAATAGTTTCACATCCTTTTTTCGTGACCGACCCACCATAATAACGCACCCATGCTCGCGTCCTCTCATTTTAGCCCAGCTCTCCAAGTCCTCATGAGAATCAAAATACTGAAAAAATGATCAAGCTAGACATAAAAAACAATATATAAAACAAATAAAAAATAAAATAAACAAAAGAATAAAAACTCTTCGTACTTTATCGGTTTTATAAGAAACCGTAGCCTTTCTTATCCGATCCTCATCCTCATCATGCTCTGCGGTGTCCCCATGGTTTTCTTTGAGGTGAACCGGACCATCACTCTCATCTGTGTCATTCCCATTAAAAGTATCCGACACATGTGTAATTTCTAGTTCTGACTGGTACGGGGGATGTCCGTAATCCAGCTCTGGTTGTGAGTGGTACGTGTTCGGGGCATGCCCGTAAGAATTGCAAGGGGGACATCTGTACCCTTCACAGTAACCTGTCGGTCCAAATAAGGAGTTGTACGCCTCTTGAGCAAATGTGTTCGACGGGTTGGTTTCCTCCTCCCCCCACGGAGGGTGACTTCCGTATACGTAATATTCCTAAAAAAGATAATGGTTAGATATTTCAAATAATAAGTTATAATAAAACATATACTAGTTCAACCTGGTTCGAATCTTCGATATGTGGCACCTCATTCAAATCTGGAAGCTTCGGCTTTTGATAATGATCTCCGGAACCCGACATTGTTTTCGAATTAACGTGTTTTTGGAATGACGAAGGCTGAAAAATCTCGAGTGTTGGATGAATGAAAGCTCAAATACCTTATGATGAAAAAATTTCGAGTGTCGGATTAAGTGTGGAGTGTTGAAAGTTGAAAGGTATTTAAGGTGAAAATCTGGCGCACAAAACATCACGGTTTGCCCTCCACATGACGGTTCGTGGCGCGATTCCCGGCCCTTCTGTCAAAATCACGTCTACCTCGTACCTTAAACTGAGACCTTGTATCTTAGAGGTCACGGTTAGGCCAAACCGTGACGGTTTGGTGACCGCTTTTCAACTTTATCAGGCCATTTTGTCGTTTTGTTGTCACGAGGTCACGGGTAGGCCAAACATAAACCGTGAGACAGCAAGCCCTTGCGGTCACGGTTAGGTGCCAAAATGTGACCGCAAGGCCTAACCGTGACCGTTTGAACCGGCCTACCATTAAAAACCTTAGCGGTATCCCCATTATTATTATTTAGAACAAAATCATGCATGTTTTTAATAATGTTCTGATGTGCCGGAAATGGAGAAAGGCTTTTAAGGTTGTATTTTGCAATAATGCAAAAGCATGTCGTTCGATTTAAGCATTAATTTGTCTTGAAGATGAAAGGAGGCAAATAATGATGATACGATGGCTTATACCGACAAAATTGTGTTGTCTTCTTTTAGCATGCATGCGATTTATTCTCTCTCTCGGTGTTCAGTTATTTGTCTCAAGTGTTTTCTCTTTGCCATCTGGATAAGTACAACCAATTTTGGAGGTTTGGCCTTTTTATTATCCTTGAATATATACTTTGATAGTAATATTCTTGTTGTAATTTAATTATATATGCAATTTAAAGTTGGCAATAGTAATTAAATTAACTGTATCATCAAGGTATTTGGTCAAACGGTACCCAGATATTAAAATGATGTTTTTTTAAGAGGTTGAAGGTTCATGTCAACGATTGAAAATAATGTAGAATCGAGAGTAGATTAGTTTATTGGTAATTTTTTTTTATGCAACCGGGCTAGGTTCTCTATATCAGACTTTTCTCTCAAATCTTCAAAACATTGATTTTGAAACATATGTTATTTATTTGGCAATGATAACACGGTTTGTAACATGTGTCCCTAGCCAAACAGTTGATGTTTCAAGTATCGTCTTAATCAAATGATATGGGTTTCGTAAAATATTTGACCAATTGTTTATTTTTATGTGCCTATTTTTTTATCTAAACACTTTATTTTCATGTATTCGTTTAATTTTCTTTTAAAGTAAGTTAGTTTTAGATATTTCAAAATATATTTGTCAACAGGAGCGAAGCTTCATTGGGGCAGGGGCCCCCGCTCCCTCTATTTTTTTCGTCAGTAATGTAAATTTTCGGTTCGATAATGTAAATTTTCGGTCTGGTAGTGGAATTTTTTTAATAAATATAGAGTCCCCCTCCCCCCAATAAAATAGTTTATTTTTGTCCCCGCCCCCCTTTAAGCTTTCGCTCAAACTCCGTCATCGTCTGTCAATTATACTGGAGTTAAAATTAAATAGATATGCCAAATGATTTCGGGTATGCTATAACTATATAGGTATAAACTTGCTTGGCATGTTAAATGAAACATGAATTATATATATATTAAAGATATAAACTTTAGCTACAGTATCCTCCTCCCCACAATTCCACCGCCCCCTTCAGCCACCGTCGCCACCTCGCCGTCGCCACCTCGCCACCTCACCGTCGCCACCTCGCCTCCGTGGCCACCTCGCCCCCGTCGCCACCGCCCCCTTCGGCCTGTCGCGAGGAGAAACCCTCAAAATCTCCCAACAATTCACCCGAAAGGGACAACAAGAATGTTCTTCACCTCAAAGCCACTGAATTACGACTTGGGTTACCTGGTTTGGGTCAAGATTTGGAAGAAAATTCAGGTAAAATCAGTCCCACGAAGAACAATGTTTCACGAGCTAAAAGGGGGTTTTCTGATGTTAACTTCGATGGTGGTCGAAATTGGGGGTTTAATGGCGGATCTGATGGGGTTGATGGTGGTTTAGATGGTGAAAAAACAGAGAAATTGATTACACCCATTGTTGAAGAGAAGAAGAAAGGTTCTGTTAATGGTGAAAGTTGCAGAGTTCCTCCTGCTGCTAAGTAAGTTTTCAAACATTCAAACCCCTGTTTGCATATGCAACTAAATTGTTGAAATTTAGATGTTTCTGATTTGGGTTTTTTGAATTGCTTAATAATTTGCTTATTTCTTTGTTCAATTGTTGATAGAAAGTCATAAGAGCTTATTTGGGTTAACTGCTCATAATTCTATTTAAGGGTTTGTTTATCTTGACTATTAAGAGGTGTTTGTATGTATTTTTTTACAGTGATTATTCATTTATTTGAGAGCTGCATAACACAAAAGTTCGAATCTTTAGCAAGGATTTGTTGCTTATGATGTGGATTCTAATGTTTTGTGTTGTGTTTTGATGTGTATAGTGGCAATTGCATATTCAACTTTGTGTAATCTGTGTGTCTAAACAAGGGGCTTTGTTTGGGTTTTCTTAACAGGGCTCAAGTGGTAGGATGGCCACCAATTCGATCCTTTCGAAAGAACACCATGGCTACTAATTTGTCGAAAAATGGTGATGTGGCCGAAGGGAATTCGGTATGTGGTGAGTGCCTTTATGTTAAGGTTAGCCTGGATGGTAATATAAGAAAGAACTTATATATTTTTGCATGAAGTACTGAAATATTTCAATCTCAATTAATTCTTAAACTGGCTAAGCTTTATTTGTATTATAAATGATGATTGCATTACTTATGATTACTGCAGATTTGGGGAAATTGACCTTACCTTTTACCTATAATGAACTGCATTGTTGTGCAGAGGATCCATGTTTGTTTAACCCTTGCTTTTGTTTTCTTTCTTTTTTTGACATTGATTAAAACTTTGAATCTGAACCCATTATACAAGGTATGAGTTCTTATCTTCCTTTTATACCTCATTACTATAAAGATGTTAATTTCGGGTCGAAATGAGTACATTTACGGCATGATGCTTTGGCGACTTGTATTACATCTCGATTTACACTACGGAAATGGTCTAAGTTTATACTTTTACATGAATGATGTGTTTTCCTTTATAATGATTTGAAGCATATCAATTTGTTTAAGTTCATGGTTATATCCAAAAACACCATTATGCTTCAAAACTTTCATATTAGTAAGCTACATCCGTATATTACTCGCATACAATTAGTAAGCTTACCCGGCACAAAACCCGCGCAACGCGCGGTTTCAAACTAGTTCGTTAAAAACAACTACTTTCTTTATTTTATTGTTAGGCACTTCATTATTTTTGCCTCTTCATACTAATGATACATTAAATATATTAGTTTAAAACATCCTATCGTTACAATATACAGACTAACCACAAATCTAACAAAATAAGCCACGGAATTTCATGATATATTGATATGTTAGGTTAGAGTTCATGTATCACATGGATTAAATAAATAAAATATAATAAAATTATTACTTTTATAATATTTTATTTTCTTGATGTTATTAGCCATTGGTGAAATAAAAATATAATGAGTATTTAAAAGTTATAACCGATAATAAAATTAGAAATTATTACTTTATATTTAAAGATAAAATATGTTTAAAATCATATCATTTATTATGTACTAAAAAAATTATTAAAATAATAATATTTATATTTAGATGTTTAATAGTTTAATTTACTTATTTACAATAATCATCATTTAATATGAGAGAGACAAAACACAAATATAAATATATTTGTTTTAATATATTTTCGTAAGAAAGGAAAGTCAAATTGATTGTTTTTAAAATTTTTGTATTTATTTATTATGAGAGAGATGCGGGAAAATGATTTTTTTAATATGCTAGAATGATAACACGTGTTTTTTGATATGCTAGAATGATGACACGTGTATTAGAAAAAACTTCTTTATTATATGTTATAGATATATCACAACTTCCACGTGCTCGACGGTAATTATTAACGGTTGGCTTTAACTTTTTTTCACCCGCATTCATGATCACGAAAAATCACCTTTTACATCTAAACTATGAGCTCATTTGATAATTTTTTTTTCTTTTTTCTGGACCTTTTAAATGTGCTTTTTGACATCTCAACAAAAAATTATGTCTGTTTAAGACGTTACTCATAAGACCACGTTTTCTATTGAGTGATAGTGAGATTTCATTCACTGTCACGAAGGCATTACACATGACGATAAGATATTACTCACTCACTCACTCATATAAGAGGGAAATGATGAGTGAGATTTCACTCATCACGGGGGTTGCAATACTCCGTTAAAGAATTTGTTGTTTGAAAAAAAAGGTATAAAAATTAGATAAAACTTATTATCAGAATCTAAAAAAAACAAAAGTGGTACAATATTTGGTGTTAGGTATGCTTTTATCTTTGTAGAGATTTCAAACAAGTCATGAGAAAAAATAATAACTAGATCACATTTTTTTATATTTTCATTGATATATTAATATATTTGTACCCACATTGTATATGCTTTTTTCTTTGTTTTTCTATAAACGGATGAAGATAATGACATGTAGCTAGCGATAGTGGAGGTGGCGTTTGTGTTAACACATCCGGATGCATGCTAAGTTACTATGTTTTAAAATATTAACTTATTTTGACTAATTGTATAACTTAAGTATACAGTAATAAACCTATATACCAAGCAAACAAAATGGTGCAAACCATTCTATAATTGTATCTAGTTGCTATAATATGATATACTCCACCTATACACTTAGTTGGCTAAATAGTTGGGTGCCATTGCTGAAAAAAAGGTTACATGAAGATTTGGTAGGCCTAGGTATCTTCAATAATTCTTAGGTACTACTTAGTCTACCTTAAAATATTCAAAAAATCAACACCCTTTATATCCCATTAAGAATCCAATGCCCCAAATGGTACCAACAAGTTGCAATATCTCCACCATATCCTAGACCATCTTACTGTTTTTACTCTTTTTAGTATCATGCACTCATAATAGTTAAACTTTCATGGTTTCCAAGTTATATATAAAGATCTATAATCATAATGAATGTTCTATTTTTATTAAATTACAATTTAAATCAATATGTTGTAGGCAAATTATAATAGAACATAAGCAACTTTGTTCTAAATTCACTTAGCCTTGCCAAACATGAAACATTATGTCTTAAATGTCTTGCAACTGTTTATGTTTATTATTTTATGCTAACATGATATATTGTCCAAAATATGTTATGCCAACGTGGTTTGAACGTAAACTCTCCTACGCCTAACACCTAACTAGGAGATAACCACAAATGAAGTTGCCATTTTTTGTATCGCCTGGGTCAAGCTAATTGATAGCTAGCTTCACCAGTATACTAGATGGGATCGAATAATTTTTCAACTATAAGGGCATTCAATACGCAATGTCGCCTGATATACAGTTAGACCAGATAACATTTCAACCGCGTTGATGTATTTTATAAAATAAATAAAAAATCACATTAGAATGGGTTGTTAAGTTGTAGACATCAAAATTTCACTTAGCATCTACAAATGGGAGACAAGACATGTTAAAAGTCCATAGTAGACATGTAAGAGAATATGTATAGGGTTGTTACTCTTTCAATGGGGTTTCAGAATAGAGAACAAGTGCTCACGAGAAGAAATAAACTGACATGACATTTGCTCAACATAGGCACTACAATCTTATACATAGGCTGGAAAATCCAAACAAGACAATCTTGCATGTATTCTATGTTTATCGAATAATATTAGTAATTGATATCTTTAATCTTGCCACGTTTTAATGCCAAAATTAGGTCCATCATTGGCCATTTTCATTTGCATATCGATGACGGTATGCATCTATAGCGTCATTAAATCCCAAACTCTAAATCCTTAAATGTTAAGTATCATGTCGGTGTTTGATGCCAGAGTAACTATACTATATGATGTTGGTATCATTCTGGATTTATAAATTTGCATATGAATCCAACCATGATTAGCACGAATGAATTAATTAGTGTTAAATGCCAGAACTAAGACAGCTACAAAGTGTTGACGAAAGTCAAAATGATTTCTTGGCATCATCTTCACACACCATGTTATTCCCATGCTACAATTTTTTAAATACACTCCCCTCAATTAAGTTGAGGTGTTCAAACTTGACCTACAATTCCAAAACATGGAACCATGTCTATTGGAAAAGCTTCACCATTCATATAACATTGTACAAAGTGAAGATTATTTGTTTTTGGTTATATCATATAATGATTATTTTATTAAGAAGTGTATCACGTCGATCTTTGGTCAATATATCATATAGGTTGACTTTTACGTCGATCTTTGGTCAATATATCATATAGGTTGACTTTTACGATATATGGTTATGAGAAAATATGAAATTAATTCTAAGACCGCTTGTAATGATTTTGGATTGGGGCGCCATCTTTGATGAGCCTGAAACAATTGAAATGCTAAAATCACTACACAGTGATGAAAAGGGGGTGCCAAAGTGGAGTAACGCCAAGGCTTTCACAGGCATGAAACATGAACCCTTGACTGATGAGGGGTTTATTTAATGGTTTGATTTAATTAGCTAAAACTTCTACATTTAAATTAAATGGGCTTTATATGTAACGCCTACATATTTCTTTAACTAAAAGATTAGCCAAAACAACTACATATAGTTTGAATGTTTGGTGTTTAATAACGTGTTTAGCCTTGTAATCTTAATTAATGATATAATGATTATAAAGTTGATGCAATATAACTATTAATATTTTTCATGAAGAAATAAACAACTATTTAAATAAATCAAACAAAACCTCCTTATCCCACTATTCATATATTCAATAAGATAAACATAATAAGTCAATAAAAAATATAATAATCATATTTGATCTAGAAGTATGTATGGTTTTTTAAATAGAAGTTCTTTTATATTAAAAAAAAACCTTTAATACACATTATTAGTATGACGTGTTCTCTTAGAAACATAAAAATTACACTTATATAGTGCTTATAATAAATATACTTTAATTTTTTTTCTAGATAATTCTTAACACATATCCTTATAATGCAAGCTAAATAAACCCTTACATAATTCTTTGCGTTTAAATATATCCAACGTTCCTGCGTGTGGTTACTAACAAGGGGACCATATCTCAACTCAAAATACGTATTATATTGCCCCTTCGTGCTATAAAATTAAATCATTTTCACTAAGCTATGTGTAATGGGTGTGATGCAAGAGGTTTGATTGTCACGTCAGCCCGTCATTTTTGTCTATATCTCTATATAAATTTTAGACAAAATTACAGAAAACATCCTTTAAGTTTATATAAAGTTGCAGGTATCGTCCTTTATCTTTAAAATGTACTCTAAACATCCTTTATGTTAACATTTTGTAACAGAATTCGTCCTTTAGACTAACTGTCGTTATTTTTTTCAGTTAAGTCTAGGGTAATTTGGTCTTTTTACCTTTAAAGGACTATTAATGTAGATTTTTCCAAACGTAAAGTACGTTTTCTGCAACTCTTTTATTTTACATAATTTATGTATTTTTACAATAATACATCTACATATTATTTTTAAATAACATAATATATATTATTTAATTATTTTCATCCACGTATTATCTGTAAATATCTATTGTATAATTTATATTATTTATTTATTTATATTATAAATACGTGGATGAAAAAAATAATGTGTATATAATATATATATATATATAAGACGTGAGTGAATATAATTAATTAGCTATACGTGCATGAAAATATTTAATATATTTAATTATGTATGAATTTATATGTATATACATATATTTGTTATATAAAAATCATATGTATATGTATTCTTATAAAAATACATAAATTAAATAAAAGATAAAAAAAGTGACAGAAAACATCCTTTATGTTTGGAAAAAATACATTAATAGTCCTTTAGAGTCAAAAAGACCAAATTGCCCTTGACTTAACGGAAAAACTTAACGGCAGTTAGTGTAAAGGACGATATCTGTTACAAAATGTTAACATAAAGGACGTTTAGAGTACTTTTTAAAGATAAAGGACGATAACTGTAATTTTATATAAACTTAAAGGACGTTTTTTGTAATATCCGCTCGTTTTTAGAACAAAATAATGACTTTTATCAAAAAGGATGTTTCTGAATGAAAGATAAAATTATTCTTATAAATATCATTTTATAGTAAAAATAGAAAAAGAAATATTTTTTAGGTTATCCATAATGGTTATGTGAATATGAAAATAAGTGTTGCTATGTAGCTATCACGTAAACATTATAGTCAGCCAGAGTTATGTGAATGTGGGTTAGTTTTTATTTATTAACTAATCATTATCACTAATTATTTGTATACATATTTTTGTTTTTAATCAATTATTTTTAAACTCATACTTAATAGAATGATATCTATGTTGAAGTAACAATGACATACATAGACGTCCAAATAAATTGCTACATCACATTTCTCTGTAGAATAACGACTTACATATGTTAGTATTTGAATCATAGTTTCTTAATAAATTCTCTAACTCATACTACTAAATTAGCAACCCAAGTGGCAAATGTTACGCTATTTGCATAGCTTTATATAAATCACTTGTATTAACAGGATATATACTTTAGACATTTGTCATAGAAAAAAGAAATAAAGATTAATTAAAGGCTTGAATTGGTAAATTTCCATGCATACTCTAGCAAAGAAAGTATTTGATGGTTATAATAATTATAATTTAAAAGATTATATGCAATGTACATATTTGAAAGTCAAGTAACTTGAACAAGACATTGTCAAAGTCAATGAAGTTAAAGTAACGAGTTAAATTGCTAAGAAGCAACACAGATAAACTAAAAGTGCAGAATTTTCACATTGGAGAAATATGGTAACTTTTGTCTTGAGAAAAATTTGCCATCCAAGTACAAGTGTCCAAGGAAAAACATTCAAACTTTGACTTAAATTTTGTTTTCTTAAATGTAATAACAAGCAGAAAATCAAATAATAAAGAAAATATATTGTGCTCGATTTAGTTATTGTTTTACTCAGGTTTTGGAAAATGGCAGAATTGTTTCACAATCTGATGTACGCAATCTTACTCTACACTTATGTATATGTCTATTTTTCATGACGTAAACTCATGACCTCAGGTACACAAAATAACAACCTTACCGGTTACTTCAATACCATCGTATGAATGAAAAAAAGTCAAATAACTGAATATTAATTAATATATAAATGGACTAGATTAATTAAATTAATTTAGGAACTTAATTAATATTTTAGTTGTGATTTTTATATAACCAATTGTTGTATGATTATGGTTTCAATATATTAATAATCTAAATAGTAGAACATAAACATTATCAATGCCTAACGTTTATGACTTTTACTTAAATAAATAATATATTGTATTGGAGAATTCTCATAGAGAAATTGCTAGGATGTGCTTAGTTACAAGTAAAAAATATAACACAACAAAATCTTCTATGATGGAGAATGGTAAGGCTTGTCGAAGCTTCTCTTATGGTAGCCCAAACTCCCGAAAGGCTTTTATGTTGAAAATTTAAAAAAATGCATTCCATAAAAAGGGGAAAAGAAAAGCCAAATTCATGATACAAGACGTAAATAACTTGGTCCAGTGGTTAAGAGTCTGCCCTCCTAAAATGGAGGTGTTGGGTTCGGATCCCACTTGTGTCAGTTGGAGGGACACCTGGGTGAGGGGATAAATCTGGGCTTTATCCCGGGTTCGAACCTGACAGGGGGCGAAGGTTTACCCATTCCACGGGGTTCCTACGCATTGGAAGGGGGGGGGGGCTGGGTCTTGTGGACGGTTGAGTAGCCGACCTTTGACATAGCCCCGAAATGGTAGGTTTACACCCAAGATCTTAGCCGTTCAAAAAAAAATAGGTTTATATGACATGACTACAACTTAACTTAACGTAGCCAACTATCATTACCATGATAAGGGTTATGTTACTTGATCACGTATAAGTTTTATGGCTAATCAACTTTACCTTATCATTATTACCTTGCCATTATTATGTTAGCAGGGGAAATGTTACTCGTTGGACAAAAAGCCAGTTTATAATTGTCGAGACTATTAGGGTAAAATAACTCTTTTTTCATCATACAAAAGGATCCTACTAACTTTGGTTCTTTCAGCCAACTTCTTCTTGTTTAAGTCTGGTCCTTCCATCCAACTACCTTTTTTTTAACTTGTTATAGTTCATATATCTATACACTTTTATATTGGTCATTCAGTTACATATGCACTTATATTTATGATGACAGTATTCATAATAAAGTTTATGAAAATTCAAGATGTAGTTTTTTTAAATAATTATATTAATTACTGATAATATCATTTATTTATTTTAACTACAAATAGTTTTTTGATAAATTAAAAAAGATATCTATTTATTAATGATTTATCTAAAGAATCAAATATTTATAAAATAAGAAATTTTATAAAACATCAAACTTTTATTAAAATGTGAAATATTTTAAAATTGGTATTTTTAAAAAGTAGAACTTTTATAAAAAAAATAATTAAATATAAATCTAGAAATGATATTTTTTAAAAATTGATTTGTTTTGAAGCAAAATATTTTTAAAAAAAACATAAGAAGTTTAAAAAGTTAATATGATTATTTTATTATTTATAGTGCTCACTCATACATATTTAATCATATCTTATTTTAGAATACCATTTTATAATTATTAAACTTTTATTTTATTTAATATTTACTTATTCAATAAATGTAATATACGAATTATTAAAGTTAGTGATTACATAAAAGAGTAATTTATTCCTCATACCTTTTAAGTACTCGCTTTTAGAATTTGTACTTTTAAAAAAATGCAATTCTTTCAAAATACTAAAGGGTTGTTTGGTAGCATTTTAATAAGGGGTAACTTTGTAAAATAGTAACCAACTTTCAAAAGTGTTCCAATTAGGTAACTCAAGTTTTAAAAGTGTTCTGGTTAGGTCACTCAGTTTTTATATTTTATATAAATTAAAAGCCTTGACATGTTTTTTAGCATGTTATACGATTTTTTTCTATCTTTTGATGCTGATATGGAACATTGACGTAAATTTTAGGTACTTTTTTTATTTTTTTCATAATTAACATGTTTTTTTTTTTTTTAATATAATTTTATATATTGCAAATTCTGACCACCACGTCTTCTCCACCGTTACTTACTTGACATAAGAAAATTTAATGATGACTCGATTTGATCATTTGATGGTCCAATTTGAAAAAAATATGCATGAGTGACTAAATTAGAACACTTTTGAAACTTGGTTACTATTCTGTAACATTTTCCCTTTTAATAATTATTAAGAGACTATCTTTTAATAATTCATAGTCTTAATAGTTAAAAGATTACCTTACTGCTGAATGGTCAAAATGTTACATTTTAACCATTAAAACTTAAGAGTACCTCTTAATTATTAAGAAGCTATGAACTATTAAAAAGTAACATTTTAATAACCATTAAAATGCTAACAAGCAACCCTTAACTCAAGATGTTTCACATCCATTCCAATATCTTCAAAGCATATTATAACACATATGTACCTAAGTATACAATGTGTTTATGTACATACATATGTTCTCTTAAGATTGGAATCAGAAGTTCTAAACCAACTTAAGATTAGAAATTTGCAAAATCTTGTATTTATAAAAAGAATTTCGTATATATCCCTGAAAACTTATAAAATATCATATGTTTCTAACATAAACTTTAAATATATATATATATATATATATATATATAGGAGAGGGTTCCTAAGAAAACCTCTATTTACAAGAAAACCAAAAAAACCACTTTTAGACCATTGATCAAATTGATCAATGGTTGATATTAATCAATGGCATTTTTGTAAATATTTAATAGATACTTACTTTAATTAAATGATTGAAGGGTGTTTTAGGTAGATTGTAAATTTTATATTTTTGGAAATAACTAAAATCCCTTAAATCTCTCTCTCTCTCTCTCTTTAAACTCAAACACAATATTAGTTTAATTTAAAATCAAATTAATATATTCAAATATCATTCTAAATATTTTAGAAGAACAAAAGTTCTTTTTTCTGCAGATCAATGTTAATTACGTACTTGCTTACATATACGTAAACATGTTCACATATATGTTCAAAATATATTTGTTCCCTACAACATGCTTACTTATATGTAAACAAGCATAAAACAAACAAAAAATATGACAATTGCTATTACGTTAAAATAATGAAACTTATGTATATGTATCACTCATTAAAATGGTATACAAAATCAGAAAATTCAAATAAATTATTGTTAGAATCGATAATCAGCTGAAAATAATATGTTAAACTTAAAAAAGTTGCACATACGTTGCCATGGTTCTGTATATGTAATTAGATTACATATACGTAACAATCATCTTCATATTAATCAAAAATTGTCTTCATCTCCATTTTCTTAAATAACCAAGGGTGATTTGATGCATCATATGTAACCTGCTTACGTATATGTAAACTGCTTACGTATATGTAAACATAACCAAATTAGCAATTAGCAAACAAAGAAAAAACAATATGCATACTATTACGTTAAGATGGTGAAACTTACGTGTATGTAAGCAATTAGAAAACAAATAAAGAAGACATGTCGGTGAACTTACGTATATGTAAACATCCTTGCGTGATCAGATGCTCATCCCTAGCAGATATAAGATGCTCCCACCAACACTATCTTTTTTGTTCAAAATTTCTTCTTGATCATTATCTTCGATTCTTTACGTAGCCCCATATCAAATTTAGATGTCATCAAATTCATCATGTTTCTCGAATTGAAACCCACCAACACTATCTTCACCATCTTCTTAGCTCTAATCCAAATAACAATGGCCGCCCACCCATACCAGCGTTGTCTGACACAGAAGTTAAGGTATATACGTAACAATCACAAGAACCTAGAACTTAAGCTTTATAAAAAGTTATCAACAGATACACAGAAGTTAATGTATATGTAAGTAGCATTATATGTTACATATATGTAAGTTGATGGAACTCTGATTAGTTACAAACATGTAACCCATAATATTACATATGTAACTCTTACTTACATATATGTAACCAAACAATAGGATGAAGTCATCTTCTATCATAATCATCGATGTTTTTAAAAGAAAACTCAGACTTTAATTCGGTATTTACGTATACGTAACAATATACGTAAATCATCATCATCTTAATTTCTTATACTAAAATTAAACACTTTTTTAATAATATTGAACAATAGATGATATCATACACCTCTTAATTCTATTTTCTCAATCGATTAAATGAGATGATCATTACATACCCTAGCAATAAGTCGATTGCTTATGCAGATACCTAATACCTCGACCGCAACAATCAAATAACTAAGAAAAGACTTCATAAACTCACGTATCCAATCTATCACCATTATAATCCTTGGTTGGCATCGTGTTTTCTACTGTCCTTGTTGTGCTAGTTAAGAGGGCAACAACCACGATAGTAGTTGCGGAACTACTGGGCCGGGACAGGACACCTCTTGTTCCTGCTCCTCTTTCTTCTCTTCGGGGTTATCTGCAAATTAAAAATTAGGGTTTCAATGAAAGTAGAGAATGAAGAAGTCAGGAGAGAGATTAATATTAATTAAGAGTAAAATAAGGAATTCAAAATTAAAATGTATAATTACCTAAAATAGTGGGAGTGTTTATATTAATACCCTTCTAATAAGAAAAATAAAAAAATTATTAGAAATTTTATGATTGGTTGGAGTAGGTTTTCTTGGTTTTCTCATAGTTTAGTGGTTTTCTTAGGATCCCTCCCCTATATATATATATATATATATATATATATATATATATATATATATATATATATATATATATATATATATATATATATATATATATATATATATATATATATATATATATATAGGGAAGGGATCAAATGTTAACCCTTGTTTATTGCGATAACCCATTAACCTAACTAGTGGTCACAGCAAGCCACGTCACCATTGTAACTTAGAGTTACAGTGGTAAAACTAGTGGTCCAAAACGAACGTTAAAATTTTTAAAATATATATATAGTAAGACTATACTCAAATTAAAGATATTAAAACGATCCATTTAATGGTGTAATTTGTTTAAAAAAATAACGTCATACAAAAAAGTTAAAAACGTTATAAAAAAATGGTGAAGTTTTTTAAAAATGGAGGGAAAATCGTTACATCAGTGGTGTAACGTGATGTAAATGTTAGTTACAGTGGTGTAAGTGTTCGCTACATTAGGGTTAATGGGTTATCGCAATAAACAAGGGTTAACAAAGGAACCTTATATATATATATGTATGTATATATATACACACATATACACACACATATACACACACATCCTTAGTTAAATAATTTTTATTTTATGATAATTTTACCCTATTAAAATATCATGTTTAAATCATTTTTATTTGTAAATGTTGGATCTTGTTTCTTGATAGATTATCCCACAGATTTTGGCACTCGTCTACTCTAGTTTACTTCAATCACCGGCTAAAAGGTACCATTCCAGCTTTTGACCCTGCTTCTATCATCAAAATTGTTTCTAATTCTTGAATGGTAAATGTTTAATATTTTCTTATGTAAATCATGTATTACACGAGGCTATAGCTTAGTATTATATATATATATATATGTATATATGTATCTAGGGTTAGGTTCATTACAAGACTTCATTTTTTATGAGAACTTAAAGAACTTATCAACACCACTCATTATTTTTTTATTATAAAAAATTAAAAATAACTAAGAAGAGTATAATTGTAACTATTAAATATTCTCTCTGTAATTAATTAACTAATTAGTTTATATTTTATCTTTTATCTCTCATCCCTTCAAATTTGAAGTATTTATTTATTCTTAATTTTTTTCAAACCATTTAAAGACAAGTCTAATTATGTATGGTCTATTCACATCTATTTACATATATTTACATATATGTGAATGTTTTATACGCAATTATTTCTACTTTTTAAATGTATGTATATATTCAAATTCTCAAACAGGTCATCAATTTTTCATAGATGGTCGCCAGTTTATGTATATGTAAATTTTCATATGGAATATTCATTTTTTAAACCAAACATTTCTTTACATATATGTAAATTTTCATGCTACTCATTCATTTTTCAAATTATACTTCATTGACATATATGTAAATCTTCTAACGGATAATCTATTTACGTATATGTAAATGTTTTATACATATGTAAGTATACTATTTACATATAGGTACTTATATTCGCATATACAATTACCAACTGAACTTTTTATAGAACTAAGCATAATCAAGACTAGAATTAGTTAAGTTAAAATTACAATCAACTTCAAGCATTTTACTAGATAAAAGTAAATTTTATTAAATAGAATTAAATCATACACCACCTATGATACATGCACTTCATATTTATTTCTTTTTAACTAATTCAGGTTTACATCCATCGTTTACTTCACTATTTTTAATATTTTTCTTTATCTTGTCTTCATCATTTTTTTGTACAAGAAGATGAGAATTATTTCTCTTTAATTAAAACATAACCCAATCATATTCACTTCGGTCTTCCTTCAAATACAACATGATGAGAATCCTATGAAACAAAACAAAATTTCAAACTTAAAACTTATTATAACATTCAAGATTATAATCATTATTTAATATCTAATAGAAAGACCTATTAGTTATTTACCTTTTTTTATTAAATCCATTCTTCACACACAAATCAAAGTTGTAGTAACAAAACTCAATAAAAATTAATAAAAAGGTGAACGTGTATATGAAAGTATGAAACTATAAATTGAACATTGCTTGATAACTTTGACCAAGAAATTCAATTCTGAAATGAAAAAATTTTTCAGTGCACAAGGGATTTACTTTCGACCTAATCCGCGGTGAACATGAAACTTCGTCTTCCTTTGTGTAATTTTCAAATATCTAAACATCTTCTTATTGAGCATAAACAACGGAGACAAAGAAGATGTATTAGAATTGGTTTTTCTTTTTCTAATTTACGATGAGAGGTCTTATAAAAGAAAGCAAGAATGATTTTAAATCAAGAAAAAATTGAATTAGAAGATAAATTAGGAAAAAAAAATAACTGCTGTTTTGATTTTTTAATATGACGAAAATTCCCTTTTCTCATTAATAAAACATGTCTCAAGATTTGTTTTATTACGGTAACGCCATTATATATTTGAGCCATTGATCAAATGATCTAAGGGTTCAAATGAGTTCTCGTGGTTCTGAAACTATTTGTAAGTTCTGTAAAGATCTTGTCCATATATATGTATATGTGTGTATATATATATATATATATATATATATCATACATATATATATATATATGTATGTGTATATATATGTATGTATGTGTATATATATATGTATGTATATATATATGTATGTATATATATATATGTATATATATATGTATGTGTGTATATATGTATGTGTGTATATATATATATGTATGTGTATGTATATATATATTTATGTATATATATATGTATGTGTATATATATGTATGTGTGTATATATATATATGTATGTGTGTATATATATATGTATGTGTATATATATATATGTATATGTATATATATATATATGTATGTATATACATATGATACTAAGTTAGAAATCCATGTACACGGGTTAAAAATACGAAAATGATAAAATTCATAAATGTCTAGATATTTTTATGATTAAGTTACGTATTAAATATTATAATAATAAAAAATGAAAAGTCACATTTATAATTTATAAATCTATGAATACTTATTTGCATAATGTAACATACAGTTCGCTTGTATAAAATTAAAAATCGATTGTTTTAAAATTATACTAACCTAGAATATGTAAATACATCAATAGAGTTTTTTTTAATCTTTTTAATTAAATTATATCTGGCTATAAAATATGAAAAATTCAAAAGAATATAATTAAAAATTTTAGTTGAGAATAAACAAAATATTAATTTAAAAATCTTACTACTCTAATAAAAGACTAATTAGAGGGGACACATTACAACACCACATTCATCATTATCAAATTTTTATCGTTTCTCTCTCCTATCAAAAAATCACATTAATTAGTAATACTATTATTTATTTTTTAGATTAGAATAGTTTTTTATATATTAAGAAATAGATCTTTGTATTAATGGTATTTCTAAAGAAAAAATTTTATGAAATAAGGAATTTTTCTAAAACATTAAACTTTTTAAGAAAATATAAAATATTTAAAATTGGTGCTTTAAAAAGTAAAATATTTATAAACAAAAAATATTTGAAATTAGAAGTTATAATAATAAAGTTTATAAAAATGGCATTTTTTAATGTTTGTTTTTTTAATAAAGTTTTCATTGTATTTATAAAAGAAGATTTTAATCGTATTTTATCTTACAATATCATTTTATAATTAGTAAATTCTTATTATATTAAATATTTTATTTTTTCAATCCGTGTAATATACGGGTTTACTAAAACAAGTTTACAAATAAAACTAAAATCATTTATTGATTTAGTTTTTTATAATAATGCAGTTGACAAAAATACTAGATTAATTTAGGAGGAAAAAAAGGTTTAAGAAGAAATAGGAAAGTAACATGTGTCATCCATAGTTACTACGGGTTGAATAAACAAAATATAGACTAAAAATTATTAATTATAAAATATATATTAAGACATGATATGATTAAAATTATATAGAAGTAATAACTATAAGTAATAAAACAATAATACGAACTTCTTAAATCTTTTTTATTTTTTTCAAAGATAAAGTAAATAATTTGTTTCAAAGTAACATGTTAGAAAATTTTGATTTTTAAAAAATTTCCTTACTATGACTTCCTATTTTAATTATTTTTCATAAAAAATTGCTTTAAAAAAACAATTTTAAAATATTACGTAAAAATAGTTTGATTTTTAAAAAAAATCTTTTTATAAAGAACTATTTCTATAGAAATAACATTAATAAAAATATCACTTTCTTAATTTATTAAATAAACTAATTATAATATAAAAATAAATAAATAATATTATTAGTAATTAATGTAGTTATTTAATATGAGAGAGAAGCGGAAAAAGTTTGATTATAATGAATGTGAAGCTAACACATGCCACCCTCATTTACTATTTTATTAAAGTAAGAAGATATATATAAAATATATATAATAATTAGGTTAGTGCACATGTACTACATGGATTGAATAAATAAAACATATCAAAATCATTAGTTTTATAAATATTATATATTCTAGATGTTATTATCTATTGGTGAAATTAAAATATAATGTTTTAGAAATTATGACTCTATATTTAAAGATAAAATATGTTTGAAATTATATAATTTAGTATGTGTTAATAAATTATTAAAATAAGAACATTTATATTTTAGATGTTCAATAATTTAGTTTACTTATTTACAATAATTATCATTTAGTATGAGAGAGACAAGAGACATAAATATAGATATATTTGTTTTAACATATTCTAGTTAAAAAGGAAAGTCAGATCGATTTTTTTATAATTTTTGTATTTATTATAAGAGAGAGACGAGAAAATAATTTTTTTGATATGCTAGAATGACGACACGTGTACTTTGTTATGTTAGAATGATGACACATGTTTTAAAAAAATATTTTTTATTAGATGTTATAGATTATAGATATAGATAATTAGGAAAAGATATCTAAGTATGTAGGTGTATACATGAAATTCTCCTTTAAATTATTTTCTAGGGCTGCAAACGAACTGAACGTTCAGTGAACAGTTCGTGAACTGTTCGGCGGGAAGTTCGTTTATGTACGTTCGTTTAATAAATGAATGAACACGAACAAGAAAAGTTTGTTTGCTTGGTTAAACGAACAAACGTGAACACAAGTCGTGTTCGTTCATTTATGTTCATGAACGTTCGATAATGTGTTTGTTTATGTTCGTCAATGTGTTCGATTAATTATGTTATTAATTTTGTGTTAGTTATTTTTATGACAGGTATGTCAAGTGTTTTTAGATATTTATGTTACGTGTTTATTTATTTTTGATAAATTTTATGAAGAAAATGTAGATTTTATTATAAAATAAGTATGTGATCATTTGTATTCGTTTGTGTTCATAAATTTCTTTGTGTTTGTCATGTTCATGAACATTTGTTTGTTTTCGTTTGATTTTGTTTGTGTTAGTTTGCGTTCGATAACTGTTCGTGAACAGTTCATGATCATTTTCATTTCCTTAAAAAATGAACACGAATAAGGAAACCCGTTCGGTAAGTATTCGTGAACAGCTCATGAACAAGTTTATTTTTTCATGAACGAACATGAACAAGGTCTTGTTCGTGTTCGTTCGGTTCTTTTGCGGCCCTAGTATTTTCTTCGTTTTGAGACATTTAACAACCCGTCACTAAGAAAATAAATGATGAGTAACAACATATTGTGTATAAATAGATAGCGCTTTATCATGATCTACTATCAGAATACGTAATAACATTTAAAATGTTTAATGATAAGATGATTAGATTAAACAAAACATAAACATCTACGATGACATGTATGGCCTATAATAAAATTTTACATGTCTATTCAACAGTCGACCAGAACATAAACAAAATGACATAAGGATTGAAACAGAACAATTAATAAAAAGGTCGTGAGAAAATAATTAATAAATACAAATTAAGAATGGTAAACTGCATAGATATGACAACACCGAAGATGACCACGTGAATGCTAAATTGCCATAATCTTAAATATATTAATTAACTAATTAATTAGCACTAATCGAGCTTTGTTTATGATAATCTTGTTAATTTCACGTTGTCAATCACTTCATGTCCATTTTAACTTTAATTTACTGTATTCTTAAATAAAGTTATCTTTTGCTTATTATTACCACCCTGAATATAAAATATATACATCATCCTTTCTAATTTTATTATTTATAGCATAGGATGAGTATAATTTTAAAACATCAAATTATTACAAGAACAACAGTAACAAACCTGATTTGTTTAATTTATTTTATTTATTTTCTTTCATAAAACTTTTAGTTTTACATACAAATATGTATAGTTTGTAATATAAAAAACCATTAAACTAATTTCTTAATATGTATTTTTAAATTTTAAATATTACCTACACGTGTGTAAATTATATCAACGTTATAACATACAATGCGCACGTGTGTAGGCAAATTTGTTCGTATTTTTGTTTAAATTTCAATTACAAATGAATAACTTTTTGTATCAATTATTTTCATATATTTTAATAAAATTCTAGCTTAAGAAAAATAGAATAGATTATTTTTCTCTTCACTTTTATCATATAAATTAAGGGTGCAAACGAGTCGCGCCCGAGCCCTCGCGAGCTACTCGAGATTCTATCGATAAAAAGATCGTATCGATAAAAAGATCGTAATGAGTCGAGCTTTATTGAGCCCGAGCCCGAGCTCATGCTTGAAAAAAAGCTCATTTAATTATTGAGCCTGAACCCGAGCTTCATGTATCGAGGCCGAGCCGGATCGTGAGCCTAAACGAACTTTTTAATTATATTTTTATTTAAATTATTAAATATATTATATTAATAATATTTGTTATATATAAAGTTATGATAAAAAACAATTAAATAATATGTATAATGTTATATGTAAAATATATAATGATAAATAATCAAAATTAAATATAAAAATATTAAAAATAATATTACATAATATGAAAAAAGCAAGTGTGAATAGTACTATTCATTGAATAGTACTATTCTTCTGCTCTTCTTCTGCTCTTCTTCTTCTTCTTCTGATCATATTGGTATTTCCATTTTTCCCTCACACCTCTCCTTCTCCGTTGAAGATCTCCGCCACTGCGCCTCCCTACCACCGCCCTCCTCCGCCCTCCATCGGACCACCGACGCCACCGTTGTGCGGGTGTGGTTGGGCCACCGGGCTTCTCTTCCTGCTCTGCGTCTCCTCCGTCTTTGTTACTTGGCCATCTCCACCGTCACACCACCACCCACCTCCACCGTCGCTCCACCTCTGCCACCACCACGACATGAGCACCACCACCCACCGGACTTTCTCACCCCTTTCGCACTAAAACCGAACCCTAAAACCCAAATTGGGGGTGGTGGATACGGTTCATTGCAGACCCTTTCTTCGTTCAATTAAGATAATCCCATTTCGCCATTCATCTATTCAAACATGGATTTCATGAAGGTGATCGATCAAACCGTTCGTGAGATGTAAGTTCTCTTCCCATTTTCCCCCACCTTACATGTGTAATCTTTTTTCCGATATATTATCAATGCCCATTTGATTCTCTCCAAATGCAGAAAGCGAGATGTGAATTTGAAAGTATTGAAGGTTCCAGAGATTGAACAGAAGGTAATACGAACAAAAGTTTATTACTTTAATCATGTAATTGCAGCCTTTTTACGGAAGCGAATGTGTACATGTGTTGTCTGAGCATTTGGGCTATTGATTGCTCAGATTGCAAGATTTGATGATCCAAGGGGTTAATTGAATTGGGAGTGATTCGCATTGCCCACTTTGTAACAAAATGTAACTTCTTAGCTCTGAATTTAACATAAACCTCTGATAATTTTGTGAAAAATGATTGTGTGTGGACTAAACTATATAACACATACTGCAAGTAGTATAATATTGGTGTTAGGTCACTCAATTGCATATCATTTTTTTTTTGCATTTGAAAAGTTATTAGGCTTGTATAATAGGAATTAAAGTGCGGCTCTCTTTTAAGACTGGAAGACTTCCTTTTCTTTGTTTGAATTCTGAGTTTAATTTTACAAATCAAGTTTCGAAAATGAAATAGTAAGCTTAACTTCAAATGCATTCTTATGTCTTAGATGTTATATTACGGTGCCATTTTTGGATGAATTTATGAGGAGTAGCTGATTCTGTTAGGCAAATGTTGTACATGTAATGCTTTCTTCAAATGCTTCAATGATTATTCTTTTGATGATTTTTATCTTCTATGGCTGTGGTTGTATCAATTGTTAATTTATTAGTTTGTCACAATAGCATGATACTATGTGATACCTGGAGTGTTATGATTTGGATTACAGCCCATATATTTAAAGCTTACTGGCAATGGAAAGGATTTATTGTTGTTTCCAAAAATGAAGAAAATATAATATTTTGTGATTAATAGTGTGCCTATCAATCATCTGTATGTTTATTTTAGTGCTTCATAGTTCATAGTACATTTTTATGAATTGTCCTACGAAAGGGGCAACAAAGTGACAGTTTGTTTCTGAAGCCATGATTGATTAGGAGGGAAATTTGCAAGACTGGTTGTTGGCATAGGCTCTAAAAGGATTGTATATAGCTACTAAAGTGAAGATCTCTTCGCTGAATTAGCTGAAAATAGAAAAATGTACTTCAAATATTAATTTTTATTAGGATCTTCTGTGATTTTATTTTGTGATAAGGTTCATGGTCCGTTGCTTACCGAAGCACATGGTTTTAGCCAAGGTCCAAAATTATTTATGATTATATTGCTGTTAATAGATCTGTTTAGTTGTTTAACCTCAGTGATATTGGCACAGGTCTTAGATGCAACTGATGATGAACCTTGGGGTCCACATGGTACCGCATTAGCAGAGATTGCACAGGCAACTAAGAAATTGTAAATGTTCTATTTCATTGATGTATTCAAAATTCTCTTTTATGCACTATCTTACTAAATTATATTATTTTTGGTTCAATTGATACGTATTCCAGCTCTGAATGTCAGATGATTATGAAGATTAACTGAAACTGACCGCAACTGGCGCCATGTATATAAAGTACTGATGTTCGCTTATGTCTTTTATTTAGAACAAACTCCGCATTTCTTAAAAAAGCCCATGATGGTAGAAACAATATGCATTTAACTGAGCCTTGGTTTGATTTTTTCAGTTTTAAAGACGCGCAACGCGCGTCTGTGTATCATCCCTAGTTAAATAAATAAACGAGCCGAGTACGAGCCGAGCTCGAGCTTGAAAAAGTATTTATCGAGCCAATCTCGAGTTTTATGTAACATCGCGTATTTCAGTAAAAATATATATATATATATATATATATAAATATATATATATATATAAATACATATATGTATATATAAATATACATATTAATTTTTGTTAGAATGTTGATAATTACAACACTTATAATAATAATAATAATAATCATAATAATAATAATAATAATATATATATATATATATCAATAATAAATAATAAAGTCCAGGGGCCTAAATGTCATTTCTGAAACTCAAATTAGAAACTTAAAACATAAAATAATAAACACCACAAACTACAGGGGCCAAATGTGTAATTTTTTTTAAATCACAGCCCACCCACCGTCGACCACTGTACACCGGCCACATCTCCGGCCGTTTCTCCGGCGATCCCCAAACGCTCAAATTACGCGGTTTTGACTCAAATTAAAGGTCCCGACACCCTCGAGACCAAGATTCGAACCCTATGTACCTTTAATCATCGAATAATTCGGATCCAAAGCATTCCACATCGAATCCACTTTATTCCCGACCGTTCAACGGTCGGTTAACCCACCAAACAACAATAATAGACAAATTAAAGCTACCAACTCGATCATTTCTTCATTCCTAATCGAACTCAACTCTCAAATTCATCTAAAACACACACACATCGAGTTCGATCACCCTCTAACCCGTCGACCTGCAACCTACTCAAAACCCCACTTCCGATCGATTTTAAGCAAAATTACCATAGGGCTTTTCATCTTGATCACCATTCGAAGCTCCCCACAAGTTTAATTTGATTATGGTTATGGTTTGATCATCAAACGAATACCCCACGAGTCGCGACCTGTTCTTCATTTGGTAAGCTTCGAACCGAACGCTATCCATGTAATTAAACATACCTACATATTCGGTTTTCCATGGGGAACAAAAGCCCCATGATCTTGTTCGTAAACAATCTCGATTTGATGGTCAATTTGGGCAAGGATCGATCTAGGGCACGAAATGAATTTGGGGATTTGTTTGGTTTGGTTTAAATGAATTAAATCTGGGTTATGTTCGCTGATCAGGCTTTGGCCTGCTGGTACCCGCGCCCCATGTTATCCAGGAGGTCCCGGGTTCGACCCCGGGCCACCTATGTTATTTTTAAACATTTTTTTAAGGTTTTAAAAGCCTTTAAAAATTCCAAAAAAAAATTCTAAAAATCATAAAAATATTTTTAAATCATTAAAAATATTTAAACAACTAAATGATTTTCTGGAATCTATTTTAACATTTTATCTATTTTTATTAAATGTTTTAAATAAATAAAACTACAAATAAAACAAAATTAATTAAACAAAAGTGAACTACTAATAATAATTTAATTTATTAAATTATTATTCGATACTATATTAATTTTAATTATTTCACATAATATTTATTATTGTTTAAATAATGATTAAATATATAAATTTTTATATTTAAATCATTTCAAACAACAATTTCATTTCTTTTAATAATAATTAAACATATTAATTAATTATGTGATAATTAATTAATAAAATTAATTATTTATTTTTCCACATTTCCACAATAAATCAAACAGATACGTAAACTGATACGGTTATTTTAAATTTTAAACAAAATCATTTTCAATAAATTCACTTTAATTATTTCAAACATTTTTAACTAAATAAATTAGTTTATATTCAAAATCAAATGGAAACCCTAATTTATTCCCAAATTCTCACATTATTATTATTCTAAATTCGAGACACCGTTCCTTAGGTTAATCGTAAGGAAATCGTTGGTGTCTAACCTATCACGTTCAAAATCCAATCTCATCAATCAAGTGAGTATTCATATCCCTTTTTATATCATTTCCTATTTGGGGGAAATCATGTGATACAATACATTCAATCATGATATTCTATTGTTATTTCATTCTAAATTCAATTCAAGACAGGTTATGTTATTACTTGCAATTATGTGAACATACTATGGTAAACTGAACGACAGTAAAACCCTAATTCAATCAATCAATCCTGGTATCAATGGTAGATCTACTGGTTTGGATAACCCACCCCATATGGCTTACGAGTGGTGATTGTGCCAGAGGCAATTAGTCAATCTATGGTGTTTGTGTGCAAGTCTATTATATGCAAGTGTCAAGTCAAGGGGTTTCTATTGTGTCGGTTTATCTATATGCTTTACTATTGCAATATAAGTCTTAACGTTACCTTATGAATTGAATTATTCTCAATCAATCAATCAATCTATATGTATACTCAAAACTGTGATTACTCACCAGCTAATTCGTTAGCTGACTTTATTTTCTCACATGATTTCAGGTTAAGCAAGCTAGTGGACTTCTACTTGATCATATAAGACCTGGACTTAGTCAAAACAAAAGACAATTATTATTTGTGACTTTAACTGTTGCATTTGTATCTGTTAAATTCATGTTATCCTGTAATCTGATTTTAATATTATTTACACAATTAGACAATCATGAGTTATGAACAATCAATCATTCCCTCGTCCGCTCCGATGATTCCGCCGTCGGTCGGGGTGTGACAGATTGGTATCAGAGCCAGGGTTATAGGGAATTAGGTTATTAGAAATGGAATGACCTAGACTATAACTAAGTACCTTTACACATGAGTCCTCTCATGTATTTTATATGCTTAGATAGGATTTTTATGTGCCTTATATGTTTATATTTGATTATGTGATTATCTGTCTTATGTGGTTCTTCTTATGCTTTGAATCTTATCAATGTACACACGAATCTTAAATCATATTCTAAGGCATTGTGTGCATAATTCAAGTGATTTCAAACTCCAAAACTCGATTGTTATTCATGGTTTTCAAATCTCGTCAAAGTCCGTGTCACATGACCGAGAACATGCAATGCTGGAAGAGTGGGATACCTGTATCTTAAGGTGTTCTGTCTAGGCAAGGTATTCATACAACTTGATTACCTTACCTGGGAACCCTCGAGATGAGTATTCGCTTATAGGTACGCATGTCCTCATTAAGGTTGTGGTGGACACAAATACTTTGATAAGTCAACGTATTCGCTTTGGTTTGCGAACCGAACGTTTACACTCCTAACCTCTCATTGTTATTCTAAACAATCTCATTAACGATTTTATTATTTTGAAAAGTTTTAAAAAAACCAATTACCCGTTTCTCATAGAGGTTTCTTCTTTCCATATTATACAGCATGTCTTCTCGTCAAAACCGCTCCCGATCTAGAAGCTCTGGCCGCAAGATTGCTGCTATAGTGGCACGTAAAGTTGCTGCGGTTATCCCAACACTGCTTACCCATTTGAACCAAGGCAACAACACCATTCAAAATCAAGCCGTACAAAACCCAACTGCACCAAACCCTCCACGAGCTTGTACCTACAAGCATTTCAATTCTTGCAATCCCACTAAGTTTAGCGGGACCGAAGGTGCCACTGGTCTTTTACAGTGGTTTGAGAGTATCGAGAACACTTTCCTTAATAGTGAGTGCCCCGAGAATCTCAAGGTTCGTTATGCTACAAGTGTTCTTCAAAAGAGAGCACTCACTTGGTGGAACGGTGAGAAACGAACCCGTGGAACTGATGCGGCATTAGCATTGACGTGGGATGAAGTTAAGGAGCTCATGACTCGGGAATTCTGTCCGAGAAATGAAATTAAGAAATTGGAAGCTGAGTTTTGGGACTTAACTCAAGAAAGTGGAGAAAATCTAGCTTATACCAACCGATTTCATGAACTGAGTCTACTTGTTCCTCATCTGGTTACTCCTTTAACTCGGGCTATCGAGAAATACATCGGTGGTCTACCCATGCAAATTCAAGACACGGTGTGGGGTAGGAATCCTGCAACCTTGGAAGATACCATCCGGTTAGCTGCTCAGCTAACTGACAATCATGTCAAGGCTGGAACCCTGACTAGGAAGGGTGCTAAGAAGGTGCTCGAGAAACCCTCAGCTGAAACCCCTAAGGAGGAAAAACCTGAACCTTCTCAAAACAAGAAGAGGAAGGCTAAATCCCAAAACTTTGCTGTGATTACCCCTGCTGTGCCAATTAATCAAGTCCCTCCAACTCGTCAACCAACAGTAAACGACCAACCACCGATGAAAAAGCCATACACCGGACCCCATCCACTGTGTAACATCTGCAATTACCATCATCCCGCTAACACTCAGTGTCGTCAATGCACAAACTGTGGTCGTTTGGGTCATACATTCAACGTGTGCAGGAGTGCTGCTAAAGCTCCGACCAATGCACCAGTTCACCAACATTTTCCTGCAAATACCCAGGGTCGTGCATGCTATCAATGTGGTGATCCGAACCATTTCCGCAATCGATGCCCTCAACTTGTCATCCCAGTTCCTACGGCTCAAGGACGTGCTTTCAACATCAATACCCAACAAGCTCAAGTCACCAATGATGTGGTGTTGAATAATTCTTGTCCTTGATTTCGTCTTCCTGATTTAATTCAAGATTTGTAATCGTGATTTCCTTTTGTTACATTGATGTAATTTGAAAATTTCTAAATTTCTAATTGAGATATTTTTTCTTTCGTTGTTAAGTCTAACTTTGAACCGTTTGCACCGTGGGAGATGCAAGAGTTTGCAAGTCAACCTATGACTAAGGACACTCGAATCTCCTAAATGATTTTAACTCATCAAAACAGGGGTGATTCCCTTACTTTGGTGATGATTCTTTATTCATTTCAATAAATGGTTTTCCAATGACGTGTTTTTATGAAACTTCATCCTCTGGATTAGGGTGATTTCCTTATCTCGAGGACTGACTTCAATTATTCTCTTTGGAACTTACATTTCACAAATGACATGATTTCACCAAAATAGGATTGAAACCCGTACTTTGGTGACAAATGTCAATCTTTGATTGTTTTCTTGTTATTATCAAGCTCAATCGTCAAGATACGCGTGAAATTCATACCTTGATGATAATTTCATTTTTATGGATTGTATTTTTTTTCAAATAAAACGACCTCGTCAAAGTAGGAGTGAATTCTGGATTTTGACAAGGAAGTCTATCTTATTATATTTTGTTTTTGTAAAAATTCATCGTTAAGATAGGAGTGATTTCCCTTACCTTAATGATGAGTTACCTCGTCTTATTTTTATGGATCCTCAACAATGAGTTGGGATCGAACTTTTTGGATTGATAAGCTAGTGGTCATACTTTGAGAGTACACCATCAAGTTAGGGGTGAAAACCATACCTTGATGACTATCCTCATTTCTTGATCATCAACTTACCAGGGTTGTAATCAAGTGACGAGACGCATGTAGTAACTTGAAGGGTGAAATAATATAGTGTTTCGACCTATCAAGCCAAAGCATGATCTCTGAACTTGAAAAGAGACCCGATCGCCTTAAGTTGATTTTGATTCCAAGTTTGGAGCATTTAAATTCTTAAATCGATTTCTTTTCCTTTATTCTCATGTTTTTAACTCGGTCTAGCTACATCAAATCATTTATTCCTTATTTATCGACTTTCATTGTGAGTTATCATCAAAACAGGTTTATGTGATGGTAGTTCTCCTAAACAATCTATTGTCAAGTAAAGATATCATCTCTGATCGTGATGGTCGCTTCATCTCCCATTTCTGGAACAATCTCCAATCAGCTCTCGAAACTCAACTGAATCTTAGCACAGCCTATCATCCGCAAACCGACGGTCAGATTGAAAGAACGATACAAACCCTCGAGTATATACTTCGGGCTTGTGTCATTGATTTCAGTGGATCGTGGGATTCTTATCTTCCGTTGATTGAATTCTCTTACAATAACAGTTACCAGACCAACAGATGGCACCATTTGAGGCCTTGTATGGTCTGAAGTTGGTGAATCACAAATTACTGGTTCGGAATTGATACAAGAAACAACTGACAAAATTCATAAGATCCGTGATAACTTGGTCGCTGCTAGAAATCGTCAAAAGCATTATGCTGATAAAAGACGTAAACCCATGGAATACAATGTCGGTGATCTCGTACTTCTTAAGGTATCACCTTGGAAGAGAGTGATTCGCTTTGGAAAAAAAAGGGAATCTAGCACCTCGTTACGCGAGTCCATTCAAAGTACACGAGCGAATTGGGAAACTGGCCTCCAAGCTTGAGCTACCCCAAGAGCACAGCAATATACATTTGACGTTTCATGTTTCAAACCTCAAAGAAATGTCTTGCCGATGAAAATCTCTACATTCCACTCGACGAAGTCCAGATTGATAAATCTATGCACTTTATTGAGAAAACTGTGGAAATTATGGATCGGGAAGTCAAACAACTCAAACATAGTCGAATACCTATTGTCAAAGTTCGCTGGGAATCTAAACGTGGCCCAGAATTCACCTGTGAACGTGAAGACCAAATGAAAGCCCAGTGTACTCATCTTTTGGGTTCAGTCTCCTCGTGAACAAATTTCGGGACGAAATTTCCTAAAGCAGGGGAGACTGTAACATCGCGTATTTCAGTAAAATATATATATATATATATATATATATAAATAAATATAAATATATATATATATATACATATATGTATATATAAATATACATATTAATTTTTGTTAGAATGTTGATAATTACAACACTTATAATAATAATATAATAATCATAATAATAATAATAATAATAATAATAATAATAATATATATATATATATCAATAATAAATAATAAAGTCCAGGGGCCTAAATGTCATTTCTGAAACTCAAATTAGAAACTTAAAACATAAAATAATAAACACCACAAACTACAGGGGCCAAATGTGTAATTTTTTTTTAAATCACAGCCCACCCACCGTCGACCACTGTACACCGGCCACATCTCCGGCCGTTTCTCCGGCGATCCCCAAACGCTCAAATTACGCGGTTTTGACTCAAATTAAAGGTCCCGACACCCTCGAGACCAAGATTCGAACCCTATGTACCTTTAATCATCGAATAATTCGGATCCAAAGCATTCCACATCGAATCCACTTTATTCCCGACCGTTCAACGGTCGGTTAACCCACCAAACAACAATAATAGACAAATTAAAGCTACCAACTCGATCATTTCTTCATTCCTAATCGAACTCAACTCTCAAATTCATCTAAAACACACACACACATCGAGTTCGATCACCCTCTAACCCGTCGACCTGCAACCTACTCAAAACCCCACTTCCGATCGATTTTAAGCAAAATTACCATAGGGCTTTTCATCTTGATCACCATTCGAAGCTCCCCACAAGTTTAATTTGATTATGGTTATGGTTTGATCATCAAACGAATACCCCACGAGTCGCGACCTGTTCTTTATTTGGTAAGCTTCGAACCGAACGCTATCCATGTAATTAAACATACCTACATATTCGGTTTTCCATGGGGAACAAAAGCCCCATGATCTTGTTCGTAAACAATCTCGATTTGATGGTCAATTTGGGCAAGGATCGATCTAGGGCACGAAATGAATTTGGGGATTTGTTTGGTTTGGTTTAAATGAATTAAATCCTGGGTTATGTTCGCTGATCAGGCTTTGGCCTGCTGGTACCCGCGCCCCATGTTATCCAGGAGGTCCCGGGTTCGACCCCGGGCCACCTCTGTTATTTTTAAACATTTTTTTAAGGTTTTAAAAGCCTTTAAAAATTCCAAAAAAAAATTCTAAAAATCATAAAAATATTTTTAAATCATTAAAAATATTTAAACAACTAAATGATTTTCTAGAATCTATTTTAACATTTTATCTATTTTTATTAAATGTTTTAAATAAATAAAACTATAAATAAAACAAAATTAATTAAACAAAAGTGAACTACTAATAATAATTTAATTTATTAAGTTATTATTCGATACTATATTAATTTTAATTATTTCGCATAATATTTATTATTGTTTAAATAATGATTAAATATATAAATTTTTATATTTAAATCATTTCAAACAACAATTTCATTTCTTTTAATAATAATTAAACATATTAATTAATTATGTGATAATTAATTAATAAAATTAATTATTTATTTTTCCACATTTCCACAATAAATCAAACAGATACGTAAACTGATACGGTTATTTTAAATTTTAAACAAAATCATTTTCAATAAATTCACTTTAATTATTTCAAATATTTTTAACTAAATAAATTAGTTTATATTCAAAATCAAATGGAAACCCTAATTTATTCCCAAATTCTCACATTATTATTATTCTAAATTCGAGACACCGTTCCTTAGGTTAATCGTAAGGAAATCGTTGGTGTCTAACCTATCACGTTCAAAATCCAATCTCATCAATCAAGTGAGTATTCATATCCCCTTTTTATATCATTTCCTATTTGGGGGAAATCATGTGATATAATACATTCAATCATGATATTCTATTGTTATTTCATTCTAAATTCAATTCAAGACAGGTTATGTTATTACTTGCAATTATGTGAACATACTATGGTAAACTGAATGACAGTAAAACCCTAATTCAATCAATCAATCCTGGTATCAATGGTAGATCTACTGGTTTGGATAACCCACCCCATATGGCTTACGAGTGGTGATTGTGCCAGAGGCAATTAGTCAATCTATGGTGTTTGTGTGCAAGTCTATTATATGCAAGTGTCAAGTCAAGGGGTTTCTATTGTGTCGGTTTATCTATATGCTTTACTATTGCAATATAAGTCTTAACGTTACCTTATGAATTGGATTATTCTCAATCAATCAATCAATCTATATGTATACTCAAAACTGTGATTACTCACCAGCTAATTCGTTAGCTGACTTTATTTTCTCACATGATTTCAGGTTAAGCAAGCTAGTGGACTTCTACTTGATCATATAAGACCTGGACTTAGTCAAAACAAAAGACAATTATTATTTGTGACTTTAACTGTTGCATTTGTATCTGTTAAATGCATGTTATCCTGTAATCTGATTTTAATATTATTTACATAATTAGACAATCATGAGTTATGAACAATCAGTCATTACCTCGTCCGCTCCGATGATTCCGCCGTCGGTCGGGGTGTGACATTTTAAACATAAAAATCGAAACCAGCCAAGCTCGAGCTCTCCTAAGTCATCACGAGCTGAGCTCGATCTTATAGAAACTCGGGTTTGGCTTGGCTCGATTGCACTAGAAATATGTGTTCTGCATAAATATATTAAATTCAATTTATTTATAAATTTTCCTGCGGGTCTAGAGCAGCAAATAGTTGGTAAGTACTTAAAACAATAATAATAATGTATAGGCTATGAATTTATATCCCCTATACTTTGACATTGTTTCAAAAAATCATTAAAATATTTCTCATGGAAAATCATCCTAATCTTGAGAGTGAAAACCATGTTTTTTTATGTTTAAATGATTAAATGAAATATTAAAATAATAAATACAATGATGGGATATTTCTTAAGATAACTATAGTAATTTTCAACAACACTTTTTTACTGGTAAATACGGTATGTACTTGTAAAAATTTAATCCTACATCACATACGTACGTAAGAGAAAACTATCAATAACACTAGACTAAAAGATATGTAAAATATTATAATAATTGATGATTCTTTTTCTATGAGTACTCACATGTAGTGATATTTGATGGCTGAGTTTGGTTCTTTTTTACTTAATATTATATGATTTTCGGATGTAACTTTTCTCGGGTTGAGTTATCAATATAGATTAAATCTTCCACAATAATATAGAAGTTTAGATTTAATAATGCATGTAATGATAATTAAATAAAATATTGAGATTCTACTTAATTAATTGTTATAAAAGTCTATAAAAAAATAAAACACATATCTTATGTACAAATGAATATTGGCATGACAAAATTGACTAACACGTTTCTGCAGGGATGAATACAATTAATACCGTTAACGTTGTCAACCTCTGCGTGAGAATTGAATGAGTGAATGAATTCAAACAAAGAAATATAAGTGTGTATGAGAGAGCCTTGTTACTGTCACTATATTGTCGAATGCAAATATAACACATAAAATTTAACGGTGTCAAGTGATATCGATGCTAATCCTCTAAACCTAACCCACCCTAAGACACATGATTTCTTAATTCTTTTCTGTAGAAACACATTTTGACATTCATTCATGTTTGGATTTAATATATAGAAAAGAAATTGTTAAATCAAATAAGCGTACATACATTCTACATTAAATGATTGTAGAAAATTAGTAGATTGAAAAAGAAAATAACCAAATAAATCAAGTGTAATATTTCCTATACCATAATTTATACAAGTCATTTCTCTAATAAAAATCATTCTTCTTTGGGTTTGGAAGCAACCTTCACGTAATTACTAATGTATTTTAGTATCAACAGTAATAACAATGTAGACATTCTTTTACAATTCTTATAGTTCAATATTTTCTATTATATGCTATCTACTTTTGTTTTTTAAGTGACTTATTTAAAATGTTTTTTAAGTGACTTCTTTAAATATAATACAAGGGCAATTTTATGTGCATCTTTTTATATATCTTATCATCACATCAAATATGACATTACTTAAAGTACGTAATTATCTACGTATTTTTTTTTTATAAATACTTGAATGTATTTCCGGTCTCACACCAAGCTTTCCTCTTCCTTCGTACGTCTCTTCTTGATTTCCATTATATTTACTATACATAAAAAAATTAGAATACAAATGTATTTTTGTCAAAAGTGTACATAGTGTATATGAGTCGTTTATGTAGTTAATCAATGGTTGATCTTAAATGATGAAATTATCATACATGAAACAAAAGATTTTAATGCATGAAAATGGTCTACAATGGTAAAATTCGTATGGCTTATGATTGTTGCATTTTCTCAAATCCCTTCATTTTTTTTAAATGTTTATAACTTTGGTATGCAACTTTATTTAAAAACAACACGATCAAAATCAAGTATTTTATTATATAAATATGAGTATAGTATTTTTATGCTTTTTAAAAAACCCGACATTAAAAAAAGTTCCTGCGTTACACATAAACTTAGATAATTATTACTCTGCGTAATCATAAACATAATTTACGTAATTATAACATAAGTTACGAAAATAGAAACATAACTTGCGTAATTGTTTTTACGGCTTAAGTAGTTATGGTTATCTGTAATCATAAACATAAGTTGCATAATTATAAACATTACTTCCGTAATTATCATGTAACTTATAACTTTTTTAATAACTTTTTTCATGTAATCATAAACATAAGTTGCATAATTATAAACATAACTTCCGTAATTATCCTATAACTTATAATTTTTTATAAAATTTTCAATGTAATCATAAACATGAGTTGCATAATTATAAATATCACTTACGTAATTATCATATAACTTGAGTAATTATTTCTATTATCAGAACATGCAAGATATATAAACCCAAAAAGATGGGTTTAAACTATTCATAAATAAAAGAAAATTAATAGAAAAGGACAAAATTGAACTACCGGGTTGAGTTTGACCAATAGGAGGCCTTCACATTCCCTTCAAAGCATCATCGTTCTCGTTATGTCATCGTGTTACGGAACCAACAATGTTCATCTTTCAAGGGAGCCCGTAAAGGGTGCGACGGTGTTCTTGTCGGGTTAAGGCGGTACTGACCCTAACCTGAACCCTTTCCATTCACCCTTGTACGTGTATATAAAGTACTACATGGATGAGATTAAATTTGATGAGAAGTATAAAAATCAAACATGCAATTTGATCAAATGATATAAATCATTCATGTAATTTTCTCTTCTTCATATTAGGGATCCAATTATAAAATGCTTACACTGTGTTCCCGAGTTCACTCAAGGGTAGAAAAGAAACGAAAATTTTCGTTTTATTTTTCTTTTCCTTTTTTTCTTTTTCTTCATTTTCATTTCTTTTCTTTTCTCTTAGTTTCTTTCCAATTAGAAAGGCTACATTTTCATGTCATTTCATTTTTTGTTCCCACTTTAAATGAACTCGACAACACAACTTTCTTGCTTTACTTTTATTTCCTTCATTGAAAAACCCTTTGGAACACCATAATTTTTTTATTTTCTTCCTATTTTTTCTTTTCTCACCTTAAATGAATTCGGGAACATAACGTTAATGATGATAAATATAACTTTTCATGTGTATAATTTGAGAATATTTTTCCCTTTTAACATTTATCGTTTGTTCCTCCAAGTAGATGTTTGGTATTATAATAACCTAGACCCTTTCCATACGTATTAAACAGAAACTTTCCAATTCGCCGGCACGACGTCGTTTTCCGGCAGAACACTCTCACCATAAACAGCCATTTACTCCGGTAACCAGACAAATCCACTCACCAGCCCCCTCTGACGTGTCCATACCCCGGTCCCCACTTTGCCACCCCTCTTCCCGACATCATGACGTGTCCGGCCCCACCTGTCCCCCCTCCCCCCATTCCCTACATTCCGACGTGGCGTCTGACGTGGCACACCAGACAAATCACCAATCTTATATATACCACCACCATTCACACCTCCAAACACACACCAAAAACACACACAAATTAAACTCACTCATCTCCAATCACCTATACACGATGGCTGTTGGTGCAGTGACGTCATCTCCGCTAGGGCCTCCGGCAACGGAGAAAGACGCTAAAGCTCTTCAGTTTATCGAAGAGATGACGAAGAACTGTGATGCCGTACAGGAGAATGTTTTGAGTGAGATTTTGACGCAAAATGCTGAAGCTGAGTATCTGCAACAATGGGGTCTCGCCGGAGATACTGATCGGAAAACTTTCAAGTCGAAAGTTCCGGTGGTGTCGTATGAAGATCTTCAGCCGTACATCCAACGGATTGCTAATGGAGATCGTTCTCCTATTCTCTCCTCTCACCCCATTTCTGAATTTCTTACAAGGTGTTTTATATTTCCATGTTTATATATATATATATATATATATGAAAATTTTAAACTAATTTACTTCAACTGGTTAAGGTAACATGTCCATGATATGTAAATATTTAGAGTCCAGTTTCATTCTGAACAAAATGTTTAAAGTTGAGTAAGGGGTCGGTCCGGCTAGAAAGAAAATGAATAGGTGAGTCTGATTAAGATAATATTTTATATTTATACTTCAAAGAAGGGTCGTATATTGAAGTATTTGGGTTAGTAAAACAGTACTCTCTCTATATATAAAATAGATAGAGAAGATAAGGATATTTCAATAAACAATTGGTGTAGTTATAACACGTCCCATGATAAAAATATATGTTTGAGCTAGTATTGTTTATGTAAAATGTAAAATGTTTGAGGATTGCAGTTCTGGGACATCTGGTGGTGAACGAAAGCTGATGCCAACAATTGCTGCAGAAATGGACCGTAGGCAGAAGTTGTATAGTCTTCTCATGCCTGTCATGAACCTGTACGTAGTTTTAGTCTTTCTCTCGTTATTAATTTCTTTATTAATGTCTATGGGTGGGCTAGAAGATTAATTAATTAACAAAGAGATGTGTGCTCACTGTGTTGATATTTGTATAATATTTGTGAAAATAAACTGTGATGATTGACTAGACTAGTTAACATGAACAATTTAAATGACGTTATTATGTTTGATTTTCCTATATGATTGAATAATGAATAGTATATAGTCAATTATTTGACGGGCGAGAACTTTTTGATGCATATAAAATGTTCAAGTTGTTAGCGCAAGTAATTACCTGAAACTTCCTATTATTTGCTGAAAAGCAAGTGCCCAAAAATATAAATATCCGAAAAACAAAATATATTTTTATTGGAGTAAAAACAAAAGGATTAGTTCGAAATGAAAGGCGAAAATTTGGAGAAAAATCAATACATTAATCATTTTGTATTTGCATTATACTTTCATAAGTTACAATGGAACAATTAATTTCACAGATCTAGAAATAAGAAATATAAAAATGTAATCTTCTATTTACATATAGTTGTCTAAATAGAAAATTTTTTATCAACATAAAAATATGCATACGTAAATATCATACGTGAGTATGTAAAAGCGTATTTGTGACTCTTAGTTGATATCGTATGGTTAATCAGGTGATATTTTTTTGTTCTATAACTTTTAAGATATAACACTAAAATAAATAATATTTTCATGATTTTTTGAAGTAAATTATGAAAACTAAGTTACATAAAAGTTTGAAGATGTTTTGTTTATGCTAATTTCGATCACCTCATAATTAACAAATTATTATTGTTGGTGTTACAGTTATGTGCCCGGTTTGGACAAAGGCAAGGGACTATACTTCCTTTTCATAAAAGCCGAGACCAAAACCCCGAGCGGGTTAGTAGCCCGACCCGTTCTCACCAGTTACTACAAAAGCCAACAATTCAAAACCCGACCCTACGACCCCTACAACGTCTACACCAGCCCGAACGAAACCATCCTTTGTGTCGATGCCTTCCAAAGCATGTACTCTCAAATGCTCTGCGGCCTCATTTACCATCAGGATGTCCTCCGTTGTGGCGCCGTTTTCGCTTCCGGTCTAGTTCGGGCCATCAAATTCCTCACATTGAACTGGAAACAACTCGCCCTAGATATCGAAACTGGGGTCTTGAACCCGAAAATAACCGACCCGGATATCCGGGCCTGCATGTCAAAAATTCTGAAGCCTGACCCGGGCCTGGCCCAGTTCATTACGGCCCAGTGTTGTGAAGAGAATTGGGAAGGAATTATAAAACGGATCTGGCCCAATACCAAGTACCTTGATGTCATCGTGACCGGAGCAATGGCCCAATATATACCCATCTTAGATTTTTACAGTGGTAATTTGCCTCAAACATGTACAATGTATGCTTCTTCTGAATGTTACTTTGGGCTAAATTTAACCCCTATGGTAAAACCCTCTGAGGTTTCTTATACCATTATGCCAAACATGGGTTACTTTGAGTTCATCCCACATGACTCGGTCAACTCGGTGTCTAACTCAGATGACTCACCCCCTCAACTCGTTGACCTTGCTGACCTTGAGCTCGGTAAGGAGTACGAGCTCGTGATCTCGACTTACTCGGGTCTATGTCGTTATCGGGTCGGGGACATTCTTCGGGTCACGGGGTTCCACAATTCGGCCCCGCAGTTCAAGTTCATTAGAAGAAAGAACGTGTTGTTAAGCATTGATGCTGATAAAACCGATGAAACCGAGTTGCAAATGGCGATCGAAAAGGCTTCGGAGCTTTTGAAGGAGTTTAACACTGCTGTTGTGGAGTACACAAGCTATGCTGACATGAAAACCATACCGGGCCACTATGTTATTTATTGGGAGTTATTGGTCAAAGATCCGGGTCACGGGCCGGGTCAGGAGGTGTTGGATCGGTGTTGTTTGGCGATGGAGGAGTCTTTGAACTCAGTCTATCGACAGAGTCGGGTTGCGGATAACTCTATCGGGCCTTTGGAGATTCGAGTTGTGAGAAACGGTACTTTTGAGGAATTAATGGATTATGCAATATCTCGAGGCGCGTCTATAAACCAGTACAAAGTCCCGAGGTGTGTTAGTTTCACACCTATTATGGAACTTCTAGATTCTCGGGTCGTGTCGACCCATTTTAGCCCAGAAGCACCGCACTGGATCCCAGAACGACGCTTCTAGGCTACTAATGTTGTTAGCAACAAAAGCAAAATGAAATTGGTTTGAAAGTGATGGTGTAATGTGTTGGTAAAGAAAGTGATGGGTGTGATGTGTAGGCTACAAAAGTGAAGGGTGTGTTGTGTAGGTTTAGAAAGTATTGTAAGAATTTGTGATTGTTCAAATGTTGATTTTTTGTATGATTTTCTTAGTAATTTTCTACGTGGGCTTTTATTGTAAGTTTTTTAATTGTAATGCGATGGCTGGGTATCTTTTAATGGTTAAAGATTTCTCCGTGATTGCTAAAAAATATATTAGTAATATTATAAAAGACTAAAATTAGATATCCTCAATAGTTATTATATATATACAAATAAAGATTAAAAGTTAACAAATATAAACCAAAAGTAAATAAGCTTTTGAATTTAAAAGAATGCAAGAAACAAAGAGTTGTTCTTTCTGCCTTTGTTCGTTTAACTTTCGCCATGGGGTGTATTATAATGCTTCTTTAACTTTACGTATGTTATCGTATGCATCAGATTACGTATCTATTCTTTTTTCATTCCACCTCAATTTAAGAAAATGATTTAACTTTTAACTTCATCTCATACCATATTAAAAGCCTATACATCTTCTATCCATATTTGTTAACAAGTTCATTAGCAAAATTTTAACGCCCATTTATGTCAGGGAAGGGGCGGTGTGCAACACCATTAGCGCCTCCATGTCGGAAACCGCCACTTGGGCGTTAGGGTCTAAATATGGCTTTCTTTAGACACTGGTTTTTTATTTAATTAAATATTATTGTTATTTAATATCTAAATGTGTGTGTGTATATATATATATATATATATATATATATATACTACTAAGGTTTTATTGCTATATTATACCATTACTATTAATATTATGGTTTAATAGTAAAGAGAGACAAGAAAAAAGGGTGAGATGTACCAAAGAGTAATATGTATTCCTTTTCTTTTCTTTATGGACTCCTGTTGTTTACTTGGTCAAACGGTAATGCGAGTGGCTCACAAGTGTCATTTGAATATTTTATCATAACATCTCAACTAAAATGCTAAATAGTCAAGGGATTTTGGCATATTTATATGTGTTGCTACACAAATCTTAACCGATGGATTAAGAGTTAGGAAGCAGTGCTTAAGTAGGGTTTACATCAGGATTCAACTTGGCAGATTATGTTTTCTTAGGAGAGTGATATTGTATTTTCTGTATGTGAGTTAAAGATGCATTGTTTGATGGTGGGAATGTGGTATTTATAGTATTTTATCCCCTTATCTATGCAAAGGGTTTTTTGACTTAACATTAATTCATTTTGTCTTTGATAGTTGACTTTCAACATTCGGTGACTTCAGGATTTTGGATTTATGTGTTGTTTCCTAGTGTCCTGATTTTATTCATTCATTATCTGATGGTTGTGCTCTTTCTTTATTAAGATACGTTACTCAATATTTCTATGTATTGGGTCCTTGAATATTTGCGACTTGCTGTGAGCCGCGGCTAGGATGGGATCGCTTGGAAAGGACCGCTGTGGTTGTGCCGCGGCTGGAGGGAGTTGCCATGGGTGTGCTGCGGCGGGGAGAAAGTTGCCATGGGTGTGCCGCGGCTAGGGATGGTAACACGAGTGACGGTTTGACAGTATTTGACTTATTTAACTCGGTATAGGTTACCCCATCAATATGCTCATAATTCTTTCCACCTAAATTAATTACTCTAGTTCTAGGCTTCTAACATCATATTCTCTTTAAATTCAACAAATTGAAACTCCAACTAAGCTATGAAAAGACTTAGTTAAATTAATGCTTAATCATCATATATTAATATTAGTGTGGCGATATGTCAAAGACGAATGTTGTTCGCAAGGGAATATCTTAATTGTAAGATGAGCTTCGGTGATGGTTTACATTTTACACCTGATGGTTGATAAAAGTATATAAAAACTGTTTTCAAATAAGATCTTAAAATTTAGTTTAGTTAATATTAGTATAAAGTAAACTAACTTCTTATAACTTAGCTTTAAAAGAAAGAACGAGATCCAAAGAAGTGATGTTTTCGTCTAAACTAAAAAGTAATCTCAAATAACTAACCATGTTTAAATTAATAGCTTTTTAAAAATCATAACAAATGTAAACATGTTTTTCTAACGTCAATCAACAACTAGCTTTAAGAATGAAACACATTGAAATCACCTTTTCTGTGTGTGTGTGAAGAAGTAGCATCGCGGGTCTGGAATTTCATAGCTTCTTGGTGTAAAAATGTAAAATCCCCCAATCTAGACCTTTTGAGTTCGTTATCTTCTAGTTTTGCATCAAGAGTCACCTTTTGATTGCAACAACAAGAACAAAGTTCTACAAGGCATCGCAATAAGCAAGGAATAAGACAAGGGTAACTTTGTAAAATAGTAATCAACTTTAAAAAATATTCCAATTAGGTAACTCAAATTTTAAAAGTGTATCAATTAAGTCACTCAGTTTTTACATTTTATATAAATTAAAAGTCTTTAAAATAGTCTTTAGCATGTTATACTTTTTGTTTCAATTAAAATATATATTTTTCTATATTTTGATACTGATATGGAACGTTGATGTAACTTTTAGGTTCTTTTTTTTTATTTTTTTCATAATTAACATGTTTTTTTATTTTTAATATAATTTTATATATTGAAAATTTTGATCCCCACATTTTCTCCACCGTTATTTTCTTGACATAAGAAAATTTAATGATGACTCGATTTGATAGTTTAGTGGTTCAATTTGAGAAAAATATACATGAGTGACTAAACTAAAACACTTTTGAAACTTGATTAATATTTTGTGACATTTTCCTAATAAGACAATATTTAATTATGAAAGGACAACCACAACAAGTATCGGGGATAACATAATGTCAACTGGCTTTCTTTGGATCAAAAATAGGTCTCCTTTTAAAAGTATGTGTTGGAAAGATTGTTGTAACTTTATGTTCTAACAGTAGCACCTCATAGAAATCAGACTTTTCTTTGCTTGTCAAGACCATTGAATACAACTACACTTTTTTTTTTTCCTTGTCGAGACAGACAATGAATTCTATTATTATTATTATGCATAAATGCAAAAACTCAAAGAACAATTTTTAAAGTAAAAAAGAACTATCAGACTTTTGCTGGGAATTTGTATGCAAAAGTACTACGAGTAATGCTCTCTGCCTCTCTGTAATTAGAGAAATTACAATACAAGTATCATTTTCAAACCGTCGTATTTAATAGTTCTCTAACTCATATTTACAGTACACTTTTTTTTCTTCCAATTTATGAGGTACAACGTTTAAATATTCTGAAGGGTTTATGAAAATTCATTATTATACTGATATTATTATTATTATTATTATTATTATTATTATTATTATTATTATTATTATTATTATTAAGAGTGAGATTCTATATAAATATTCTTTTAAAAAAGGAGTAGGGTTCTACTAAAAATAATATCTGTGTGTATTCAATGATGATTACACATCAAGGGTAAATTAGATAAATCCATATTGTAAGTTGTTACGTTAGTTCCTAACTACATGCTAACATGAAATATTGATTTTTAGTTTTTTAACTGATTAATCAATTTGAATTATCGATATTCTTTTTAATCATATCGGTAACCATATTGTTCACCAATATCATCATCCTGACATCCTGTCATCAGTTGTGTATTCGTAGGGAACAATGTATTTTATTTTCTTATTATAACTAAACATTATCTTTAGAATGTTTTCTTATAATTGTACTATACGAAATTGCAGGATCGAATTTCGGGTGTTTTTCTCTCAACTCACTTTGAATCAACACTCAGCAAGCAGTCTTTAAGAAGAGTTGATCACAATATAACAAGTAACAAGCAGTAAGAAAATTTAACACAGCAAGTAAATTTTCAAGGTACTTTTATATATTGCTTCTGAACTCAAAGGATTACAAGACACTTGGACTCAAATCGCTTACATAAAGAGTTACAGGGAGAAGATATATATAATACTACCTACGGCCGGATATACTTTGATACCAGCTGGATACCTCTAACCTTACATCTATACTACAAGACTCTAGGTGAGGTCTTTCAGACATTTTGCCTGAGAGTTGGTAGTCAGGACATGTCCCTGACTTACCTTTTGTCACCAACTAAAGTTGGTAACATGTACTATCATAAAAGGTGAACAGTAGAATAAAGTATGGTCAACAACATGGCTCTTTAGGAAGATGCCATGCTGTATCAGAGGTCTGCAGCGGACTGTCAGGGACCATACTTTTATCTGCTGGACATAGCAATGTCTTCCGAAGGATAAAGTGCTTCGGAAGAATAACTTCTTCCGAAGGCACTTATACTTCGGAAGACTGCTTCTTCCGAGGCTTGGAGTCTTCTTTGTCTTCGGAAGCAGACTTTGTCTTCGGAAGCTTTCAGACTTTGTCTTCAGCTCTTTCATCAGACTTTGTCTTCGGAAGCTTTCAGACTTTGTCTTCAGCTCTTTCATCAGACTTTGTCTTCGGAAGATAGTCTTCAGCTGTTGGCTTCAGCTGTTGTCTTCAGCAGTTGACTTCAGCTTTTGCCTTCAGTAGATATCTTCAGCTGTTGGCTTCAGCTGTTGGCTTCAGCTGTTGGCTTCAGCTGTTGTCTTCAGCAGTTGACTTCAGCTTTTACCTTCAGTAGATATCTTCAGCTGTTCTTCAGACTTTCGGAAGATCTCTTGCTCAGCTTCGGAAGCCTTTGAATGTAGTACCAAAAGATGACTATGAAGTGAATTTGGTTGCACCAGCCTTATCATGATCCAACAAACTCCCCCTAGGCTGATGCTACCAAAACTTCACTTCTCTCTTCTTCTCAAAGCTCTCAGCACCAAGGAAAGCAGGTGTTTATTAGTATCTTCATTCTTTCCTGCTGTGGTGCTGAGAATCTTGTACAAATCTTTGGTGGACAGCACCTCTACTCTGTCACCTTGGATTATATGTACCCTCTGTTGTGGCCCTCTGAAAAGAGTTAGTTGATGGGAAGTATAGTCATATTCCCATCAAACTATTGGTTCCAATTCAGGACCTTCCACCATCTGTAGAAAGGTTGTGCCTTTGGTGGTTGGTCTTTCCTTGTCTTCCACTCCTTTCAACTTCAACTCTTCTTCAATCTTGGCTCTTCTACTTCGTTCAGCCAAGTGGAGACCGCTGATGTGGTTTCTGATGTGTGCAGCAGTCTCAGAGTTGGAGGGATTGGAGAATGGCTTCTCTGCAAGCTCAGCAAGGTCGAATCTGCTGAGATGCAATAGAGAAGTGGCATTTAGCCTGTTGGTTTCACCATTCTCCCTTTCCACAACAAAGTTATGAGAAGGTTCATCAAACCTCCACTGGATTATTGCATTTCTAGGTCCAGGAGATTGACCAGAAATCCTGTCCTCTTTCCTGGTATCCAGCAGAGTCACCAGTCTTCTTCTTAGCCTCTTCTCCTCAGCATTGAGGGTATCGGAGTTGAGACCAAGAAGTCTTGCAGCCTGGCCCAAGGTATCTCTAGGCAATTCAAGAAATTGGCCTAGGGTGAGGGAGCTTGAAGAGTTATCAACATAGGTGATGTTGATAACCTCTCCCTCACAGGAGATGCTGCTCAAGGTAGTGCAGTTGATGAGCCTCGTCTTGAACTCCTTTATTTCCTCAAAGGAGAGATGTTTAGGAGGCTGAGGGGATGATCTTGGTTGTTGTTGGGTAGGCTTAGGTTTAGTGGTTTTGGGTTGAGTCTTGGGTTTTAGGATGGGTAGTTTGGGTGGTTGAGGTGATGTGGTAGGTTTGGGTAGAGTTGTGGGTTGAGGGGTGAAGGTTTCATCAGTGGGTTCGGGTTTAATGGGAAAAGGGGTTGGTTCTGGTGTGGGTTGTGGCTGTGGTTGAGTGGCTGGGGTGAAGACCATTCCTTTCATCCTTCTGTACATCTCCTTCCTTTTCCCCAAACGGATGTCAGCTTTTATTTCACTGACTATCCGCTGGAGTGTCCTTTCGGACATAGGTCCCACCTGCCTACCAGAGAAGCCATGAGCCCGGAGGTAGTTCTTCATCCAGGCTTTGTTAGTTGACTTCTTGGTAGCAGTGACCTCCTTCTCTTCCTCCCTCTTCCTTTTCACCTTCAACTTCTCCCTAGCAGCCTTCTTCCTTTCCTTCTCCATTTGATCCTGCTCTTTGTTGTGGAGCAGCAGGATCATGTCATCATCATGTGGAGACAGTTCAGGAAGACTGAAGCCTCTTGAGAGGAGGAACTTAATCCTAGCCTCTCTCAGTTTCAGGGCTGCCTCCCTTTACTCTTGTTCTTCCTTCTCCAAGGCCAACCTGGCTTCTTTTTCTTGTTGTAGCCTGGTTGACCTCTCCAAGGTCACCAACTCCTCTAATGGTAGCAGGAGTATCTCCTCATTGGCAGCTCCTAGATTGATGAGCTGGTCAATGAGTGCTGTTCTTCTCCTCTGGTTGATTTCTTCCTGATTGGCTACAGCTGCCTTAGAACTAGCAGCTAACAGCTTCTCAGTAGGAAACCGACCTTTCTTTTTGGCCTTCTCAGTCTTCTCCTCCTCCTGAAGCTCTTTCGCAGTCAATTTTCTTTTGCCTTTGTCTTTGATTGTGCTTGACTGTGGTGGTTCTTGGATGGGGGGTTGTGATTGAGAGAGAAGTTCAGCTGGTGCTTGGGTTGGAGGTATTTCAAAAATGTCCTCCCTGCTCACCTCAGATGCAATTTCAGCAATGACATCTGTGATGGTCAGTTCCTCGGACATTTGAAATAAGCCTTCCGCAGCTTCTATTTCGGCCTCGGAAGACTTGTCTTGTTCTTCCGAGGCTTCCATGTAAGCTTCGGAAGCTTCAGCTAGAGCTTCAGAAGATGAGACTGCTGCAGATTCTGTCCCATCTATTTCAGTTGCTGGGCCATCAGTCCCCATTTCCCCTTCGAAGCTAATCTCAGGTTCCATGAAGACCTTAGGTTGACCAACTTCTTCCACAGTGGTAGAAAGTGCAGTCAGTCTTTGAAGCTCCTCAGCCCCAAAGTATGCAAGTGTGGTGTCGGGGCTGGGCTGTTCTAGGGATGATCTCAATACAAACTTTGTGAAAAGTCTGTAGAGATCTTGAAGCATCCTTGAGTCAATCTCCAGAAAGGATTGAGATGACTCAGGTAGTGTAATGATTTGGGAAGAAATGAGTTGGGTCTGTGGTTCCTGTGGTGTTTGTCTCTGAACTTTCTCCCCCTTTTTGGTAGCATCATCTTGAGAGCTAGATGAGCTAGAGGAAGAAGTCATTGAGACCTGGATTGGTACATGCCTAACAGACCTCTCCGTCTGTTTCTCAGCTAGTTTAGCCTTGAGAGAGTTAATCTCAAGTTGCTGAGTGGCAGTCCTTGATTCTAAGATCCTCACCTGTGATTCCAGGTTGGAGACCTTAGAAAGCAAGTACTGAAGTGTTAGTTGCATACTTCCCTCATCTTCATAAGAAGAATCATGGGGAGATGAGATAACATACCTAGTATGCTCACTCTCACCACCAGATGTGGCTTCTTGGCACCCTGGTTTCCTTTGCTCAGAGTCATCTCTTTCAGAGATGTCAATGGGAAAAGTTGTCGTAGACTCAGTCCTAATGATGTTACCACTGTCCTGAGAGCTCAATGAGAGACTCTGAGTAGTGGCAGCTGAGTCTACATGAGTCCCCTCCACATCAGTGGGACTCACCTCAGTAGCTGGCTTCTGATGGGGGCTAGAGACAAGGGATCCCTCTTGGCTCTGTTGATCTCTCAGTGGGTGTTGTAGATCAACTTCATGGCCATGGAGAGATGTAATCTCTTCATCAGTTCGGAGTAAAAGGTCAGTGAAAGAGAGGGTGGTTAGTCCTACTGACCCGGGACCTTGATCAATGTCTACAGGCATTGAGCCTATGGTGGGGCTGTCCCTAGAAGGCTGCACAGGAGAGTGTAGAGACTCACCCTGTGGGCTAAAGGCTTGGGGTTCGGGCTCAGGGGTTTGAGACTGAGGAGGCTCAAAACCCACATTGAGGTCAATTGTGAAGGATGGTGTGACCTCGGACTGAGTGGGAGCCCATGATTCCACTCTAGTCCTTTGGGTGTGAACAGAAGGAGCTTGTTCAATCAGAGTAGATTGAACAAGGGTTCGTTTGGGGCGTCTCTGATATGTAGCTTTAATGGGTAAAGAGGCTTTTGGTATTGTGGTGGATGTTGCTGGTGTGGGTTCATCACCTGTGGGGAGAACAGGGATGTCACCAGGAGCTATGCGCTCAGTCATCTCTGGAGGTAATGGAATGTACCGTCCAGTGAAGTTGGTGGACATCTTCTTTAGTGTCTTGAAGATGGTAGGCCTCATGTGTGGAACAGGAAGAGCAGCTGCGCAGACAAGCTTGCTTGGTTCCATCTCACAGTTGATTATGTGTTGAAGAAATCGGGGATACATGAAGAATGTATCCCTGCTCAGATTAGCGATTAGGTTGTTCAACACAAATCGTGAGTAGTTGAATCTGAGGCCTCTCACCAACCCATGAACTAGGCATCCTAGTTCATATGGGATTTGATCCCAACCCCCTGATTTGTTGGAGAGGCAATGTAGAACAATGTGCAGCAGGAATTTCCAATGGTAAGAGAAGTTGAACTTGTATACTGTAGACCTGCTGACATCGCCTCCATATCCCATGAGGATATAGGTGCCTTCCAAGTCTTCCTTGGGGAACTCAGTAGGAGCCCCATCATCGTGAAGCTCGAGATGCTCCCTGATGAGCTGTTCATTGATGACCAACTCTTGGCCACAAACTCGGGTTCTCAGGACTCGAACCCCATTCAGTACTGCAGTTTCACCGTTGCTCCAAAATTCTGACATATGGTTGGAGTATACGGTGGGGTTAACTGTTAGTGCAGTGAGATAGGTGGATTCGGTGAGAAAGGTGATGATTTGGGTGAAGTCGGCATCCCTTGACGAATCAAGTAATGCGACTTGGTTGTGCTGAGGGTTTAGCGCCATTGGAGAAAAGGTAAGCTTGAAATTTTGGGTGAATTTGAGGGTTTGACAGTGAAGGGAACAGTTAGGGCTGTAAAGTGGTAAAAGAAGATGAAATTGATGAGTCAAGATTATTTAAAAAGGGGTGAATAGTGGTAGTGGTGGTAATAGGGTAACTGTTTTGGGTTACTGTGGGTGGTATGGTGGTTTATGGCGGAGAAATGATGTTGGCGGCAAGGATAATTTTAAATAATCTGACATTATCAACAAAATCTTTACTTTTTACAGAGTGGGGCCCAAAAGATATCCGTTACATATAAAAACCTTTACTTCCGAGGGTAAAACATTTCCGAAGGTAATTTTCTTTCGAAGGCAATTTATCTTCCGAAGCTTGATATTGTTTCCGAAGGTAAAATTGTCCTTTGAAAGCACTCTATCTTCCGAAGCAAGGCATTGCTTCCGAAGGTAAAGTTGTCTTTTCGAATAGAGAGTTGTAGAAGTTTCGGAAGTAGATCTGATATAAAATCAATCGCTTCTTCCGAGACCAAAAACTCTTCCGAGAAGAAAATTTCCAATGAGGAATTTTGGCTTCGGAAGATATTCAAGAATATCTTCCGAGAATTAATTCCTCTTTGGAAGGAATTTACACTTGGAATAATTTAAAGATCTTTTGTAACAGGGCTTAAATTGTATTGACACAAGACATTACTCATTTAAAAAGGTCTTCAAAAGAGGTAGTTATTCAATGTTTATCATCCTAATTGCTGATATGAGATACTTAAATCTTTGTTCATCAAATGCCTTTGTGAACAAATCAGCATATTGTTCATTTGAGTCAACTTTGATTAACTTTATCAGCTGTTTCTCATGAATATCTCTAATGAAATGATACCTGATATCAATGTGTTTTGTCTTGGAGTGCTTCACCGGATTCTCAGTAATGGAGATAGCACTGTTGTTGTCAATATGGATAGGAGTAGTCATGAAGTTGAACCCATAGTCTAACATCTGATTTTGAATCCATAGCAGTTGAGCACAGCAGCTAGCAGCAGCAATGTATTCAGCTTCAGCAGTTGATGTAGAGACACATGATTGTTTCTTGCATTGCCATGAGATAATCCTTCCACCAAGAAATTGACATCCTCCTGATGTTGATTTCTTGTCAATGTTGCAGCCACCATAGTCACTGTCAGAGTATCCATAGAGATTGAAATCACTATTTCTTGGATACCAGAGACCTAGTTTAGGTGCTCCTTTGAGGTATCTAAGGATTCTCTTTGCAGCAGCTAGGTGAGACACCTTTGGAGCAGCCTGATATCTTGCACAAATGCATGTGGCAAACATGATATCTGGTCTACTTGCAGTGAGATACATCAGAGAACCAATAATTGATCTATACTGATGTTGATCAGTATCCTCCCCCTCAAGGTCAGGGCAAAGATTATGGTTTCTGGGTATGGGTGTCTTGGCTGGTTTACAGTCCTTCATTTCAAATCTTTCTAAGATGTCTGAGACATACTTAGATTGACTTATGAAGAACCCTTCCTTCTTCTGTTTCACCTGGATTCCAAGGAAAAAGTCCATTTTTCCCATGGAACTCATCTCAAACTTCTGCTTCATAATGCTTTCAAAGTCCTTGCACATTTGGTCGTTTGAAGAACCAAATATGATGTCATCAACATAGACTTGTACAAGCAAAATGTCTTTTCCACTCTTTCTGATGAAAAGAGTCTTGTCAATGGTACCTCTAGTGTATCCATTCTTCAGGAGAAACTGAGACAAGGTCTCATACCACAGCCTAGGTGCTTGGTGCAGCCCATATAGAGCTTTATCCAGTTTGCACACATAATTGGGGTGCTGTGGGTCTTCAAATCCTGGAGGTTGACACACATAGATTTCCCTATCTATATCCCCATATAGAAAAGCACACTTGACATCAAGTTGGTAGACTGTGAAGTTCTTGGATGCAGCATAAGCAAGGAAGATCCTAACTGCCTCAAGTCTTGCAACAGGTGCAAAGACATCAGTATAATCAATTCCTTCCTCCTGGGTGTACCCTTGAACTACTAGTCTTGCCTTGTTCTTGATAATCAAGCCTCTATCATCTTTCTTGTTCCTGAATACCCATTTTGTGCCTATGGGTACTTGACCAGATGGTAGTGGGCATAGATTCCAGACCTTTTGTCTTTTGAATTGAAGCAGCTCCTCCTGCATCGATTCAACCCAACTACTATCCTTTAAGGCATCTTCTACCTTCTTTGGTTCCATCTGAGACAGGAAGCATGAGTACAAGCAGACATTCCCATGATGAGTTTGTCCTCTTGTTCTCACACCCTCAGAGACATTCCCTATGATGTTCTCAGTTGGATGAGTGTTGTGAATCCTAAGACGAGGAATCACTTCCAGTTGCAGAGATAGGTCTAGGTTAGACATATTCTGATCAGGAACTGGAACACTCTGTCCAACTGCTGCTTCAGAGTCATTCAATAAGGACTGATTGAATGATTGAGAAACATCATCAATGGTTGGTTGTGAAGTAGTATCAACAGTTGCCTGTTCCTTCAGAATACCACTTCCCTCAACCTGGTGTTGTAGTGGATCACCTGAGGAACTTTGAGGTTGATCAAGTGATTCACTTGTTGAAGCTTCACTATTTCTGGAGATAGTTACACTGTCATATCTGTGAATAGTTGAAGCTTGTTGCCCTTCAGCTCTTGGAGAATTTGGAATAGGTCTGGGAAGCTCATATAGTTGACCTGCATCAGCATCAGCATCACTTTGAGCACCTGTTCCAGCTAAAACATTCTCACAAGATAGTTTAGAATAGTTTGGAAACAATTCTAAATCAAAGATATACTCAGGTCCATTCCCCCTAACACAAGGAGTGTGCTCATTAACAACTATGTTGGATGACTCCTCAAATTGTTGATTCTTGATATTGTATACTCTATAAGCTTTAGAGCTAGAAGAGTATCCAATAAAGATAGCATCATCCGACTTCTCAGCAAACTTTGCCAAGTTGTCCTTTGTGTTAAGTATGGTACACCTGCAGCCAAAGGACCTTAGAAAGCCAATGAATGGTGGCCTCTTGTTCCATAACTCATAAGGGATTTTTCCATGGGGCTTCACTACAAGAACCCTGTTCTGCACATAGCATGCAGTGCTGACTGCCTCTGCCCAGAATGTTAGAGGCAGCTTTGAATCAGCTAACATGGTCCGAGCAGCCTCAATAAGTGTCCTGTTCCTCCTCTCAGCAACACCGTTTTGTTGAGAAGTTCTGGGAGCACTATATTGTCTGGCAATCCCTTTTGAGTCATAGAATGAGTCAAGAACGAAGTTCTTAAACTCAGTCCCTTGATCACTTCTAATAATCTTAACCTTGTGATCAATTTGATTTTCTATTTTAAGAATAAAAGATTTTAAAGTTTCAGCAGTTTCATCTTTACTTCTTAAAAAGAATACCCATGTAAATCTTGTAAAATCATCAACGATCACAAGGCAGTATGATTTTCTTCCAATGCTCATTATACTTGTGGGACCAAAGAGATCCATGTGCAATAAGTGTAATGGAGTAGTGATAGAGTTAACATATTTGGATTTATGAGATGATCTGTGTTGTTTCCCTTTCAGGCATGCAACACAGTTATCTTTGCAGAAAAATTCCTTTTTAGGCAAACCATGTACCAAGTTATTCTTAGCCAATTTATTCATTGTTTTAAAATTCACATGACACATGCGTTTATGCCATAGTGTTGACTCATCACTATCAGCTTTGGAAAGAAAGCATGATACTTCACCCATAGGAGAAGCATTGTTCATATCTAGCTTGTACATATCCCCTTTCCTGGGAGATCTGAGAAGCACCAATTCCAGAGGATTTGTCATCCCTGGTCTGAGGATAATGCACTCATGTTCTGTGAAAAGCATCTGATGCTTCTGGTCACAGAATTGAGAAAAACTTAACAGATTGTGTTCAAGCTGCTTGACAACGTGAACTTTGTCAATGTTTATTTTGCCATTGGATATACTTCCTCTGCCAGAAATATATCCTCCGGCCTCACCTCCAAATTGGACAGGCCCTCCATCAAAGTTCTGGAATTGTTGAAGGAGAGATCTGTTCTCTGTCATGTGCCTGGAGCATCCACTATCTACAATCCAGATATTGTTGTTCTTGTCAAATGGATGTCCCTGCACATAAGATGAGATGGTTAGTTTTGTTTGGAAGCCCAAGCCTTGTAGGTCTCGGGCTCTTCCAAAGATAGTGACATAATTGAACCAAAAGATATGCAATGGGGTTCAATAGAGGTCATTATTGAAGAAGAGGTTTGGGCTGCAGCATCTTCCTTGATCTTCCAATCCATCCTTTGGTTGATCTTTGAGGATGAGCTTGTTGAATCTTTTGAAGCATGGTCTTCTTCCGAAGCTTCTCTCTTTTCGGAAGAATCCTTCACCACCTTTTCTTCTGAAGTAGTCTTCTTCTGAGATGGTTTCAAGGGAGCCTTCTTGTTCTTCCGAACCTTAGAAGGTTTGGCTTCCGAAGCCATTTTCCCTTCGGAAGAAGTAGTTTCTTCCGAAAGCAACTTGGCTTCCGAGACCAACTTTCCCTTTTTCATCATTTGGGCCTTTTGAAGTGGTCCAACTGAGAAACCTTCTCTGACTTCTTCTTTTCTAACATTATTTGCATAATGTGTGCTTGCTGGATTGTAGTAACAATCTTTAGCCATGTGGTTGTGCAGACCACACATTATGCATGCAATGTTAGTCTTCTGGGAACTTGCAGGTTGCTGTTTCTTGGGTTTCTTCTCGTCATCAGCAACTTTCCCTTTCAACTTCTGATCCTTCAGTAGGACAGGAGTGCTGGTACTACACTCCTTTCCTGAATCAGGAGTACCTACCACTTGAAATCCGGCAGTAATGAAGACACCCTTTTGCTTAGGGTCAAACTTAAGCTTGGACTCTGCAACCTTCTTGACAGTCCTTCTAGCAGCTTTAGCTCTGCTTCTTCTTGCCTTGGTGGTCAGGATTTGGTCATCACAGGTGGAGATGGGTGTATTCTCCTGTTTCTCCCCTGTGGAGGCCACTATTTTTGCTTCATCCTCTAGTTCCAATGGAGAAGGGTCAGCAGTTGGAACCTCTTGCTCATCAGTACCACACTAGGTAGTCTAATAGACTCATAAGAGTGTGGTGGAGCTATTTCACTGGTTCCCAACCCTTCTTTGTTTTGATAAAACATTTTGGAATGAGAGGTTGATGCAAGAATAGTTTGGAAGCTTTGCTCAGCAATAGCTTGCTTCCTGGCCTGAGCCTCAGCTGTGACTAACTGGGCTTGAACTTCAGAAAGTTTGGAGATCAGATCTTTGATTTGAGTCTTATAGTTAGTCTTTTCATGTTTCAAAAGAGACACAGTTTTCTCTAACTCATCAATTTTCCTTTGATAGTCAGATTCAGCTCTTTTAAAGTCAGATTTTAGCACATTTAAAGACTCAACCTTAGATCTGATTTCCGAAATGTAATCCTTATACAATTTAACTTTAGCAATACAGGCAGCAGTACAAAGATATTCATATACCTGATCATCATCTGTTCCGGCCATGAGTGCTTGAGCGGGAGTCACATCCTGTACCATGAAGCTCCAGTCAACTTCCTGAGCAACAGCAGCTGTTTCAGTTGACTTTTCTTCATGCTTGGGAGCAGTGGGATGTGTGGAGGCCTGTGGGGTTCCCGGGTTGTTCTTGGGAGCCTTGCATTCCCTAGCAAAGTGACCAAGTTGGTTGCAGTTGTAGCACCTTGCTTTGCTCTTATCAAACCCAAACTTGCTGTTGACTGGGTTTTGAGGATATTGCCTTCCAGTTCTCTTGAAGAACTTCTTCGCTCTGTAAGTTAAAAGAGCCATCTGCTGGACAATGTCCATGTACTCCACATCATCTGGACTGAAGCACTCAAGATCATCAAAGCAGTATTGAAAATCACCAGAGTGTCCACTTCCAGAGACAAAGGCACAACCGTCCTGAAAGGAGTTGTGTTGAACCTTTTGAGACTTTGGAGTCTCAGGTAGAGTAATGAAGGGTCCAGTATGTGAGTTGTCAGGGTAGCATAGCAACTGATGCTGTGGTTCTATGCTTTCCCTTTCAACCACATGAAGGGCTGAACTCAGTTGGTTATTGGAGTGGTCAGAGGAGTTCTGCATGTTCATCTCCATCTGAAATGCACTTAGGATACCATACAACTCTGTGAGAGAAAGAGTCTTAAGGTCCGAAGTTCTCTTGATGACAACACAGTAGTGAGTCCATAGTTTAGGAAGAGAAGACATGAACTTCCTAACTATATCTCTGTTCTCAAGAGCTACTCCAATATCTGCCAGAGTATCTACTAGCTCAACATACCTGAAGTATTGTTGAGTCAAGGTCTCACCAGCCTTGAAAGTAAAGTTCTCAAACTGCTGCTTCAAGAGATCTTTCTTGTTCTCTTGGGTTTCCTTGGATCCCTCATACATTAGCTTCAATGCTTCCCATAAATCTTTAGCAGTCTTGCACTTCTTGAAGCGTCTGTAGATGGAGTTGGGGAGAGCAGTTTGGAGACAAGTCATAGCCCTTTGATCTAGCTCTATTCTCTTCCTATCTTCCTCTGAGTAATCATCAACATCTTTTGGGATGATCCGATTACCAGTGGCAGATGTAGTGCTTGGTATGAAAGGACCATTGACAATGGAGTCCCACATCCTTGAATCTTGACACTTGATGAAGCCTTCCATCCTGATACACCATGTGTCAAAATCTTCAAGGGTGATCATGGGGGACTTGGTCAAGGTACCGGTTTCCATATCAGCCTTGGATAGAGCAGCCATTTGAGTGAGTGGATTGTGGTGAGGAGTGAAAAACAGGTTGATTAGGATGGTAAGATCTCACAATCAAGAGCCTGGAGCTCTGATACTAATTGCAGGATCGAATTTCGGGTGTTTTTCTCTCAACTCACTTTGAATCAACACTCAGCAAGCAGTCTTTAAGAAGAGTTGGTCACAATATAACAAGTAACAAGCAGTAAGAAAATTTAACACAGCAAGTAAATTTTCAAGGTACTTTTATATATTGCTTCTCAACTCAAAGGATTACAAGACACTTGGACTCAAATCGCTTACATAAAGAGTTACAGGGAGAAGATATATATAATACTACCTACAGCCGGATATACTTTGATACCAGCTGGATACCTCTAACCTTACATCTATACTACAAGACTCTAGGTGAGGTCTTTCAGACATTTTGCCTGAGAGTTGGTAGTCAGGACATGTCCCTGACTTACCTTTTGTCACCAACTAAAGTTGGTAACATGTACTATCATAAAAGGTGAACAGTAGAATAAAGTATGGTCAACAACATGGCTCTTTAGGAAGATGCCATGCTGTATCAGAGGTCTGCAGCGGACTGTCAGGGACCATACTTTTATCTGCTGGACATAGCAATGTCTTCCGAAGGATAAAGTGCTTCGGAAGAATAACTTCTTCCGAAGGCACTTATACTTCGGAAGACTGCTTCTTCCGAGGCTTGGAGTCTTCTTTGTCTTCGGAAGCAGACTTTGTCTTCGGAAGCTTTCAGACTTTGTCTTCAGCTCTTTCATCAGACTTTGTCTTCGGAAGCTTTCAGACTTTGTCTTCAGCTCTTTCATCAGACTTTGTCTTCGGAAGATAGTCTTCAGCTGTTGGCTTCAGCTGTTGTCTTCAGCAGTTGACTTCAGCTTTTGCCTTCAGTAGATATCTTCAGCTGTTGGCTTCAGCTGTTGGCTTCAGCTGTTGGCTTCAGCTGTTGTCTTCAGCAGTTGACTTCAGCTTTTGCCTTCAGTAGATATCTTCAGCTGTTCTTCAGACTTTCGGAAGATCTCTTGCTCAGCTTCGGAAGCCTTTGAATGTAGTACCAAAAGATGACTATGAAGTGAATTTGGTTGCACCAGCCTTATCATGATCCAACAGAAATTCATGGATACTTTTATTATAATTATAGAATGGAACAAAAGGGAAAATAACATTGTGTTCACTAAAAGATAAGACACGAGGGCTGAGGTCGTATGTCATCGCTAAAACGCTCAAAGGTCGCCATGATAGGTTATGCCAATGTCATCAGGAAAGATATCATCATGCTATGTATGAAATAGCATTATATATATAATGTAAAGTAATATTGTGTATAAAGTAGCATTTTGTAAAATATGTGAGGTGGAACTCTGTAAAGTTGCACGGTGTATAATAGCAATGTGCCAATGTGTAAGATATGTAACAAACGATGTGTATTGTAGCATAACGTATAAATAGCCTATGTAAAGCATGTAAGTAATACTATATAAACGTATAATTGTGTAAACTTTATTTAAAAATGTTAATATTTTTTTAATAAATATAGCAATATTATACCCATACATATTAAGTATAAAAATATTTGATTTTGTGGTATGACTTTTTTAAAAAGTTAAAGTATGTAAAAGTTATTTTAGTTTTAAAAAGTGTGCAAATTAACATTAACATATATGTTAATAATAAAGGGAAATGAACAGTATGAACAGTGGTTTTCTTGATTCTTCCTTCTTCTTCAACCCATAACAACACCGCCTCTCATCCGCTCCATGCCTACTATGTACCCTCTCTTCTTCAACCATCGGCTCCTACACCATCAGTCGCCCCCCTCTTCTTCAACCTTCAAACCACCACCTTTCACCGGAACCCTCACCTCCGCCGGACCACCACCACCCACTGCAGCCACCTGTCGCTGGTGGTTAGAGATGGTGGCAGGCGGTTGAGGAGCCGGAAAAAAGGTTGGTGGCTGCAGAGTATGTGGTGGATGTGTCAGTGGGTTGGGTGGTGGAAGTTGTGGGCGGTGGTACTGTGGTGGTGCTCATCGCTGGTGGAGGTATTGATGATGATGATTTTTAGCTGTTGAAGCCATGATATTAGTTGGTGGTTGGCGATTGATACCTCACTTTCTGTTACTTTCTTCATCGATTTACGGTTTCTATTTATTGATTCTATTGTAGAGGGGGATCGAAATTGGAATCGGAATCGGAGTCGGAGAGATGTATACATGCAGAATAGGGGGTTCATGATGGTGATTACTAATTTTGGTTAGATTATGAGGTAAACTGGTTCAGATTGCCTGATATTGTGTGTGGGTGCTGCTTCTGCCCCACGGAGGGTCATTAGATTTCGTGATTATGAACATGCTGGTGGTTCTTTAGGGTCAGAACAATTGTATTTGGATAAGCTATGAAGAATTACCTCAAGAATCAACTTTGAGACACTATATATCTAGCATCAGATTGATGGTGTTCCTCAACCGATTTGTCCTACATGTAGATGGATCAAATACTAACTTTTGAGCAGATAAAGAAAGTACACCATGTCCCCTTAGGTAAATCAGCTGTCAACATGCATATACCACCATAGAAATAGCAACATTAACAACACTTTGTAGTTATGGAACACCTTTTGCAGCACGATTACCTGATATTTATATCAGCATTAGCATGTAGTATGCACTTATAGCATCATTGTTTGTTTGCATATTCAACTTATTCTCATATTTTTTTAACTAACAAAGTTCATTGGAAATTTTAGACCTGATTAGTTCTTTTTTTCCTTTATATTTTGCTAAGACACCAATTGAGAATATGACAACTTATGTGTAATAGGATAATAAAATTCAAATGGATCACTGATAATTACCTGATCTGAATTTCAGATTGTTTGTTGTTCCCGTGATGTGATTTGTCTTCAATTTGTAACTGTCTAAAACTCTAATTATATCTAAATCTCTTTGACTCTTTCATATTGATCATTTATCATTTCAGTAGTCTAAGTTTCACATTTATTTGCATAATGATATCATTTGATGGTTTAACAATGAGTAAATAATCCAAATTTATTTCCCTTTATAACATTAATGCTGAGAATCAGATGCAAATTCTTAACACTTACTGCAATTTTTTTTTCTCTAAAGTCAAAATTCAGTGACACTAATAGTATGTTCACAAACATAAAGATGATGATTTTAGAGTGCAAATAAGCAACTGAACTTGCAGAACAATCGATATCACAGTAAAGAGATAAATGTATGTTTTGAATTTTTAAGCTGCCAATTTTTTTATTTAACACTCAAAATGGACTTTAGGAAACTTTGGTCTGATTTTGGGTATCTCTCTTTGCTTTTAATGTGGAAGTTCCATTTATGGTGTATTGGTGTTATTGTGCATTTAAAGAATGTACAGGTCATGAAGCATGATTGATTTCCTCTTATTTTAACAAATGAAACCAATGTTCACATGCTCTTATGGTTGTTTTATGGTTCACAACATCTAAGATCAAGCTTTTCTTCAAGAAAAGAAGTATGATTTTCCTTAATTTGTGGTGTAAGAACAAAGTTCGTAAGTTGAATTGAAATCTATTTAGTTGAAAGTTAATTATGGCTACAGGGAAAAACAACATTTCAATATAAATCACAACATATATTCATTTCTCAAAGAAATTTGTTTACTTTTTGTTGTTTCACTATTACCCTATTATTATTTTACACGGCCAATGAAAGTTGCAACAGGCTTAGATCAACATTTTAACCCAAATGATGGCATGTTCAAATACATGTTCTCCTAAAATAGATAAAATACCAAGTATCAGAATGAACAAATCCCAGCATCATAGCAAAAAAGTAATATGTAGGATGTTTATTGTTGTTTACCGTTGCTTGCTTTGTAGGATTTATTGTTATTTGTGTGTTGATGTATTTTGTTAGTCAAGTGTAGCTGTTGATTGTTAGACTTTTACTTCGTGTTGTTGATATAATAGTTTCTTCGTATATCTTATGTATGGTGATGTGTTTTTGTGGTTTCTTAAGTATCTAATGTTCTGTTTCATTTTTTGTTGTAGTGTTCAAACTTTAGGGTTGAATTTTTGCTTGCTTATATTCTGCAGGTATGTGATCCTAATTTACTTTATGTTTTGTTTGTTCTATAGTGCTATGTATATGTTTTTTATTGACGTAGCTGCACCGTTAATATAGTGATAAATACTGTTGTTTATGTATATTTGTTTAGTTTATGATATGTCTGGAGGTCTGTTCCTTCTTACCACGTTGCTGTTCTGTTGTACCAATTTTGTGTGTGCAGGTTTTTTTTCCAAGTGTTTCGCCTAATATTTCACGTTGTCATATGCAGGTATGATTTCTTGCTCTATGTTTTTTTTATGTCTAGCAGGTTATGTATTTTCTTAGTCGTTTAGGTTTGTTTTGATGTATACGTGTGTCGATGACGATGACCTGCTACATCCGAGACTAGCTATATCGTTTTTTAAGTCTTAAGTAGCTGCTTATTTGTGATTAAGGTTGTTTTATTGGATTTGTTGTTTGATGGGTCGCGATTATATGACAAGAATTGCGTTGGTTGCCTGGTCGTGGCTGCCGTTTATTGCTGACATCCACAACCGAACCCCTAACGCACAACGCGCGTATGGGTTACAACTAGTGTAATTTAATAGAAAAGCCAAAAATAGTAACTTCTCATCAATTCATTAACATGGGTATTTTGCAGTGTTGTTGAGACCGGGTCGGACCGGCCGCAAATCGGGGGCTGGTCCGGTCCGGTCAGGGGTGATTCGTTTTTGTGGCTTTGAACCGGCCGGTCCGAACCGAACCGGCGGTTGGACCGGCGAACCGGCCGGTTCCGACCGGTTTTCTGAATTTTTTATTATTATTATTTTTTTTATTTTAGTGGGTAAAAACGGGGTGTTAAACCATAAATTAGTACGTAGGATATACAAATATAGTTAAGTTTTAGAGTAAATCTCGGTTTTGGTCCCTGTGTTTTGCAAATTGACTCCACTTGAGTACCAACGTTTATTTTGTCTCCATTTGAGTACCAAAGTTTGAAAAAGTTCTCTGTTTCAGTCCAAATTTCTAATGGGGTTAACATTTTCTGTTAGATTTTTGTAAAAAGACCAAAATACCCCTAAGGGCTATAAAATATCACCATCTCCACCACACACCACATACCACCACCACCACACACCACCGCCACCACATCATCTCCTTCATTCTGCAAATCCGATTCTCCGATCCACCGTCGTCTTCCGCCATGAGCAACCAGCCGGAATCCTCTTCCTCCGATCCGTACGTTCATCCTTCAATCGGACTCTGATTATTGTGTTGTTGATTGATTTTGTTTCGCAGGAAAGGTGCGCCTCCGTCGAAAAAGGACTTTTCGACTGCTATCTTGGAGCGCAAGAAGTCTCCGAATTGGCTTGTTGTTGATGAGGCTGCTATCTTAGATTTTTGAATTCCTTTGTCGGTCAAGGGAAATAAAAAGGTCAAAATTGAAGTTTCCACTTAAAAACTCCTGAAGGTTTCTAGTTTCACAATCAATCTCTCTATGCTCTCTCGGATGCTCACACTTGAACAAACACAGCTTCAGAGATCAAAATCAAGAATTTCGGTTGTGGTTTGTTGGTTCGCAGGTGGCGGTCGAGGATGATATTCGAAGGTCGACCGAAGATGGTTCGGTCGATGGTGGGTGTCGGTCGGCAGAGAATGGTTGCTGTGAATTGTGCAATTTGGGTTTAGGTTGTTAAGGTGAGATTGATTGAAAATGATGTTGTCGGTCGGTTGAAGTTGATTTAGGGGTACAAGAGTTTGAATTTGAAGGTCAACAGGGGATTGGCTGTGAATTGTGCAATTTGGGTCCGCTGTGGACTTTTCTCAATTTTCTCCTCCGCTGTATGATTCTGATATGAATCCGCTGTGGATTCAGCTTGGTCGTTCGCTGTAGGTTGTGTGGATACAAAACTTTGTGTGTCCGTTGCGTGTTCTGGAGTGGTCGTCCGCTGTGGAGTTAACACATCCGCTGTGGATGTGTGTTTGCAGCAGTGTGATTGTTCTTAACTTATCAGCTGTGGACAAAGAACAATACGTCCGTTGTATGTTGTTGTGCTTGTTGATGTCGGCTGTATTTGGGGTTAACTGTGAATGAATGGGTGAATGATCTTGATTGGGCTGCGAATTGGGCAGTTGTTGTGCTTGAATTGGGCAATTTTCCAGCCAAGATTGGGTAAATCATAAGCAACGGAAGGGTCAACCACCCTTCGGAAACTTCCATACCATCCGTTGCTTCATTTCTTCATCGTCTGAGTTTTTCTTTTTGCCCCAAACCCTAATTCCGGCGGTGGAGTGTGCCAGCAGTGGTGTGTGGTGGCGATGGTGTGTGGTGGTGGAGCGTGCTGGCGGTGGTGTGTGGTGGCGGTGGTGTGTGGCGGTGGAGTGTGCCAGCGGTGGTGTGTGGTGGCGGTGGTGTGTGGTGGCGGTGGTGTGTGGTGGTGGTGGTGGTATGTGGTGTGTGGTGGAGATGGTGATATTTTTATAGCCCTTAGAGGTATTTTGGTCTTTTTTAAAAAAATTTAACAGCAAAATGTTAACACCGTTAGTCAAAAGGACTGAAACAGACAACTTTTTTAAAATTTGGTACTCAAACAGACAACTTTTTCAAACTTTGGTACTCAAATGGAGACAAAATAAACGTTGGTACTCAAGTGGAGTCAATTTGCAAAACACAGGGACCAAAACCGAGATTTACTCTAAGTTTTATATATAACTATAAAATATATGTATAAATCATATATAAATTACTTATATTTAATTACATATATAAATATAATTAAAATATAGTTAAATCCGGTTCATCTGGTCCGACCAGTCCGACCACCAAACCAGTAATGCGTCCGATTCGACGTCCGATTCGACGTCCGATCCGGTTATAAAAACATTGGTATTTTGACTTTTTCTATCTAGCACAATTGTTAGTAGACTCATTTACTCAAATTGATTACTAATAAGTTGACGAAAACAATATATAGTTCTTGAATTAATTAATTAACGTATCATATTAGACATTATGGTTTTTAAATCGCTTAAAAATAGTAACTTCTCTTCAATTCATTAACATGGGTATTTTGAATTTTTCTATCTAGCACAATTGTTGGTAGACTCATTTACTCGTATTGATTACAAATAAGTTGACGAAAATCATAGTTCTTCAACTAATTAATAAACGTACCATATTAAACATTATGGTTTTTAAATCGCTTGGTACAACTATTATATACTGTAATTGTTAGAAGATTTTATTTTTTCATACATGAAATCTTCCTACTTTAATAAAATAACAACTAAAATGACACATGAAAACATCACATTTATTCTCATAATTTTTTTTTTGTTTTTTTCTCCTATTAAATAAACACATTAATTATGAATAAAATTATTTAATTCTTTTTAGATTTAAAAATAATTAGTTAATAAATTAAGAAATGATCTTTTTATAATGTTATTTTTTAAAATAAATTTTTAAGAGAATTTTTTTCTAAAACACCGAAATTTTTAATAAAAAATACGAAATACATTAAAATTTGTTAATTTTTAAAGTAAAATTTTCAAAAAAGATTACTGAATTTTAATAATCCCAACTTTTATTTATTGGTCGACATTAATCCCAACTCAGTAAATGTTTACAGACACTCTAAAGTTTAAGCTTATTTTTCTTCAATGATCATTTACTAACTGAAAGTTAATGTCCATTAGTTTTTTTTATAAAATGGGACTAACTTTGAGCTATTTTTCAATTTTGACGCCACCCAACCTCTATTAGCTCCGTTTTTCAGTGTCTAGCGTTCATCTTCACTTGAAATCTACCTTTTACAAGTCAAGTTGTTCAGATTAGAAGGTGAAGATTGACGGGTTTCAGGTTGCAGAAGTTTTAGATTGATAGACCTAACAGTTGATTTCAACTTTTTGCTTAGTGTTTTGGCCATATAAGTAGTTAACGTCATAAAAAAACTAACGTTGTTAACTCTAAGTGAGTAAGGGATCGTTGCAAGAATATAATTTTAAAGTTAGAAGTGTCTGTAAACATTTACTGAGTTATGATTAATTTCGGCCAATAAATAAAAGTTATGATTATTAAAATATAATCCTTTAAAAAATAAAAAAAATAAAATTACGAGTTATAGTAAGAAAATTTTAAAAAATTACAATTTATAAAATATTTGTTTTGAATCAAATTTTAAAATTTATTTTTTTGAAAAAAAATAAATATAAAAGTCTTAAAAGTTGATATCACTGTTTTATTACTTATAATCTTTAGTAATACGTGATTTCAATTATATATTATTTTATAATATCGTTTTATAATTAATAAAAAATTACTTTATTTAATATTTAATTTATTTAATCCGTGTAATATATAGGTTTACTAAAGCTAGTTTGAATTGTAAATTAATAAAAAAGAGTAATAAATGATATTCCATTTGCATTGTAGCCAGCTTAATTTTGGCTACACTTTGGCAGTCTTTTAGTTATGAAGATTGGTCTGATATACTTATATATATTATACTAGTTTTAGTGAACCCGTGTATTACACGGGTTGAATAAATAATATTTAATAGAATATTTTATTAATTATAAAATAATATATGATTTAAATTGTATATGAGTAAGAAATATAAGTAATAAGACAATAACATCAACTTTTAAAATTTTTGTTTTTAACTTTTTTATTTTAAAAAAAAATAAATTAAACGTTTCTCTTAAAAAACATGTTAAAAAATAAACTTTAAAATATTTTGTGTTTTAAAAAAAAGTATGATGTCTTAGAAAATTTTATTTTTATAATAATTTATTTCTTTAGAAATAAACATCAAAAAGTATCTATTTCTAAGTTTTTCTAAAAATAATTTTTAATCAAAAAAGAATTCAATAATATAATTAGTAATTAATGGAGTTATTTAATAAGAGAGAGAAGCGGGAAAATTTTATTGAAAATGAATGTGGTGTTGCCATGTGGCATCCCTAGTTACCCTTTTATTATAATAGGTAGATATGGGTAGTAAATGTTATTGATAGCAATGGCGGAGCATTAAAGGGGCCGGGGGGGCCGCCGCCCCCCCTATTTTTTTCGTCCGTAATGTTAAATTTTAGTCCGATTGTGTAATTTTTTGACCCGGTAGTGTAAATTTTTATATAAGTATCGAGTCCGCCCCCCCTAAAAAAATTAATTTCGCCCCCGCCCCCTTACGAAAAAGTTGAAGCTCCGCCACTGATTGATAGGATTCTGTTTGGACACAACCAGATGTGTTTCCCAAAATAGGTAGATAGGATGAAGCATGGGCGAGACATAGGTCGTTTACCCATGCTCATTTGTCACAACATAATATTCATTTACTTCAAAGTCATACATATACACGCTTCCATACATACATCATACATGCATATGTATATGCATACGCGCATATATATATATCAACGAATAGTTAAACATATACAGACGAGTAAGTCAAACGCTAAACAAATCAATTTCTAGTAGGTTAAGTCTTATTATTAATAAAACGTAATGATATTCAAACGAAATGTTATATAGGGAATTAACTAGCTAACCCTAATCCGTAACTTGAGAAAGAATATACATTCAGTCCTAAGATAATCCATTAATTTCCCTCCAGAGAACCCACCTACTGTGTATATTCGCCTGCTACATGTATCGAACGTTATTACGAATTACTTGTGTACTCTTTGCTTATAAAGTTAAAACTCTTTGATCTTATTTGATTGCATGTTCGAGTCCTTGAGCACTATATTGACCCGCAACAGGAATTATATACTCTATTCTTCTTTATTTTTTGTGTCCTCAGGTTTTACCTGATTATTAAGATTTTGATATGTATACTTTTTTTAAAATACTAGAACGGTGCACGCGCAATACGGCGGGGCGACATTTTACATGCGACACGTATTTTTAATATTTTATTATTCTTGTAGTAGTCTTACAAAATTTTAATATGTTTTTAAGCTAAAATTTAAAACACTAAATAAATACATTTACACATTAACTTATTGTACCTCATCAAATACGGATCGGTTAAACAAAAAGTTTACATCAAAATATTTAAAAAAAAACAAAGGTTACAGTTATAGTCTCAAAAGTTTTTTAAACGTGATATTTTAAAATATATAGCTGAAATGTTAAAACAAATTCAGTTTTCTTGGTTTATGGGGTAGATAATGTAAAATTTTATGTAAATATTAGAAAATGTAAGGTTATTATATAACTAATTGTAAGGGATGATATGTAAATAATGTTATAAATACTATTTTACCCTTAAAAGTATTTGTAATTTATGCATTAAATAAAATAATTGTTCTTAGTTTTATGGTATCTTAAAATGCTCTTTTCATATGCTTTATATATAGTATAGTTTCAAGGATGTTGTTAAGGATACGTAAGGAATGATGCTGATGTCATCAATATATTGGTAAGATATATTTAAGTTATCGCAATTAAGATGCAAGAACATCTACCTCTTTCATCAATTTTTATCTCTATCATCTATTTCAAAGTTGTCAAAAATTACAAGATGAATATTAATGTACAAATCATTAAAACATGAATCCTTACAAATTTTAACAATTATATTGTAACATGTCGTAACACTTAAGTTAATCCACTAGTTGTTTATAATGAGGAAATATATGCAACAATTACTTAAGTCTTAACCAAGGCTGGTGCCGAGGGTTTAGTGACCAGGGCGAGTTAGAATAACGAGTCTCAAATGAAAAAAAATATCTTTTATTGCTATTCTTTTGATGAGTATTAGATTGTTTGCGCGTGATGGGCTAATTAAATGGGTTAAGTGGTTTAGTACAACCAATGATCCTTAGTTCAACTGCTTAAGGTGAGATACTCATAACATGTAAATAATAGGAGATCATGAGTTCAAGTCTCAATCTGAACATGACAGGATCTCAGCCTCTCGTTTGATCAATCAGATTATGTTTGCAGCAGATTTAGCACATTAATTAGCGATTAATGCAAGAACATAAAAGATATTGCATGTAAAAGCACAAGCATAGAGAGAGAAAAGAGTTCTGCGAAATAATAAATGTTCTATTGCTTCGCACGTTTCGGCAATTAAAACAGTATGGTTCCCCATCCTTTTATAGGCGGCAAAAGGATGGGTTGATGTCCTTTTTCTGACATCAACTGAATATTAAAAATACAACTGACAAAACATAAAACTACTGAAGATGTCAACAACTGACATCTTCTTACAAAAGTTTCCTAAGTACTGACAAAAGTAAACTACTGAAATCCTACAACGACTGAAGAACAAGCTCTTCAGTCGTTTATAACTACTGATACTATAACAACTGAAGAACATGCTCTTCAGTTGTTGTACAACTACTGAAACAAAATAAACTACTGAAAAGGAAAAACCATCACAACAACTGAAGAAGATATCTTCAGCTGTTGTGACAAACTCTGAGTCTTCAGTACTTGGTCTTCAGACTTGGCTTCAGATGATATAACAACTGATGACTTCAGTAGATATCATCAGTTGTTGTCTTCAGTCTTTGTCTTCAGACTTTGTGCTTCAGTAGAAGGTCTTCAGTTCTTCAGTTCTTCAGCTTTTGATTCTTCAGTACTTGTCTTCAGTACTTGAAGTCTTCAGTACTTGTAAGATCAGTACTTCAGACTTCAGTACTTGGTCTTCAGTACTTTGGAGTCTTCTTCAGCTGTTATTCTTCAGTTCTTTGATCTTCATACTTTGTTCTTCAGACTTTGTCAGAACAGCTGATGGTTGGAGCTAAGATGCTCTCGAGTCTGACATTCAAGCAAGAGAACACAATAGCTGATGGGAGTCTTCAGATGTTCTCGAGTCTGACATTCAAGCAAGAGAACACAATAGCTGATGGGAGTCTTCAGATGTTCTCGAGTCTGACATTCAAGCAAGAGAACACTGTAACTGATGGGAGTCTTCAGCAGTTGTTGCAGTGGCATGTGAGACTTAGAGGTTTTCCTGATCTTGGCTCATTGGTTCTTTTGGTCCAACAAACTCCCCCTGAACCAATGCAGCCAAAACCTCTAATTATTGGTTGTCCCACTTATTGGTGGCATAATGATTGGTCTATTTCCTTCTAGATCAGATTAGAAGTTGACCCAGATAAGCACTGGCCAGAGAGGTAGTCTCAAGTGTTTGTTTGGCTAAGTATGGATGGGAGCTCTGTCTTGGGGAATTGGACACAGAGCTGTTGTCCCATCCATGAGATCTACCTCCCATGTACAAGCCGGTAGGATTCTCGGGTGTAGGCCTGAAGAAAGATCATCTGCTCTTCTTTGGATAGATCTTCAGGCTCACCATCAAACAATCCCTCCCGACCGTACAGCTCTGAGATGAACTTGACCTGTCTTCCATTTTTGAGCTCAAGTGTTGTGATTTGCCTATATGCAAACTCATCAGGATGTTTACCCTCCAACAACAGGTTGAGCTCATTCCTTTGGAAATTCTCAAGCCTCTTATAGACCAGACCCTTCCTAACCACCCTATTATCTAGCATTGAAAAGGGTGATTGGCCGGCTCTATAGGCTTTCTCGAATTCCTCTACTATTTCCCAGGTTGTTATTACAAAAGCCACAGAGATCACTTCATCTACGATTCTCTTTAGTTGGCTTTTGTATCTCACAGGCGTGTCCTTTTTGACTATCCTGTGAGACACCCTTGGGTCAGGCCAAGTTCTCACCTTTTCCCTTTCATATTGATAGGTTTGTTTCAAGATGAATAGTCTCAGAGCTTCTTTCTGCATGTTCATTATAGAGGTCGAAGCAGCATAACATTTGTCAATGCTTTTCAGCATTTCCTCATCATGTCGCTTTTGCTGCTCCTCCTCTTCTAACTTTACCCTCACAGTGTCCTGCTGTGAGGTGGGAGTGATGGTTTGTGGTTTGGCTTTGGGTAGAGGTATAACTACTGAAAGTGGCAGGCTATCCTCCTCATCCTCCTCTTCTTCATCTTGCAGCCTCAGCACCCTTCTCTTCTTCTTCAAGGGTGGATCATTGGCTGCGGGTTTTGGTGGTGAAGGGGTTGGTTTAGTGGGTTGTGGTTGGGTTGTTGGTGTGGGAATGTTGGCAGGCACTGCTAGTAACCTAGAGATAAGGGCTGGTTTGGTCAGTTTTACTAGCAGTGTCCTGTTCCCAGCACCGGCTTCAGATAGGGCCTCAGCGACCAGTCCCTTAGTGAAATCACAAGCCGAACAGATCTTGGTGGTTGTTGCCAAGAGTCTATCCCTGGTCCATGCCTTGACATCAAGGACTGGTCTGCCCAGGTACTTCGAAGTGAACCTACTCATAGCCTCAAGTTTCTTTCTTTCTTCTTGGCTATGAGTAGTCCATCGGTACTCAATCTCTCTTCTCTCCATATTCCTGATCTCTTGATCTAGCAAGGCAGTGTCCTTGTCAAAGCCTTGCCTGAACAGTTGTTCAATGACAGTCCATTGAACGACTATGCTCAGCATCAGCCTCCTTGACAAGGGCTGCTAGATCAGGATCAGCCACCTTCTTTCCCTCCTCTCCCTTTTTCTTATCAGTGGCACTGAAATCCTTTTGGATTTCAGCCACTTCTATTTGCTCAACCTCCCTCTCTTTCCTCTTCCCTTTCTCCCTCACCTTCCTAGTCTCCTCAACCAACTCCCTCTCAACCACCACCTCTTTCTCTGCCTCTACTTCCTCCTCACCCCTCTTCCTCTTGACTTGCACTGATGTCTCCCCTTTTTGGGTGCATTGGTTGGGGTTTGACTATCAGCAAGTGCCTTAGAAATGGCAACCTCCACCATGGGTTGTATGTATGTGGGAAGCCTCTCATCAAGGGTTTGAATGACTAAGTCTTTAAGCATGGGTGTGATGAGAGGTAGGGATTTTTGGAGGATAGCATCCAGCTGCTCAGGGGGGTTCTGACCCTGAGAGCTAGTGCCAGAAGCAGGGGCTGGTGGCTGAGTTTGTGGGAGTGGCTCAGTGTTTGTGAGACCTTCGGGTGAAGGTGCTATCTGTGGGGTAGTGGTGGCAGATGGACTTCTATCCTGAGTCATTTGAGCAAGCAGCTCTTTGAGTCTGCTTATCTCATCCTCTAGGATAGTGTTTTGAGCTACTACATCGTAGAAGAAGCTTAGGTCATCATCAGCATGAGCTGAATCACCTGACCTCCTGACATTGTCAGGATGAACATGTCCTGAGTGTGGCTCAGTAATGACATGTGCCCCTTGTTCATGGTACTGGGGACTTCTGGCCTCCAGATTGGATCCATCATCGGCCATTGCCTCTGGTGAGGTCTTAGTGATGTTACCAGCTTCACCCTACTCAGATGTTGATGCAGGGGAAGTGGCAGCCTCACCAGATTGTTCTATCTCCCTAGCCACACTGGGAGATTGAACTGATTCTCTGTGCTGTGGGCTCCCATCGGCACTTGTACCCACCCCCTCTTCGGTTGGAGTCTCCCCAGTTGTAATAGGTTTCTGGGGAGAGGGTGGAGTGCTCAGATGGGTCAGCACTTTGGCGATAACCAATGTAGGGCTTTGTGGGGCGGTCTCATCAAGAGATGGGCTCGAAGCAGTGTGCACATGGGGAGGACTGTGCTCTTCAATGGCAGTCTTCTCAAGTGAGAAAGACCCCAGTAATGTGGTTGCCCCAAAATTGGTTGCATCAGGCTCCTGTTGAGAGGAAGCCTGTACGGTTGTGGTGGGTGGAGTCGTGGTACCTGCTGGGAGAATCGAACCAGCAGGCACATCCTGCCTTTGTGTGGCAGGGGCATCCTCAGGGGACTCATCTCCCTGAGTAGCCTTTTGGGCTTCTTTTTGGCTTTTGGCTTGGTAGGGACTGTGGATTTGGAGGTGGAGGCTGTGGGTTCCAGCTGCGTGGGTTTTCGCAGCCGGCCAGCCTATTTGAGTGTTTGGTCAGTGTTGTGCCTGGAGTATACCTCGGCTAGAACAGCCATGGCAGGGACCCCAGTCCCAACTAGTCCCTCAGCCTGAAGCTGGTTCTCTATTATGGCCATAATGAACCGAGGATACAAGATCCATCGGTTAGAAATTGGTTTTGTGGCCATATCCTTTATTTCCAAAAATAGTAAATCAGTTAAGTTTAACGGTTGTTTTTCAAAGATAGAGAACAATACCTGTTGCCACCTTGTGGACATCTGGTCCCACGATGAGGTCTTGGGAGCCAGACACACGTTCACCATGTGGAAGATCAATCGTTGAGGGTCAGGGAAGTGTTTCTTCAACAAGGTGGAGGCGGAGAGGTTACCCTGGTAGTCATGGGATGTGAATGAGAGATCCAGGGTACCTTTGGGGTAGGAAGTTGGGTGAGTGGCATCCTCCAGCTCTAGGGTTTGGCGTAGGGTAGTTGGAGTGATAACCACGGGTTTGCCGTTGACGGAGGACCGGAGGGAGACCTCGCCATTCTGCTTTCCGGTTTGGATGGTTACATGTGTCCAAAACTCCGCCAAGGAGTCGGTGTATATAGTAGGGTTCAGGAGAAAAGCCGTTTTGTAGGGTGAGTCGTTCATAAGATCGACGGCTTGGTGAAACTTGGGCCATAGTGGCGATTTTGTAAGATGAGCGACACAGTTGTGTCGAGGTTTCAGTTGCATGGTCGCCATTAATGGTGTATGGGAGGTTCAGAGGTTTTTGTAAGATTAGGGCAAGTGGAGTAAATGCTCTGAATGTGGGGTATTTATAGGGTAGGCCAAAGGTTGAAAGGAAACTACTGAAGGTTTTGGTGTCAGTTATCAGTTGTTGTAACGACTGATGACGTGGTGTTGACCTTCAGTGGTTGTAACATCTGAGGACTTGGTATTAGTCTTCAGTAGTTGAAACTACTGAGACCTTGGTTTTGTCCTTCAGATGTGATCGTCTGAAGAGTTACTGTCAGTCGTCAGTAGTTATGAACTACTGATGACCTAGTATTCTTCTTCAGACGTTGGAACAACTGAAGACTTGGTGTTAGCCTGCAGTAGTTGTAAACTACTGAGATCAGTAGTTGTGAACTACTGAAGACATGGTATTGCTTCAGTTGTTGTAAACAACTGAGGACTTGGTGTTAGCCTTCAGTAGTTGTGAACTACTGATGTCAGTAGTTGTGAACTACTGAAGACATGGTTTTGTCCTTCAGTTGTTTGTGTATGAAACAGCAGCTGTTGTTATCAGCTGATGAGAAATTACTCATCAGCTGTTTCCGTCAAATCAGTTGTTTCATACTAGCCTCCACACTTACTCATCAGCTCTTTGGCTGACTTTCAGATGTTTCATCGACCCTTCAGCTCTTATGAATATTTATGCCTTCAGCTCTTGTGATCAGATGTTCACAAGTGCTGATGAAATATTCTTCAGAGCTGGTGAACAAATTTTGTCTTCAGTATTTGTGTAAGATTACACATCAGTACTTATAAGCAAAATTTGTTCTTCAGTACTTATTTATTTGAAAATCATACATCAGTAGTTGTAATCCACCTCACTACATCAGTTGTTTTTCAATAAATAATGTACATCAGTACTTTGAGTCATTTTAGTCTTCAGTAGTTGTGAAAGAGCTGAAGACTAAATTACTCATCAGTACTTGTATTTGACCTTTGCTCTTCAGTAGTTGTGAACTAAGAGTATCAGCATAGGTCAAATCAATCAAGCTGCAGCATACCAAGCCTTAGTACCAAATTTTGGAATGTGGCACTATCTAAAGGCTTAGTAAAAATGTCTGCAAGCTCATCAGCACTAGGTACAAACTTAGGATCAATCAGACCTTTCTCATAGCAATCCCTGATAAAATGATGTCTGATCTCAATATGTTTGGTCCTTGAGTGCTGGACTGGATTCTTAACAATACAGAGAGCTGAAGCACTATCCATTAATAATGGAGTCTTAGTCTCAGTAATGCCATAATCCAGAAGTTGGTTCTGAAGCCAGAGTATCTGAGGTACAACTTGCAGCAGCAATATACTCAGCTTCAACAGTAGATGTAGCAATTGATGTTTGTTTCTTACTCTGCCAAGAAACTAAACAATTGCCTATTAATTGGCAACCACCAGAAGTGGATTTTCTGGTGACTTTACATCCTGCATAGTCACTATCAGAGAAAGCAACTAATTTGTAAGAATGCCCAGCTGAATACCAAAGACCTAGTGATTGGGTACCTTGCAGATATCTAAAGATCCTTTTGACTGCAATCAAATGGGATTCTTTAGGTGCAGCCTGAAATCTAGCATAAGCACATGTTGAAAACATGATGTCTGGTCTAGAAGCTGTAAGGTACATCAAGGACCCAATCATACATCTGTAAAGGGTTTCATCAACCGCTTTACCTTTCTGATCTACATCTAGTTGTGTGATGCTGCTCATAGGAGTGGAACAGGGCTTACAGGTTTGTAAATCAAACTTTTGCAACAACTCTTTGGTATACTTGGACTGATGGATGAAGATTCCATCATCCTGTTGTTTGATTTGCAAACCCAGAAAGTACTGTAATTCTCCCATAGCACTCATTTCAAATCGTAGCTTCATAAGCTTTGTAAATTCATCACACAACTTTGGATCAGAGGATGCAAAGATGATGTCATCAACATAAATCTGAACAAGGAGCTTATGTTGTCCTACAGTCTTGATGAATAAGGTTTTATCGATGGTGCCTCTAGTGAACTTGTTCTCTAAAAGAAAGGTTGAGAGTGTCTCATACCAGGCTCTAGGGGCTTGCTTCAGCCCATAGAGAGCCTTATCAAGCTTGTACACCCAATCAGGATGTTTATTGTCCTCAAAGCCTGGTGGTTGACAAACATAAACCTCTTCTTTTATTTTTCCATATAGGAAGGCACTTTTGACATCCATTTGATAAACCTTGAGATTGTGAAAGGCAGCATAGGCTAAGAACAGTCTGATTGCTTCTAGTCTGGCCACAGGTGCAAAGGTCTCATCATAATCGATGCCTTCCTCCTGTGCAAACCCTTGGACAACCAGTCTGGCCTTGTTCTTGACAATTTGGCCCTTCTCATCTGTTTTGTTCCTGAATACCCACTTGGTGCCTATAGCACACTTATCTTTGGGTAATGGAACAAGCTCCCACACTTGCTGTTTCTTGAATTGAAGAAGCTCAAGCTGCATAGCTTCCACCCATCCATTGTCTCTTAAGGCAATATGATAGTTCTTTGGCTCTTGCTGACTGATGAAGAGAGCATAGAAGCAGAAGTTGGACAATTGATTCCTGGTTGAAACTCCAGCATGGATATCACCAATGATTTGTGAAGTGGGGTGATTCTTGAGCTCTTGATAAACTATAATATCTGTGCAAGTGTTTGTAGACCCATCAGCAGCAACAGATGGTGATGGAGATTCCTGAAACCATGTAGAGGATGGCAGCTCAAACGAAGTAGAGTAAGCAGAAATCTCATCAGCATTTGCAGTGGATGGAGCTGCTGAGGCTACAGGAGCATCAGGTTCAGTGAACTTAGGCAGATTGTCACTAAACCTGAAGAGGTGAGTACTGACTTCATCATCATCAGTACCACCAGGTGGAGATCTGCTGACAGGCTTAACAGATGGAGGTTGATAAGGAACATATTGCAGTATGTCCAGATCAAACAACTCCACAGGGTTTTGTGGAATCTTGTCCTTTGGAGATTCATTGAACTTAACATGCAGAGTTTCTTCAACCCCCTTGGTTCTACAGTTGAAGACTCTGTATGCTTTGCAAGTTGATGAATAACCAACAAAGTACCCTGCATCCACCTTACTAGCAAACTTATAGAGTGGGTTGCTAGTGTTGAGAATAAAACAAGGACACCCAAAGGCTCCAAAGAATGAAATAAGAGGAGCCAAATGATGAAGAACTTCATATGGAGTCTTCATCAACCTCTTATTTACTAAAGCTCTATTTGTACATAGCAAGCTGTATTGACAGCTTCAGCTCAGAAGGTCAGTGGCAACCCAGAGTCAGCCAACATTGACCTTGCTGCTTCAATGAGGGTCCTGTTCTTTCTCTCCACCACTCCATTCTGCTCAGGAGTTCTAGGAATGCTAAACTGCCTTCTAATTCCCTTGGACAGGTAGAAGTCATCAAGTGTGTGGTTTCTAAATTCTGTTCCATTGTCACTCCTCACATACTTGACCTGTAGGGAATACTGCTTTTCTACTTGTAACACAAAGTTCATTATTGTCTTTGCTGCTTCATCCTTGGAGTGCAAGAAGAAAGTCCATACAAACCTGGAGTAATCATCCACAATTACCAGGCAGTATTTCTTCTTTGCCATGCTCATTACTCTGACAGGACCAAGGAGATCCATGTGCAGAAGTTGTAAGCAGACAGTGGACTTTGGTTCTTCTATTGAAGGGAATGAAACTTTGTGTTGTTTTCCTTTCAAGCAAGCAGTGCAGTCATCTTCACACTTGAACTCCTTCAGAGGCAATCCTCTTACTAAACCGTGGCTTATAAGCTGATTCATGTTCTTGAAATTTACATGACCCAGCCTTCTATGCCATAGTGTAGACTCTTGAGGAGATGCCTTGGAGAATAGGCAAGGATGGCCTTTTAGATCCATCTTTTTGGAAAGATCTAAGGCATACACTCTTCCTGTCCTGTTGGCCTTCAGGAGAGTGTGTTCATCCAATGCCTTGTCAATCAAACTCAGAACTTTGGATGACAGAATCCGACAGTTCTGGCTTGTGAAAAGGGCAACATGGCCTTTGTCACACATTTGACTGACACTCAAGAGGTTGTACTTGAGATTCTCCACATGGTTAACATCATCAAACCTTATTTCCCCGTTAGAAACAAAGCCCTTTCCGACGATGTAACCCTTTGCATCATTGCCAAAAGAAACAAATCCCTTCTTTCCTTGAGAGTAGTCATTAAGAAGGGAGCTGCTACCTGTCATGTGCATGGATCCTCCACTGTCTACATACCAGATGCTTCTATGGCATGTTGAAGAACCATGCAAACACAACCATGTGTTAGTTTGTCTTGGAGACCCAAACCTGCTTGGTTTTGGGTCTGTTCTCAGCTACAGGTGCAGCACTAACAGTTGTGTTGTGTGTGACAGCTTGAGGTGAAGAAGATGGTACAGAAGAGGAACCCTTTGGCTTGGACTTCCTTTTCTGTGGTTTCAACACAGGAGCATCTAAGTGGTTGACTCTTCCCACTAGCTGCTGAACCATCATCACCAATTGTGTCTGATTCTGTGATAAGGCTTTCAGCTCTTCAGACACATTGGAGTTTGCTGATGATGAGTTCCTATGTTGTACCATCTTTTTCTGAGCAACCTCAGCTATTGCCTGAGTTATCCCTACCTTCTTTTTAGATTTAGCTTTGGGCTTAGGGATTTCAGGCTTGGATGTTGCTAATACAAACTTGGTTTCAAACTCATTCTTCATTTTATTGATGCTCTCAGTAATTTTCTCCTTCTGTTTGAGTTTGGAACCCCTTTTGTACCAGCAATCATCAGTAAGATGATTGAACAAGCCACATATCTCACATGGCTTTTTCTTCATCTTATGCTGATCATCAGCTGAAGAGGATTTAACTGCTAAAGACTTGTTCTTTAGCTGTTTGTCATCAGTACTAGCAGTTTTCTTCCTAGTGCCTGCTTTCCTGGTATCCTCTCTAGCTGTCTTCGAACCTTTCCTACTGTTAGTTTTCTTCTCTTTAGTGCTAACAGTATTTGAGGTTTGAACTTCAGATGTTGTCACTTGCTCTCCAGTACCTTCAGTACTTCTAGTGACAACTCCTGAGTTGATCAGCCTTTTGGTCATGTGACAGTCTATCTCTGATGATGCTGATTCAGAGGATAGTAAGTCACATGATGAGAAGGATTGGTTATTGCTCTCCCCATCAGATTCAACTTCTGCTCTTGAAATGAAGTCTGTGGGAGGAGCAGTGTGATTATAACCAATGCCAAACTTCACATTGGAAGCTGATTGCTTGCTAAGAAGCATTTCAAAACCCTTGCATGATTGCACCCATCGATCACACTCAACTTGGGTGGTTGCAAGAGTTTCCTTGAGGTCTTTGTACTTCTCTAGAAGTACATCTTCCCTAGCTTTATCATCTTTGATTTGGCATTTAAGCTTGTAAATCTCATCATTTTTATCTTTTAGAACAACCTCAAAATCAGCTTTTCTTTTGGAAATAGTGTGCTCAAGCTTAAGATTTTTATCTATTAAAGCTACATTTGCTTCTCTAATAGAAGCAAATGCTGCTATGCATAACTCTGAACAAAGCTTGGCTTTTGCCTCAGTGGATACCTGAGATGAGGCATTTGATGATGACCCTTCAGCAGAATCAAGGGCCATCAGAGCAAGATTTCCAAAAGGTTGATCACCACCATGTTGACCAGCACCTTGGAGTAGTGGTTCCTGACCAGAAAGCTCTTCTGGTAGACTACTCCAGTCAACAGCAGTTGGGGTGAAAAATCTTTGTTGTTGAGGTTGTGTGTGATGATGAGATTGGGAAGAATGAGGCTCTGGAAGAGCATGAGGTGGTTGAGCCGGGGGTGCTTGAGTTTGACTAGGCTGAGGCATGTAGTAACAGGGGTAAGGATATGTCATATGACCCTGTGGCACAAAATAAGCAGGTGGTGCCTGTGCCTGAGATGGATAGCTAGAACTGGAGGAGGGTTGCCCTTTGTGCTGTGAGCTATTGCTAGGAAAAGTCACAAAGGGTGCAGATGAGTTAGATCCAGATGATCTACACTCTCTTGCAAAGTGTCCAAGCCTTTGGCACTTGTGACACCTCAACTTGCTCTTGTCAAAACCAACTTTGGTTTTACCAGAGAGTCCTGGGAATTTCCTACCAGTTCTCTTGTAGAACTTTTGAGAGCGGATATTTATCATTGCCATTTGGTTCAAAATATCCATCTCTTCCAGATCATCATCTGGAATGCCCTTCAAGTCCTCCATCAGAAAACACAAGTTATCACCACCACCTCCTGAACTACTAACACCAACAAAAGCTTGTTCTAAGTTGGTAGAGAAATCAATATGCTCATCATAAGAACTTTCTGATGAAGCATATTCTGACTCATGACTTATCAAGGCAGCATTACCTTGGACAAAGTCATCAGCAAGTTTGCCAGAAGATGACAACTTCCTCTTTTGCTCTACCTCTCTCTCAAAAGTGAGCAATTTCCCATGAAGTTAGGTGAGAGATAGAGTGTCCAGGTCAGCACTGGAGCGTAGGACAATGGTATATGTGTCCCATCTCTCAGGCAATGACCTGAGGAACCTGTTGTTCATCTGGATTTTGGAGTACTCTTGTTTATCCATCTTCAGCTCAGAGATCAAACAAGAGAACCTCTCAAACTGCTGGGTCAGAGTCTCACCCTTTCTATATGAGAATGTCTCATATTGTTGTTCGAGGATTTCCCTATTGTTTGCTAAGACCGAATCAGTTCCTCCAAATTGTTCCTTTAGAGCAACCCATAGGTCATGAGCAAACTCATGATGCAAGAGCCCTGAATATATCTCATTAGGAATAGCCATGGCTAGAATTCCATGGGCTCTAGCATCAATTTCGAACAGCTTTAGATCTTCGTCCGAATATTGTTCAGGTTTCTTCGCAACCTGTTCATTAGATTCCGGGACGCTCACCATAGGCTTGTATGGCCCATGCACCACTGACTTCCAACAACCAGCACTATTGACAGCCAAGTGGTGTAGCATACGTCTTTGCCATATGTTATACTCGTTCCTTACCAGCATCGGAGGCTTGGTTGCGGAACCAATGTTGTGAGGATCATTAGTTGGTGTTGTCATCTCAGGTTTTAGTCAAAAACAAGTTTATACACGACAAACGTAACTCAAAACCACCAAAAGACCTCAAGATTTTGGCCGGAAACAGCAGAAACTCACTTTCTATGGCTAACTCTTGCAAATTGCTAATTCGATCAAACAGAGAGATCAAAAGAGCAGTTTCAAATGATCAATAGTGAAATTGATCAATGATTAACCGGCTCTGATACCATTTGACAGGATCTCAGCCTCTCGTTTGATCAATCAGATTATGTTTGCAGCGGATTTAGCACATTAATTAGCGATTAATGCAAGAACATAAAAGATACTGCATGTAAAAGCGCAAGCATAGAGAGAGAAAAGAGTTCTGCGAAATAATAAATGTTCTATTGCTTCGCACGTTTCGGCAATTAAAACAGTATGGTTCCCCATCCTTTTATAGGCGGCAAAAGGATGGGTTGATGTCCTTTTTCTGACATCAACTGAATATTAAAAATACAACTGACAAAACATAAAACTACTGAAGATGTCAACAACTGACATCTTCTTACAAAAGTTTCCTAAGTATTGACAAAAGTAAACTACTGAAATCCTACAACGACTGAAGAACAAGCTCTTCAGTCGTTTATAACTACTGATACTATAACAACTGAAGAACATGCACTTCAGTTGTTGTACAACTACTGAAACAAAATAAACTACTGAAAAGGAAAAACCATCACAACAACTGAAGAAGATATCTTCAGCTGTTGTGACAAACTCTGAGTCTTCAGTACTTGGTCTTCAGACTTGGCTTCAGATGATATAACAACTGATGACTTCAGTAGATATCATCAGTTGTTGTCTTCAGTCTTTGTCTTCAGACTTTGTGCTTCAGTAGAAGGTCTTCAGTTCTTCAGCTTTTGATTCTTCAGTACTTGTCTTCAGTACTTGAAGTCTTCAGTACTTGTAAGATTAGTACTTCAGACTTCAGTACTTGGTCTTCAGTACTTTGGAGTCTTCTTCAGCTGTTATTCTTCAGTTCTTTGATCTTCATACTTTGTTCTTCAGACTTTGTCAGAACAGCTGATGGTTGGAGCTAAGATGCTCTCGAGTCTGACATTCAAGCAAGAGAACACAATAGCTGATGGGAGTCTTCAGATGTTCTCGAGTCTGACATTCAAGCAAGAGAACACAATAGCTGATGGGAGTCTTCAGATGTTCTCGAGTCTGACATTCAAGCAAGAGAACACTGTAACTGATGGGAGTCTTCAGCAGTTGTTGCAGTGACATGTGAGACTTAGAGGTTTTCCTGATCTTGGCTCATTGGTTCTTTTGGTCCAACAGAACAAAGTGTTTAAAGTTGAGTGAAGGGGTTTTCTCAGCAATGGGTTTCCTCATGAGGAGGGTTGGGGGTGCGGTCCCGGCTAGGAAACGGATAGATGGACCTGATTAAGATAACAAATATTATTCGAAGTAAGGTCGTACATTTGCCGTAAAAAAATGGTTTAGTACAAATTATATATGGGTAAAATAAGCTAATTTGTGTGTAATGGATTAATTCTATAAACGAATTTTTTTTTGAAAATACTATATATATAATGCATATAATTTTCTAAAAACTTTCAGGCTCCAAACAAGGTCCTTCCCTTGAGCCGGCCTTGGCTTTTAACAAGTGTTTTTACGACCAGATCGGACTGGCCGGTCCGACCGGTTCAACCGGGGATCGGTCTGGTGGCCGGTCCGGTCATGTATGATTCGTTTTCGAGTGGTTGAACCGGCCGGTTCTTCCCGAACAGGTGGTCGGACTGGGAAACTGGACCGGTTTTTGTTTTTTCTATTTTTTGAGTAAAAACGGGGTGTTGACCTATAAATTAGTATGTTAGATATACAAATATACTTAAGTTTTATATACAACTATAAAATACATATATAAATCATATATAAACTACTTATATTTGATTATATATATAACTATATATAATATATTATATATATAATTATTATGTCATCCGGTTCTTAAATCCGATCCGACCACCAAACCAATAAGACGTCCGGTTCAACGTCCGATCCGGTTCTGAAAACATTACTCTTAAGTCTTAACCAATAGTTTTCCCTCAACCAATTGAGACTTGAGAGTCCACGAGCCCATTTAATATTCTTGTAATGTCCAGTCTAGGCCCATTGTTTGATAAGGTCCAGCCTCCGTATTGTTGTCTGACCCTTAAAATTATTTAAAGCAAATTGGTTTAGAAGTTCTTAACTTCGTTATATTGTATAGTTAAGTGACAGGTTATAAATATTATTTTATCTAAAAACAAACCAAAATAAAACTTTACCATGATGACATAGCCCCCACCCCCATTGACTTCCTTATTCGATTGAGCCCATCCTTTGAAATCATACTCTCCAGTCTCCACTGATGACTGGTGTGTCCGATTAGGATCCTAACAGACTACCTCGAGGATGATTGTTTGAAACTCTAGAAGATGAATTATGTTTTTCCATGAGCTTATTTTATATTAGTTCAATCTATGTTTGTTTTCAAACATTAGAAACAAAGTGGTGCCTACCATGATGCTTCACCTAAGCTAACTAGCTTTTCCTCATGCAAAGAAGAATGATATCTACTGCATTGTATTCTTCTTGGCCCATGTACGCGTGAAGTCCATACAATCTGGGCCGGCCTAAATAGGCTATTAGTGGTGCGTTGAACTTTAGGCCCCCAAAACTTAAGGGCCCTCGTTGTTTCTAAAAAGAAATTATATTGGGCCTAGTATATAAATTACAGGCATGTAGCCCATCAATCTGATGCAAACAGCCCATCAAAAGACACATTCATAGTATTGGGAGTAATGTAATACTTGGATCTTCTAGACACACCCCATCATAGAGGTGCACAAACAAACCGGGTTCAAAACCCGACCCGGCAACCCGACCCGGAACCGAACCGGTTCGGACCCGCCCTACCCCCAAACCGGTTCCAAACCGAAAAAAACCGCCGGTTCGGGACCGGTTTTTGATTTTTGCACACAAACCGGTTTGAAACCGGTTTTGAACCCAACCCGGTTCGGGAACCGGTTCATAAAACCCGGTTCTGAACCGGTTTCGACCGTTGGAATTTTTTTTTTTTTTTTTCTAACGGCTATATGACCGTTTTTTGACCGTTTGGGATTGTTTTGGACCGTTTTTTTTCGATTTTTAATGACCATTTTGCCCTTATATGATAGTATAAATAGGTAGTGGGTGTTATGGTTTAGTCACAACACTCAAAACTTCCAAAACGCTCAAAAACGTGCTTAAAAACGCAAAAACGCTCCTCACTCTCAACTTTCTATTCTCTCAATCTCTTGAATTATGGCTTCTGAATCTTCCGTTCCAACCGGTGGATCCTCGAGTGCCGCTACCGTTGTTAGAATTTTTTCAACAACGCGAAACCAAGAGATTTGGTGTAATTTCGACTTATGCGAAATGTCGAATGGTCAACATAAAGCTCGATGCAAGGCTTGCGGTTCGTTTTTCAAGTCGGATTCAAACTCGACTTTGAGAAATCATATGACCAAATGGTGCAAGTCTTTGAAAAGTACACCGAGTCAAGGGCAAACATCAATCGGAAACGATGGTGGTTTATGGAACTTCAACGTAGATATGGTTCGAGATAGAATGGCAAAGTTTGTAATTCAAGAAGGATTGCCGTTCGATCACTTCGACAACCCTCGGTTAACAAAATTGATTCAAGAAACTCTTCAACCACGCTACACTCACGTAAGTCGCACCACTCTTAGACGTGATTGTTTAAATCTTTGGAAACAAGCAAAAAATGATTTAAAGGTTTTATTTGAAAATTTACAAACCGGTGTGAACTTAACTACCGACGTTTGGTCCGCCCCACACGGTTTACCGGAATCGTACCTTTGCGTCACGGCCCATTGGATAGATCCAAGTTCGTGGCAAATGATGAAACGTACGATTGCGTTTGAATTATTTGGATATCCGCATACCGGTGAAAATCTTTTTCAAATTTTAGACTATGTAATCAAAACGTATAAATTAGAAACAAAATTTTTTCAATGTCATTTGATAACGCCTCGAACAACACATCCGCCGTTGAAAAATTGAAAATAAAATATAAACCGGTTTGTGACGGCGTATTTTTTCATTCACGATGTGTTGCACATATTATTAATTTAGTTGTGCAAGATGGTCTTGGCGTTCCTGAAGTGGAAGATTTTAAAACGTCTTTCAAAAACATGTTACGTGACGTTTTTAAAACTAGTAGAAAAAGGTATGTTAATTATAGAAAAATGTGTCACGATACGAATTCCATTTGTTTAGGACCAAATTGGGATGTCCCGACTAGATGGAATTCGACTTGGAAAATGTTTAATAGTGCTTTACGTCAAAAAGAAACGCTTCATGTTTTCCACGACGGTCTTGCGATGCGGGGTCGGGTTGTTCCGTTTCCGTTAGAGGGTTGGGAATATATTCAAGAAATAACTCAATTTTTAGAGCTTTTTAAAAACGCAACTACAAAATTGTCGGGGGTTTATTATCCGACAAGTTGTCTAACACTTCATCAAATTTATTTAATGACCCATAAATTAAGTGAATATGAAGAAAGAAACGAAATGTTTTCGGCAATGGTAGCGCCGATGAAAGAAAAATTTAAAAAATATTTCATTGAACTACCCCCGGTTTTTACGTGTTCCGCCGCACTCGACCCGTGTTTAAATGTTTCGGGGGTAGAAACTTTAATAGATGAGATAACTTATGATTTAGATTTACATGATTATGATCCATTTTTTAATGTTAATACAAAACAAATATTTAATGAAACTTTTAAAAAATTGTTTAATGTTTATGTTGAAAAATATGGTGCAACATCAAACATCCACCGACCATCGAACGTGGAATCGAGTTCGTCGAGCTCAAGTAGAGACCCGATGATTAGTTTATACAATACTTTGAGAAATGAAAACAGTAAACGTCAAAGGGGTAACACCCCAAGTAGCGAACTCGGGAGATATATGGGAACCGATTTTTTAGCCACTATGTCTCCCGATGAATTTTTGAAATTTGATATTCTGACATGGTGGAAAGGAAAGGAATCACAATTTCCGGTCCTATCCGCCATGACACGTGATTTACTAACCGTCCAAGCTTCCACGGTAGCTTCGGAGTCTGCATTTTCTGTTAGTGGCAGGGTTTTATCGATTAGAAGAACAAGGTTAACTCCAACATCACTAGAGATGTGTATTTGTTTAAAGGACCACTTAGATGCGGCCGAACGAAGACAACACATATCAAGCCTTGAAGAAGAAACACCGATTGAAGAAGAAATACACGAGCACGAGGTACAAACCGGACGATCCTCACCGCTATCCGACGAAGAACTCGCTTATGATTTGTCTCAACGCATTGGCACACAAACCGACGAAGACGATTAGATTAGACAAACTTGTATTCGTAATATGTATATTTTGTTTTCTTTGGTTTAATTTTAATGTAATTTTTATTGTTTATTTTTGCTAATGAATTAATTGTTTACTTTTATAAATTAATGTAATTTTTATTGTTTTCTTTAGAAACTCGAGTATGATTTTTAATTGTTTACTTATTAAAATGAAAATAAAAACGTTGAGACAATCGTATATAATTAATCTACTCTAATAACTGCCCATCAATCTTATTGACTTTTGGCCTTTTGTCTACTTGCAAATTGCAATATATTAAAAAATATATAATTGACCCAACTACAGGCGTATAAGTGTATTATTGTTGGCCCCAAGCTTGGATAAAAGATGCGGGTTATAATAAATTTTCTAAGAAAAGACTTATTTTTTTAGTTCGATTAAAACTTTAATATTAAGCCGGCACTACATACAAGTACAAGGACACATGGGTGGTTTGCAACCCCTTCAAGTAGGTTGGGAGTTAGTTTTTCATGCAAGAGTTATACCTTTTTTTAGCTTAGTGAATTAGGTTTTTTGAGTCGTTAGGGAAGTAGGGGGCTTGTAGTAACCATTGCTTGCTTTCTTTGTAAGAGCATTTACAATCTATTCTTTAAATTTATGTGAGTGTATTCTTTATATTATATGGTATGGTTATCAGTGGTTGTGAGTAAATGATATGAAAAAATCGCGGTTCAAAAACCTTATAATGTATTTAATATATTTTGAATGGTTGTGAGTGGAGGAGAGAGAAAATATTTTAACAAAGATATAAAAAATATTATTTAATTGATAAAACAAAGAGAAAAAATAGTGATGTTTATTATAATTATATGAATAAAAATAAGAATGAGTTGTGAATATTCTAACACTATAAATTGCCACATCTATCATCAAGTTAGAAAAACAATATAAATTTATCCTAAGAAAGTAAATGTCTATTATTTCTTTTATCTCGACTTTTAGAAGATACTTTACACATTTATCTTTAATTATATCCCTCTTTCACGTCTCTCCACCTCGTCACACATACGCCTCACGAACATCTCATTAAAGATAATCTTAACCCATTAGAGTCACACTCCTTGCTAACTCTCGTAGATGTATAAACACTTTTCGAAAACCATGAATTTATAATTTCATAAACATTATAATTTCGAAAACCATGAAATCATAATTTCATAAATATTATAAATACCACGTCATAAATAGTTTCCTATAAACTAATAAATAAAAGTAAAGTAACGTTAAGAATAAAAAGTTAGAAGCCATAACTTATAAGGCGAGTAGCAGAAAATAAGGCTTTATCGGACCTCTTTACCTTCTAGATCCGGTGATCGTCGTCTCCGGCGAAATCAAATGAGAACGAAGAAGCTTTTCAACATCCCTATAAACGTTGATCACCGTCGCCGGTGATCTGATCGGAATTCCTACACAAACAAAAATTTTCACACACATTCTCTCATAGATCGTTCTACTTCTAGAATTTTCTCGAAACAAATAAGCATTTCACAGGCGAAAGGTTAAATTTCTTTCTCATTCTCAATCGCCATACGTTTCTATTGGTGCGATCAATCGGTGATATCACCATAATGGCACGATTAACGACCACTACCGCTATCCTGACGATTTTAGTGGTGTTTGATAATCTGTTACCGTCGTTGTTTGTTTATGCGGTTGTTGATGATTCGAGTGCTGTTGTTATCCTTCCTCCGCATTCTGGTAGCAATCGTCACACGATGTTTGTACCTCTTTTTCCTTCTCATCATAACTCCTCTCGTGCATCCTCGTTCTCCGGCGACGGAAAATATCGGCGTCATCTGCAGAAATTGGATGCCTCTCGCCCCAACGCGCGGATGACTCTGCATGATGATCTCCTTCTCAATGGGTATCGTATCGTTTTTTCGATCTATTTTTGCGTATACACGATGTTGCAATGGATTTGTGCGGTTTTATTTGTGTTTTTATGTGTGAATTTTGTATCATTCTGTAGAACAATTGAATTCACTGTTATTGATTTGATTATTCAAATCGTGGTCGGTTGCCATCACATGTCATTTCAGAAGTGTTTTATTGTATCATGTGTTTTAGGTGAGCATTTCTAATTGAAGCGTATGATGATTATTAGGTATTACACGACGAGGCTGTGGGTTGGGTCTCCACCACAGAAGTTTGCACTTATAGTTGACACAGGGAGTACTGTTACTTATGTTCCATGCTCTACCTGTGAACAATGTGGCAAGCATCAGGTAATTCCTTGTTTTGTGGTGAAGTAAATTAAGTTCATAAGAGTTGAAATGCATTCGGTCATTATGTGTTTCTAAACTTGAACAATATATGAAACATTTTGTTCTCTTACTGATTTGATGTAATGGTTCAAGTTTTTACCTTTTAAGGGATTCTATGTATTAGTAGGATGGGATATACAGAAATCACTCATATAGTCATATATATTGTTGGTGAAATAAGTAGTCCTGCCACCTTCCTGTGATTATGTTCAGATATTCTATCTTACAAGAATTCCAAGTTGTATCATGGACTTTTGTCCGTTTGAACACTTGATAATGCAGGAAGTTTCACTAAAAGAATAGCTTTTTATTTTGATTTGTAGTATGCTGCTTTAAAATCCCGCTCAGACTTGCTATATGATTGTCATTTTTGAAGGACTCTAACGTGTATCATAACTGTCAGAACTAGAGGTATAGTGCTAGCCTGCAAACTTTTTAGCGAAATAAATTGCATACAGCTACATCAGTTATTTAAATAGTAATTCAATCAGGTGTGTGGGTTCTTATGCTCTTACCTTAGACATATCCTTGCTACAAGTGTATATCATCCAAGTGTATATCATCAATGATAAAATTGAATGGATATAATTTGTTGCATTTAGCACACACAGGTGATTTAGACATTCTTCTATTTCTTCTTCCTAACTCTTTAAGGTTCTAAACATAAACTGTGGATCTTATCAGGACCCAAAGTTTGATCCAGATTCATCCAGCACGTATGAACCTGTGAAATGCAATACTGATTGCACATGTAACAAGGACAAGAAGCAATGCATATATGAAAGACAATATGCTGAAATGAGTTCTAGCAGTGGTGTCCTTGGTGAGGATATCATATCATTTGGCAACCAAAGTGAACTGTCACCTCAACGGGCCACTTTTGGTTGTGAAAATTCAGAAACCGGCGATCTGTACAGTCAACATGCTGATGGAATAATGGGTTTAGGCCGTGGTGATTTAAGTCTTATTGACCAACTTGTTGACCGAGGTGTAATAAGCAATACTTTTTCTTTGTGTTATGGCGGAATGGATATTGGTGGGGGTGCCATGGTTCTTGGTAGCATCTCTCCCCCCTCTGGGATGGTGTATGCCTACTCAGACCCTGTACGCAGGTATGTTTTGTATCTATCTTTCTTATAGATACAAAACTTCACTATTTTTGAACAAAATACATTTAATACATCTCACACATTTACTCTAGTCTCGGGGTGGCAACAGCCCATATTACAATATTGAGTTGAAGGAGTTATATGTTGCCGGAAAGAGGTTACCTTTAAGTCCAAGTGTTTTTGATGGAAAGCATGGAACAGTGCTAGACAGTGGAACAACATATGCATATCTACCTGAAGCTGCTTTTCATGCATTTAAGGATGCTGTAAGATTCAGTCATCTTAAAACTTATGTATTTTCTTTAGCTCATTATTGTGTTGCTTTGGGACGATAAATGTTAATTTAGCAAAGTGATGTGGCTATTCAATGTGGATTTAAGTTGTAGAATAGACATTAAGCGACGGGTTATTTTTATATTTTCTGCTTTAAGCTCCATTAAGATTATTCTTCCTGTTTATTCGTGTAAATCAATATTTATGTTTCTTGTGGTGATTTTTAGTCATTGTTGTTGCATATTTCTGTGGCTTCTGTAAGTGATTTCCTTATTCTGTATTTTCTGCTCTTTACACCTCCATTGATGACTGCATCGTCTCATTTTGTAGTTGCCACTTCATTCTTTTGTCTGCTTTCAAATATTTACTTCTACTTGTAGGGACTCTTATTTTCTTGCTTACATTCATATTCCATGTTGGGTGGTCTACAAGATGATGCCAGTTACATACCTAATTAGTTTCTTCTTCAACATCTGGGAAACATTTCTGTTAACTTTAATCTCCTACGTACAAGATAACAAGTTAAAGGATTTCGTTTATTGAAAAACTATCTGTCAGAAGCCTTCTTTTGTTAATCATCAAGACTTGTTTTGAAGTGTTGTTTTAAAGGCAAATCAAATAAAAAATTATCTTGTAACTTTGTCAAAATGGGCAGTATCTGTATGGATCGACTGAATATGTTCATTTTATATGCTAATTTAATGGAATAATATTCTTTATATGTTCAACACATGGGCTTTTTTAATCTTCTTGGCACTTCATTTCAAACGTTATCAATTTTCTAATCTTGAATGCAGATCATGAAAGAACTCAATTCTTTGAAACGGATCAGAGGTCCTGATCCAAGTTATAAAGACATTTGCTTCTCTGGTGCTGGAAGGTATTGTTTGTGAACTATGGATATGTGGTAGTAATCACATAAATTGATTGCTCTGTTCAGATAGGAACTAACATTACATCTTTGTTACGTCAGTGATGTTTCAAAACTCTCAGAAACCTTCCCATCAGTTGAAATGGTTTTTGGTAAAGGACATAAGCTGTCACTATCCCCTGAGAACTACTTGTTTAGGGTAAGCATTTATATTGTTCCTTTCCATTATTCTTCAAGTCATATCATATGATATCTTGAAAGTTTGTTGTTATTTTTTTATGCTCATTTGATTCTTATATCAAAAGCACTCAAAGGTGCGTGGTGCATATTGCCTGGGGATTTTTCAGAATGGAAAGGATCCAACAACTCTTCTAGGAGGTATTTTAATTTCACCATATGGGTTGTAGCTAGAGGTGAAAAATGGGTGGGTCACGGGTGAACATGTCTTTGGTGGTATGGGTTGATCCAGGTTGGGTTGACTCAAACCAGTTATTTTCAATATTTGTAGACTCAAACCAATTATTTTCAATATTTCTAAAGTGTTTATAAGTCATTAGTATTAGGTATGATTACAAAGATTATTTTTTTTAATGACAATCAAATTCTTGGAAAAAAAATTGATTGAGGATGTTATGTACTTTATGCATTAAAAATACACATTGTATATTTTCAACTTCTTTCCTTACAAGCTTTTATTTCCTCTTCTTTTATCAATTTTACCGGTTACAAACCCGAATCGACCCATTCATAAGTAAATGGGATGAAATTTCTTATTTCTTTACCTTTTACTGCTTAAATTCTTTACCCTTTTCTTATCAACATAATTGTTTGCGTGCAATTTTTATGCTTGTTACAGGTATTGTTGTCCGCAATACTTTTGTTATGTATGACCGTGAACATCACAAGATTGGATTTTGGAAAACTAATTGTTCTGATCTATGGGCAAGACTTCATGACTCTAGTGTGCCTCCATCACCAGACTCAAGTCCCGAAGTGTCTCCTTCTTCACCTCCAATTGGTCCCCCATATCATATTGCTCCAGGTACAGTAAGCTTTTAACTTAAGTGCCATAACTTGTCCCATATTTACTTTATAGTATGCCAATAGGTTTAGTTGTTTACTGATTTGGTTTGATTGTTTAGTATTGCACAATATGCATTTAATATCACCCATCCTGTATATTGTACAATAAAACGGTTTCATTAACATTTTACATGACACCGAATATTAGATACTCTTAAGTATTTTCTTTGCCATGCAGGGTCAAAAGTTGGAAGCATAATATTTTACATGACACTGAATATTAGATATTCTAAGTTGGAACCCCGCATCAAAGAGCTTACTCAGTTAATCGCTGTGGAGTTAAATGTTAACAGTTCACAGGTATTTACAGTTTTGCACAATTAGCTCACATATGAAATCATAATTGACTTCAAATTACGATTGCAGGTTGACTTGTTGGATTTTACATATGAGACAAATGGTTCCCTTACAATATGGTCCATCACTCCACCAAAACCTGCTGAATATATGTCCAAAGAGACTGCATCTGTGAGTTATTCATATAATACTGCCAATTTTATCATTATATACAAGTAAGTGCCCATTAGTCTGTTAGTTATCTGTGGTGGCAGAATATTATTGCTCGAATAGCTGAAGATGAGATACACCTTCCTAAAATCTATGGAAAAAACCGTATATCCAACTGGTATATTGAGTCTGATCCAAACAGGTATACTGATTATAATATATGCTCTCCATACATATCGGTTTTGGGTAAACCTACACTAAAATTACAAACAAAATGCAGAACATGGTGGCAGAATTACATAGCTGTGGTCATAACTTTCATTCTGATATTGGTTTTTGGATTTTCGGGTCTTATGACATGGCGGCTTCGTAGATACCGACACCAAACTAACATTCGCTACAAGCCTGTAGATTCAGCCATGCGAGAGCAAGAACTGCAGCCTCTATGACCTCAAACAAATCACATGCTAAAATCGTCTTGAAATACTGACATATGGTGATGGATGGATTCCCCGTATCACTTCCAACAAAGTGACAAAAGTTTCGCATATTATACCGTTGCATATACTAAAAAACAATCATGTTTTTCAATAACTTTCTTAAAACTAGTATTTAAAGACATGCCTAATGTGTATAACTTTATAGTTTCAAAGATGAAGTAAAATAATTCACAGGCTTTTCTTTCTTGTTTTATTTGTTTTTTTAAAGTATTTTTTGAACGATTATCTTTTGCGAGTTGTTGGGTCATGTTTAATGTCTTGATGTCGTAACTATTTGTCAATCATTGTACCTTGACAGGGTGTGTTAGCTTTATGTAGTTGAGCGAATACAAAAACAATAGTTGCTGGCAATAGTTATTTAAATGGATGAAGATTTAATCGGTTGGTTAGTTATTAAAGCTACATGGAACTATAATGGTTAATTATTATGTAGCTTGTCAACCATGATGTTTTTTATGTGTTTAGAATCACAATCCCATGATTACTTAAGATGTCAAGTACAAGTACAATGGTTGCACTCAAATTAGCCAATTATGAAATTTGCAAGTTCATGCGCAGTTGGTTTTCGTTTGTTCATAGTTTGGCCACGAAGGTTTTGAGAGTTTTTCATTTTACCCCCTCCCCCAAATTGAAAAAGGTTATAAGAGGTATTTGTCTTGGTGTTGGCCGGTGTTTGTGTTGGTGTTGGCCGGTGTTTGTGTTGATGTTGGCCGATGTGTCTCGGTTGTTGTTGCCGGTGGAGGCGATGACGTCGCCGACGTTTCTGCATGCCACTCTGTTTGCGGCGACGAACGCCGATAATCCGGCCACTCCTTCTACTGCCTATGCGAGAAGGGTTTTGGGTTGTCGAGGAGGGAGAGGGGAGCTGCTGCCGCCACCACCGCCGTCGGCCATCGCAGGGATTGCCGGTGTGCCGTCGGCCATCGCAGGGATTTTGACTGTTGCGGTGGCGATGGAGGTTGTTGCCGCTCTGCCTCCCCTATGTGGTTGAGGTGGAGCAGGTGTCGGTCTTCTAGCCATTGACGGTGCTATGGTGGTCGTGCCACCGCCTCTGTTGCTCCCTTATCTCTATGTCTCTCCGATACCCTTTTAGGGTTCCACCGCCTCTGTTGCTCCCTCATCTCTATGTCTCTCCGATACTCTTTTAGGGTTTATAGATTTCTCTATATTATGGTGTTTTGCCTATTGGCTGTTAGTGTTCTTGATTGGGGCTCTTTGCATGGCCGATGGGTGTGACCTACCGTTGAACCCTAGCCATCGTCGGCTGGAGTTATCGTGTATGTTGCTCTGTCTTATATATGGACCTCTGTACTCTCCGGTCAACCCGCTCGGCCGTTGCTACTGGATTTGTGTACAGAGTGGTTTTCCCTGCTCTGTTTTGCAAACCCTAGGTGATAATGGTTGGCCGACAGTGTTTTTGTTTTCTGTGATTAGGGCTTCTAATATGAGCCATAAGTTGTTGGCTTGATGAATGTGTAGGTTTGCTCTGAAACCCTACATCGCTCGAGATCCGATTAATGTTGCTTATGTTTCTTTGGCTATGATGACTGTGATTTGGGTCGTTGTTTGGCGTGGCATAAACGAGGATGGCAAGTGAGATGTTTTTCTCTTGCAACCTGTGTTGCAGCCACATCGGTCTGTTAATGAGATCTGAGCCACGTTGTGTGTTTGCCCCCTGTTTCCGGCAAGGCCAAAGCCTCTGTGGTCTCCGCCTGTATCTGCTTACTTGAGACATGGATTTGATGTTTATGGGTTTTATCTTGAGATGTTTACTCGAGAAGTTTCTGATTAGAAACCCTAGCCTGTTTCTAGACACAAAGTTGAATTATTAGTCGATGATGATGATGTGTTCCTCATCTGAGACGTTGTATGGTCACGGCGTTTGATCTGTGACGGTTAGGGTTTTCTCATCTAAGACATTTTGGCTCGGATTTATTCTATTCTGTTCTTCGGATGATGGTGACGGTTATCTATTTTTTGATGGTGTGTTGATGATAATTAATACATATGTTTATCTGAGGCCATCTTTTTTAGGGTTGATTGTTCTAACGATGATGGTGACACTTATGTATTGCTTAACGGTGGTCTAGATGTGTCGATGACGATGAACACAAATTCATCTAAGGCCATCTTATCCAGATCCGATTTCTTACATTTCGTTTGAAATTGTTTGTTGTTTCATAACTGTTAGGATTGACTTTTTGTATAAATATGGATGATAGGCGATGACGATAAACGAATGCCCTTTGATATTTTTGTTTTGGCGTGGTAAACGGTTAGTTTGCAGCCATAACAAACTAGAATTTCCGAGCCTTTTATCGAGTTTTCTAAGTATCGATTCAACCCCGCCGCGAAGCGCGGGGGGAGAAAACAACTAGTTAAATAAATATTAAACCCATAGATGCTTTTAGCTTTGTGTACGCTGGCTCATTGAAACATACAAACTATATATGGTAATAAAGTTAACAATTTGTATCTTAATCAATCCTTTCAGAACCGAATCAGACATTAAATAGGACCTGATGAACCAGACGTCTTGCTGGTCCGCGGGTCGGACCGATTCGATTCGATCGGTCGGGTCGGATATGAGAATCGGATAAATTATAATTATTTGGATGAAAATATGTAAAAAAATACTGAAATTGTTAGGAATATATATAAAAAATTGGTTCAACCGGTCTGAATGGTCCGGTTCTCAGTCCGACCACCGGTTCAAGCGGACCAATTGGTCCAACCACCGATTCAACGCCAAACCGAATTGTTTTAGTTTATTGTAATCACAATACACTTACAAATTTATTAATTTTACTATTGAACAAAACTTTTTCCACACACAAACACATATATTAGCCACTTGGGTTGGTGGCCTCTACTAAGAGTTAGGATTCTTTAAACACTACTTACGTTTAAACCTAGCTAGTTGTAATTTAGAGACTCTAAAAATAAAATATTATTGTTAAAAAGAAAACATGCACATACACTGATACACCATTAGTGGATGTTTGGTGGCTGGAACTTGTTTCGGCCTTTATTAGACATATAGACACAAATTTAATTTGAGATTTTTTTTTATAAAAGAATGTTGACATAAGAACTCTGGCTTGGACCAATAAACATAAACTAACTACTTAGTATTATTACTTATATTAAAAAGAAACTTATGTGCTAGAGTAATCTTTCTGCTGTTTAGCTTTTGGCCACCAGTTTGTTTGTTTTTTTTTGTTTTTTTTTGTAATTTTAGTTTTAAATTTAGTTTATAACTGACGAAATAAAAATAAACAAATGAGTATATCAACTTAACTTTATGATATTTTTTAATTAATTTTTTTCAACAAAATTTTCTATAAATTTTTTTTAATGATCCGAAGAAATATATAATAATCTTGTGATATTGTGGATTTTAATTAAGAAAAAATCTTTTTTGAGCTTTAGGAGGCTCCAACACTAGTCCATCCTTTCCTTTTGCCTACTCACAATCAAAGCCAGCTTCTTCCCCTCTCAAATTATACGTTCTTGCACAAGAACATTCATCCTTTCCTTTCTTCTTCACATCATCATCTCACACTAAAGCAAGCTAAAACCCATTGTGACGTGTGCTCTATGAGAGGCAAGGCGATGACTGAAGAGTTTGTAGCCGTGGCAAACCACCAAGTGGATGTGTTGGTAAAAAAAAGAGAAGAAACACAAACACATAAAAAGAACCTACCAAAAATGAGAAAGTACCACATAAGGAGTACAAATGCGAGTTGGCGAGTAATAAGCTTACGAGACATGTAAATGTTAAGTATATGGACTATTCTTTATATATAATGTTAGGTCTAGAGTTTTGTATAGGTTTAGTTCTCGAATCAATCATTGCAACAACTCTTGTATTTTTCCCATCATTATGTACGCAATATATGTTTATAGGTTAACCCATTTATTATGTGTTGATATCATGCATATTTATAGGAAAAACATTAAGATTTAGTCAATTTCTTGAATCGACTAAGTGTTGAATAACATCTACGGATGAACAAACTGTTCATCCATAGATATTCTGGAAGAATACAAGTATGGACTCCGTAGGACTCCTGGGGAAGCTTTACAACAACAAAATCATCCAAGACAATTGGAGCATCTGCAGAAGATCAATCTCCTGCGGAGGACCAACACTTGATGTATTTCATCAAGTACATCAAGTCAACAAAGTCAAACACTAAAGTGACAAGTCAACATCTGTGGACGACTTTCACTTTAGTCAGAGAATATCATATCAGGATATTCTCTGAGTAACTTTCTTACTCCGATAAGAAAGTTACTGATTACCCTAATAGTAAATATCTAAGCTTATAAATACGAGGTCTAGGTACACGTTTTAAAAAAATATATATTGAAGAGATTGTGAGTGACAGCTACTAATCATTACGATTAAACCCTAGCAGCCGCAAACAATCTTAGAACAATATACACGCATCAAAATAGCATTAAACCCTAGCAATAGCAACAACATTCATTGTTTTGTTTTGTTTATTGTAATCATTATACAATCATTAATAAAAAACTTTAAAATATTTATGTGTTCTTCATCTTACGTTCATCTGTTTTTTATTAGTTGATTTTGTTCTTCATAGTTTGTTGTTTTGTCAAACAACTTTACATCAATCGATCAATCGAACAACAATCAGTGATAATTCCATAATCATTGTTTGTCACTAACTAAACTGATAATTTCCCGACGATTCTTGGATTCACATATAACAATTATAACTAGTAAATTTTTTTTAAGTCTTTCAAATTTAGACGGCTAGTGTCCCTTCTTTAATTCGGAAAAACATATACAAATCAAATCACAATATCTATGAAAGAGACCGATGTTCACCAAGGATCTTCTCATCTTGCTATCTTGATATAGTAAAATACATAAAGTCACAAATAACTGAATAAAATATTGATATTGACATCCTTGATATACATAAAATGCAGAAAGAAAAAGAAAAAGATTTCTGGTTTGTGATAAACGATACACAAATAAAATACTATAAAATGAATAAAACAATTATAGTACGATAACAACACTTATTTTGTCTTCTCATTGGGGTTACACTATCAACCAAATAACATGACCCATTCAAACGTTTTCTTTTCTGGATGACTACTACTTTCATTCAAATTAGTCACCTAGATTTCATTAATGCATAAACTAAATAATTATAATAACAACGATAAAAACTTATAAACTTACACTTATTTCCAATCGTATTAATAGACCAAACTTATCATAGATGAGGATGTAAAATTTCATGGTTAGAAAACTTTTTACAATTAAGTAGTCGTAACCGAGTAAAGCGCCTTTGCAACTTACAAGGTTTGAACGGGTCATTACACATTAGATTTTTTTATATATAAATAAACCTCACAACGAGTGTTTTTTATTTGTATGGTCTTGATGACTACTATATTTGTAAAAATTAATTAACATCACTGTGTATTGTAAATAAGTTGAATTGCTTGTGATATGCTCGAAATTCTTTTACTACAAATTTAAATCAAGTTGAGCTTAAATGAGCTCTTGCTTAATTAGAGCTAATTTAATAGATGAGTTTGAGCCCGAGCTTAATCAGACTTCCGATCTAAGAACAAGCCTGTTATTTATATAACATTTAACTTGTTTTAATATAATATATAACAATGATAAAACAACAAAATAATGTTAATATGTGTATGTGTATAATTACATAATTAATAAATAACGAGCTAAGCTCGAGTTTGAAGAATCACCCATGAGCCAGACTTCGGTTTGGTTATGAGCTAAAACTTAATCTACAATCAATGTTTCATGTCTATAATCTCTATAACTAGTTGGGTTCGGTAAAAATGATGCGGTTATAGGCTAAAACAAATATATGGCCAATGTTTAGTTTTATATATTTATAACCGATTTGTTATGCTTATAAATGGCTTAATAAATTCAGTTGTTGGAAAAGATGGTCCGATTAACCGTCGTTTTTTAACATAAGCAAGGTTAATCTAATTTAATTAAATTATCCAATAATATTTTAAAGTCAAATCAAATGTCACTAAAACTTTTAGTTTATCAATAAGAATAAATCACAACTAATATGCTATTCATAAAAAAAATTACAAACTTTTTAGTTATTGGTTCATTAATTTAATTATTTTACACTCATACGCTGATAACCTAACGATTACGTTCTCAAATGATTCAATATTTTCCAATCCAGCTATTCCAACTATGTTTTGGTTTCTTTGGTTTTTCTCTTAAATCTAACTAGATAACCTTTTTTTTACTGAAATATTATGATTTTGTTATAAAAATGCAATTTAAAGTCATCTATGAAATTATCAAGTAAATAAACTTCATCTGTTAACATTGTATATCAAACACCCTCAAGGAGTCAAGTTCATTGTGTGTACGTGGGTGGTGTGAATTTAGGCAACCATGTATTTAAAAACTAATTAAATAGTCATAATAGTTGAAGAACAGTAGTCGAATGATGACGACGGAGAGACAGCAATATCGTCTCAGAGATCCAATCACAACATCTATATTCAATTCATCTGCTTACAAATTAAACCAACTAATTTCAAATTCAACTGAAATTCACCCCATATTCCTATGCAATTCTTCAGGTGAACTCCTACTCTCTTCATCTTCTGCTCATCTGATGTTTCTAGGGTTTCGTTTTCTTACTGTTTGGGGACTAATTCAACAGCTGTATTTGACGCGGTTTGAATTGATGGTTTGGTCAATTAAGACCTGTTATTGAAAGTTTCGTTGTTCTGTAGTAGGATTTAAGCCCTGATACTTTGATTTTGCTAATTGAAGTCATAAAAGGTAAGTCGAAATTAATCAATTCACTAATTCAGGGTTTGCTTGTGTTGATTTTGGTTGATTTCACTGTTTGCCTATTGATTGCTGATTGTTGTGGTAAGGATTTGTTGTTCCCCAAATGTATTGAATCACACATTTGATTTTATCTATAAAGGTGTTCATGATCATATTTTATATGCATATCAATGGCATTTCTTTTCGTTTCTTTTTTTTTTCCTAGGGTTTTGGTCAATGTCAAATGTATGGTTGAATAATATTGCATCATGTAAAACTGTTGTAAATCCCATGGCGTTTCATTGTTCTTTTATTTTTTAAGCTATAAATTTGCTTCTTTTTTTTTTCAGTTACATTCTACTGAAGTCGGTGTCTATGCATTTGCCTAAGGAGATCCAGGAGATACTCATCAGTGGAGGTCTTTAGGTGAACAAGTTCATATTAGTTTGCAAATCAGGAATTTGCAAAGATAGGTTAGTCATGTTTGTATGGTGATTTTTAGTTAAGATCAATATCATTGTAGTTGTCTGTAAAGAGTTGCTTATTTACACAGGTGAAATGGAGATATCAATATTGAAAGCACTTGTCAAAAACATTTCTACTCTTATTCATCTGTCATGCCAAGATAAGAAATGTTGTGAAATTGTTAAAAAGTATCTCATCAAGAGTGAAGAAGTGCTGAAGTTAATTAAGCCGGTACTCGAGTCTATTATTGATGTCGATTTGGCTTCAGATCAGTCATTACAAAAGGAATTTGCAGGCTTGAGTCAGTCTGTTGATGAACTCAGGGAGGTTCTAGAAGATTCTCATCCATTTATGAGTAAAGTTTACTTTGTATGTTTTAAGAACCTGCACTTTGTAATTTCAAAATAATGCTTTTCATGCAGAGGTTTTTGACTCATTTTTGTTATTCAAAGGTTTTAAAAGTCGAATCATTGTTTACAAAAGTTCGGACCCATGGTCTAGACATCCTTGACCTGCTGCAATCATGTGAAGGACTGCCTGTTGAACTGAGTTCAGCATCACTCGAGGTACCTTCAAAATTTCTAGTTAGAACCTTTGATTATTGACATAATTTGAAATCAATGATTATTTTTCTTTTTCTTTTTCTTTTTCTTACGTATAACATAATTGATTGCAGCACTGCGTGCAGAAAATTAAGAATATAGGGTATGAAAAGCCATCAGCAATCATCTCCGAAGCTATAAAAGATCTAGTGGAGGGCAATGAACCTAGCTCAGATATCAGGTCAAAAATTGCTGATTTGCTTAGCTTAAAATCAAATCAAGAACTTTTAGTTGAGTTGGTTGCCCTTGAAAACTTGAAAGAGAATGCTGAACAGTTAGAGAAGATTAGGGATGTCGAGTGCATTGAGGAAATGATTACTCTTGTTACACACATGCATAATTGCTTTATTGAATTAAAACAATCACAGAGCGCCGACACCATACCCATACCACCCGACTTTTGCTGCCCATTATCACTTGAACTCATGACTGATCCTGTTATTGTGGCTTCTGGACAAACGTATGAACGGGTGTATATCCGTAATTGGATTGATCTTGGTCTTACTGTTTGCCCGAAGACAATGCAAACCCTTGCCCACACTAATCTTATTCCCAATTACACTGTTAAGGCACTCATTGCAAGTTGGTGTGAATCCAACAATATTAACCTGCCAGACCCTGTGAAGTCCGTGATCCATCAGGAAGAAGCGTCTCTGGTGCACCATGTATGTTCATCTTCAGAAGATTCCATGCCTGAGTTGGAAAATGAAGATGGTGAACTATCTGAATCTGGGGAAAGAATTGTGGATTCAGGTGGACCTTCCACCATATCACCGCCTAGAAAAGAATCTTCAGGTGGCGGTGGAGTGGATGAAGGGTCTTTGGAGCACTCTCATGGGTCGAATGAAGAGTCTTCACCACAGGAAGCAACAGGAAACAATAGTGATGCTTCAGTGGTGGTGACAGCAGAGCCTCAGCCCGCCATGGCCGCCTCAAGTGCCACCCCAACGGACCAGCATGAATACCAACCTCGGTTCAGAAACCGACCAAGAAGTCAAATATGGCGCAGATCATCTGAAAGATTTGGACCAAGAATCATTTCTTCTGTTCCTGAAACCCGGCCCGACCTCAGTGGAATTGAAACCCAGGTAAAAAAACTGATTGATGACTTGAGTAGCAGTTCACTTGATACAGTAAAAAATGCTACTTTGGAACTCAGATTACTTGCCAGGCACGATAAAGACATTCGAAATATCATTGCAAATTGTGGGGCTATTGACTTATTGATCGGCCTGCTCTATTCACCTGACCAAACCATCCAAGAAAATTCTGTTACTGCTCTTTTGAACTTGTCTATAAATGATGTCAACAAAACCACAATCGGTAATTCCAATGCGATCGAACCATTAATTCATGTTCTTGAAACCGGGAGCTCAGAAGCTAAAGAAAATTCTGCTGCAACACTCTTTAGCCTCTCAGTGTTTGAAGACAACAAAATAAAAATCGGGAGATCTGGAGCTATTGGGCCTCTGGTTGATTTATTAGGAAACGGTGCCCCAAGAGGAAAGAAAGATGCAGCTACGGCTCTGTTTAACCTATCAACATTTCATGAAAACAAATCCCGTATTGTGCAGGCAGGTGCTGTTAAGTTCCTAGTAGACTTAATGGACCCTGCAACTGGGCTGGTGGATAAGGCGGTTGCAGTTCTATCAAATCTAGCTACAATTCCTGAGGGTCGAGCTAGGATAGGTCAGGAGGGTGGGATACCTATGCTTGTTGAAGTGGTGGAATTGGGATCGGCACGAGGGAAGGAGAATGCTGCTGCAGCACTTTTACAGCTGTGTACTAATAGTAACAGGTTCTGTAACATGGTACTTCATGCAGGAGCCATCCCACCGTTGGCGGCTTTGTCAAGTACGGGTACCCCGAGAGCCAGGGAAAAGGTGTGATTCTGTTACTTTTCTCGATACCCTGTATTCGGATCAGTATTGTGTTGAATTTTAAATATGAAGTCGGGTTTCTTTTGTTATCTTGCAGGCTCAATCGCTGCTGAGTTTCTTTAGAAACCAACGGCATGGCAATGGTGGGAGGAGATGAGGAAATTTGGGTTGGTTTTACAGGTAAGTTTTGTATACTAGTGTAAATTTATTATTGATTTGTGACAGAAAAGATAACGGTAGAGAGGAATAGAGGATACATGATTTTTAGAAGTGAGTTGTCTCATGCATATCGTGAATTTTTTAAAGTTTATACCTGTTTCTGCATATGTTTATTGTAATTTTGTGATTGTTCTTTGAATATTGATCTTTAGTATAGATGACATGTCTGACTTGTCATTTTCTGTTTGTTTCTGTATGTAACTTCTGAAAAAATAACTCATTTCTGCTTAATTAAATACATTATCTTACAATAATGCTTATTTTGCTTGAGTGATTTAACTTTCAAAAGAACTCAATTCAGATTGTACAAAATTATAATATGATGGCTACATGCAAATACTGACCATGACCATTGTCTCGGTAGCCTTCATTGTTGTCACACGCACACACATCCTGGTCTCTATAGACGCCTGCAGACGCATTGTCACATGTTCAGTCCCCTAATTGACTTTCCCTTGGAACTGAATGCATCCAGAGATCCTGGTTTTAATGTTTTTAGTATTTAAAATTTATATGGGTGAATGATCATCATGTGTGTCGGAATCAACCGTTAAATTTCAACCTTTGTTGTCTCTTCATCTCGAGTATATAAGGATTTGTTAATAAACATATCATCATGGCAGAGGTCAATACCTAGACCATCAAGATTGTACAATTATGTAGTCAAATTGGACTTGACACGCATTACTTTTCCTACTAACATATGAAAGAAGATAGTTCAATTGTCCAAGTTCAACTTTTATTTTCATCTATTTAGACCTAAGCATTTCACTCTTTAAGGTCTAAGGTGTAATATTCATTATTTTGCTATGCATAGCAACTCTTGGGATATTAGAATCTAGGATGGGTCATATCATGTTTTTACCCTTTAAGAATAAAAAAGATCTTTAAATACAAAGTGTATTTTTGCTACAGAGTGTTATAAGACACAATCAGTCAATAAAATCACAAAAAAAATTTTTATCTCACAATCTAAATCGAATTTCAAAAAAGTAATTTCAAGTTTTTGTTCTCCTAACCGTCCTCACTAAGGAAAAAAATAAACAAAAAATAAAAAAAATTAATGTTTTTTTATTGTGTCATTTATGAAAGACAAAATGATGTCATTGTGTCATTATGAAAGACACAATAACATCATTGTGTCATAAAAGACACAATAAATTGTTTTTATTTTATTTTTTATTTTTTTAAAAGAAAGAGGACGACGAGAGGAACAGAGACTCCGAAGTACTTAATTGAAAATTTTGATTTAGATTGTGAGATATAATTTTTTTGTGGCTTTTTTAGCCTTATTGTGTCTTTTCACACTTTGTAGTAAAAATACACTTTGTAGAATAACCTCACCCCAATATTCTAGTTTATAAAATTTTAGTTTATAAAATTCTAGTTTATTTTTTAAAAGGGTGACTGGATTTATATATCACTGACTAGTGACTAGGCATTCTATAGCACTGGTTCATTATAAACAGCCGTTTACATTACAGGACTGTTATGTAAACAACTATTTTTAGTGTACTAGTGGTGTATATGACCTAGATTAATTTTTTTTTAAAAAAATTTGTTGGATATTGTTAAAAAGATTTTCAAAATGATAAAAAAAGTAATTTTGGAGTATTGGATATTGATAGAAAGATTTTCAAATTAATAATACAGTTTTGGTAAATCATTTGCCCCAAAACAGCAAGATAAAACACATTACTCGGTTGGTTGTTTTCGCGAAACACGTTGGTTCATATTAGGTGTGGCCAAACCTGGTTGTCAAAAGATGATAAGTTCAATGGATTGTGACATTTTGGTTGACAATTACAAACAAATCAGTGTGGCTCGCAAAAAATGTGCATGCTCCATGGGGTTCCATCTCCGGAAATCATGAAGATGCTTATGTATGGTGACCAGAAAATCATCTATTTCTTGTTAGTTGAAATTCATAAAAACTCAGCAAGATCAATTGACTTATCACCATTCGTACAGTGTTCACCAGCGGTACATTGTCGATCAGATATTCGTTTCTTTTGTGAAATGATTTGTTACAAATCGAAAGCACATTGTTCAGCTGAATGGTGGACTGAAGTTGCTTTGAGGATAGAAATCACGTTTTAGTTTTAGTTGTCCTTTTTTGATTTCCTTTATTATTACCAGTTAAAAACCCATGTAATACACGGGTTAAATAAAAATATTAAATTAATAGTTATTTATTAATAATAAAAAATAAAAAAGTATTTTTTTAAGATAAAATATTATTAAAATTACGTGTGATAGTTAATTTAGGTAATAAAACAATAATAATATTTTTTAAACTTTCGTCTTTAAAATTTTTATTTTAAAATAAACACTCCAATTTTTTTTAATAAATTTTTGAACAATGTCATTTTTTAAAGTTCTTTGAATCAAAAACTTCATATTTTATTAACCTTTGTTTAAAAAAATAATAATTTTATAATAAAAAGAAACATGTTTTTAAATTATGAAAACATTTTGTTTTATAATTTAGAAAGTATATAAATAATATAATTAGCATTTAATGTATTATTAAATGGTTAACTTTAATTCTGATAATAATACATGTACAATGTCTAGGTGAAACCTAAATGAAGTAGCTAAAAAAGTGTCATGTGACACATAAATATTTTATTTTATTAGGGTAGATTTAGAATCATACAACCAACAAATTATAAAGTCTACTTTTCTTTATATGAGTATCCAACTAACTCATACTATATTTAAACACAGGCGATTAGATAATAAATATAATTGATGAAGATAAGTAGTTAATCACATCATATATCACATATATCTTGCACACAAAACTCACCCTAATGCTTAGATATGATTAGAGTGTTTGTTGATGCTTAAAAAGTTGAATAATTGACACCTTTGATGTTTATATGAACCTATTAATCATATAGAATTACAAAATTGAGGAACTATATACGTTCAGTTTCGGGATTAAAAATGTAAAAAGAACAAATATAACCGTTTAATCTATTGATGCTCGTATAATTTCTTTACATTTTGTACTTCTTACATACATTTGAGTAAATTATTTATATTATACTCATAAACTAATTTGTTCATATATGTTTTAATTTTATACTGTTTATCCACACGTGTGTAAACATAAAGTTAATTTGTTCATTTCTTAGAGATGAGAAATAATAATCATTAAGTTTATAACACTTTATTTTATTTTTAAATTTATGAAGACCGAGAGAAATTAACAACTATATTTTTTGGTTTATAAGAACTTTTGTTTTGTTTACATATATCCCATGTAACTATGTTTCGAAATATAACTTTTGCATTGGTTTTTTATGACTTAATATAATACTCAGTAGTGAAGTTTAAATGTGCAACTTTAGTGTGCATGCGCTTCTAATACTCTTTGTAGGTATGGTTGATCGTTTTCTTATTTTAACCAAGGGCGAAGCTTTATGGGGGCCGGGGGGGCCCCGCCCTCCCTCTTTTTTTCGTCTGTAGTGTAAATTTTTGGCTCGATAGTGTAAATTTTTGGTTCGGTAGTGGAAATTTTTAATAAAAATAGATTCCCGCCCCCCTAAAATAGTTTACTTTCGCCCCCCGCCCCCCCTATGTTTTGATTCAAGCTCCGCCGCTGATTTTAACGTTGTATGAACAATTCAGTCCTTAGTTAATTAACTTAACAAGCTTCTAAACTTTTAATAATCTGTAATATATCTATACTTTTATATCTATATCTATACTATATAATAAAAGAATATTTTTGAGGGACACGTGTCACCTTCTGGTGAAACCTAAATTTTTGTCTCCACAATTCTCTTCTACTAAATTAAAATAATTTTAAATAAATAAACTAAATAACTAAATATCCAAAATATAAATCTTTGTATTCTAATAAATTATTAAAACATAATAAATTATAATATCTTAATTATATCTTATTTTTAATATAATTTTAATAATTCTTATTTTTATTATTTATTATTTATAATTTCTTAAAATTTCATTATCTATTATTTTATTAATGGTTAACGACATGTAACATACAAGATATTAACAAAGTCTAATAATTTTAATATGTTGGATTTTTTCACCCCATGTATTAACCTACTATAACTTATAAAGTCTAATCAACAATTTGATATAGGTTGAACTATAAATCCATAATCGATTAATATATAAAATTCTTGTACATGTGATATGCAATTATTGATTACAAATTCGGTACATAAAAGAACAATAATTAGAAATGAAATCAACTTAATTATGTTATAATAATAGATGTTACAAATCAACTTTATATGTGGTGATTGATTTTTCTTTAATTCCCTTTGTTGTTACTAATAAGATTAAATATCTATGATATTTATAAATCAATTTTTTTTCAAACTAAAAAGAATATTAAATGACATACTACTACCAACGTGATATATTCTTCAACCCTATAAAATGAAAATGTGATGATATAAAAAACACAATGTGTGTGTAAAAAATATTATATATGCTTATACACAATTTCTATTTTCTGCAACATGGAGAAAGTAGGCACCTTTCCATGCCAGCTGGCATTTATTATTTTCCATGTTTTAATTAAAAATTAATTTATTGCATATATTAAATTTTATTAAATTCCTTTTTCAAATAAGAAATCTAATAAGAAAAAATATGAGATGTGGGTAATAAGATTAAATATCTATGATATTTATAAATCAATTTTTTTTCAAACTAAAAAGAATATTTAAATTGAATTAAAATATTTAATAGATGTCCACAAATTGAAATCTATATCTATACATCTATACATATTAATAAAAGATTAATTTGAATGTCACGTGATTTTATCCTATGATGTCCACCTAGAATTTATCAACGTGTTATCATCACAATAAACCTATTATTTTAAAGAAAAATTAATTATGTCAAACTTTTCATACTTAATCTTAAATTTTAAGTTTTACATTAAATAATATAAATAAAAAATCAATTAAGTCAAACTTATTTAATTTCCTGATATTTTTTAAATAAATCTAAAATTTTATTTAATACGATAATAATATCATAATAGTCGAGAATTTAATTTTTTAATAATCACAACTCAATTTTTAAAGTTTACACATCATATGATTTAGTATGATATTTTGAATTAAAACAAATTAAATAATTAATTTTATGTATCTTTTATTTAACCCGTATAGTATACGGTTCACTAACCTAGTTGTTATATAAAAATGATTAACATGTTATAAAAATACATAATTTGATGTAATAAGCTTTTGGCAATCAACAACTAGTCCAAACATTATGTCCGATATACAGGCAATAATCTCATATAATTATATAAAGATATACACCGATACTTACATAAGTTCTTTATGTTATGTAGTCGTATACCTATAAAGTCACGTCACGTATTAAACCTTAGCCTATACCATCCAAAATAATTATTTGATTACAATGTCATGTTCTTTCTTCGTAGCGCTATTGGATTTAGACAAGACAAACCACAATTATTGTTTTTTTTTCTTTAGCAACAAATCTATGTGAGTTTCACCATCTTTATCTTAAAATACAAAGTCTTTATCAAATATGTTAGTCATATATTGACTATTGGTTTTTTTCTTCTTTTTATTCTCTAGACATAGCAAAAGTGACCATCCAAAATGTTTATCTAATAAGGTTTGAATGTGGGTCGTGGGTCTTTCAAGTTAACATATTTTTAATAACAAGTAATTCATCTAATTAGCCTTTGATGTTCAATACTCACTAATAAAATACTTTAATACATAGGAGATTACATATGTACAATGCATGCCGAAATCACATACTAACCTTTTATATATAGCAAGTTTGTAATTACAAATTTGTTGTTTCATGAATTCGAAATTTCAGATTCAGTTTTAAAATACTTTTAGTTATCAAATTCATTATATGCAATTCATTATATGTAATAAACTTTAAAACTTATATATGTTTAATACAATAACCATTAATTTCAATACTTTATATAACCACAACCTCATAAAAAGATACGTTGTCAACTACAAAACAATAAGAATTCTCATGTTCATACCCATTACATACATTACACCATTCATCAACGCACCATCGTAATTACTATAAGCAAGCCAAGGCTTTTATTGATTTAAGTTTTAACACTAAGAAACATGATGTAGAAGTAGATTGATCTTTGTAGTTTGTACTCTTTAACTTTTAAACAATATATAAACCCAATAGAAAAACCAGAATAGATAAATATAAAAGTTAAGGGCACTTGTCCTTGCCCTTCGAGTTCTTCAAGTCGCGGTAGCAAGGACACTCTGCCTTGTCTGCATAGGGACTCGAAGGCACACACCCCTCACATTTCTCACAACAGATCCCGCAATATTTCAAACAACGTTCCTTGTAACCCGCATTCGCACACCTTTTCCCACACTTTCCATCACATCCAAGCGTACCTTTAATTTAGAAAACAAATCAAATCAAATCAAATCAAACAACAACTTCAAATATCTACTAGAAAATTTTAAAGAACATGGATGAATATAACTACCTAGGACCGGGGAAGGGGCGGGAGAGACTGGGGCGGCGGCGGTGGCGGAGTCCGCGGCGGCGATGGCGGAGGTGAAGAGGAGGAGGGTGGTGATGAGCAGAATAGAAAACTGATGGTGGTTCATTTTGTTGGATTATGGTGTGATGGAGTGTTAAGTGTTGGGATTTATAGTGGTAATTGAAACCATGTAGTTGAGTAAACGTCTATTTTCACATGGATGTTATTAAACAACGTACGACTCGACAACCCACATGTCCCTTTCGGTTTTCACTTTACAATAATTTTTGAGTAAATTGCTTTTACTTTCGTTTGGATTATCTGAAAATGAAATTCTGTTCTAAGAGAATATAAATATAATTTTTTTGAAGTTGCTTTTACTTTTGTTTTTGCTATAAAGAATTTTTAAAATGAAATGGAATTTTGTTTAAAAAGATTTAAAAAGATAAAGAACGATATACTAAACTAGTAATGAGGTAAATCGTGTGAGTTCATGGACTAGTGGTGTTGTTGAATATTTATTACAAAAGTAGTGCAAGTTTAAATATTTGTAAGTGTAAGTTAGATTGTATTTAAGAGTAAAATAAGTTGTCAAAGAAAGGTAAATTGTGATCTTTTTTATAGAGATTAAAAGTTTTTATAATTTCAAGTAATTTTAACATCTTGTAGCTAAATTTATGAAATTCTTAGAGATAACAGAGTGGAACCCAAGAGCAGATGGTGGAAACCTGGCCCTGAGTAGAAATATCAACCCTCGGTTTCAGTGACCAAATATAACCCCCAACCTTGAATTGGTGGGTATGCAAGTTGTACACTTGTACGGTGTCATACATACGTGCATATAGAGAAATATAGGACGACACTCTCCAAACTATAAAAAAAGTAATAAAATGGATGAAAACTGAATAACACTTATGTGTCACGCCAGAAAAAACAGGACAATTTTCTCTCCCTTTATTGGATTACTTATCCGAACATATAGTCAGATAAAATGTTAGATTTTTATAGATATCAAAATTGAAGGATTTCACATCTTGCACTACACGCCCAAGCTTCAACCATCACCATCATCTTCTCAATCTAAAACCCTCAATCACATGAGAAGAGTCTTTTTTTTCAAACACCTTGGTGTTGCTAGAGCGACAACGTTTTTATTTCCGGTTATTTAATAATCAACATGTGAGGTTTAATTTTACTCAAGATCTGCTTAATTACTTGGTTTGTAAGGTTGGGTTTATTATGGTATGTTAGGCAACTTTTTATGGTGTAGTTTGTTTGAGTTTTTTTATGAGTATTTAAAGACATTTTTTTATGGTTTTACCTAGATTATATAAATATATTATCCAAATGTATTTACATTCAATAAAAAATAAAATGAAAAATGACGGATAAGTTAATATTTAGTGATGAAATCTTCACCGAGAATGTAGTGCACTTATCACTTGGTTATTCTTTTCGGATCATACTATGTTTGCATACATCTTTCTTTAGATGTTATATAATTTTAACCATTTAAAAAAATTCTATGTTGTCCATATCACCCCTTATAAACTGCAGTTTATATAAATGTAAATTATCGTTTACATGACCATAAACTAAATTTTACTATGTAAATTACAGTTTATATTTTGTCAGTATACACATTCTGTATAGACTAAAATCCCTTAAGAATGAGAATCACAATCAGTGTTTTCTAAATAAAACAATGTTTAACTTTGACGCATGATAAAATAAATTATTTAGTGTTTGATTAGATATACAAAATCTAAAACGCCAAGACAAAATAAAATAGAGAGGATTGACATCACAACACGTTAACGACAAGTGATGGATGATTAACCGTTAATCCATAAAGTGTGATCTACAAAACGATTTAACCGTTTATATTCTTTCAGTTAATACCTCACCTTAAATCCATTAACATTAATCTTTCCGTCAATATCTCACCTACAAGAAACCAAAGTGGCATGTACAAAAAGTGCTATGTCAACACTAAAAACTAAACATATAATTTTCAAAAAGTTGAGATGAAAAACATAGTCGGGCCATTCTTATGATATGTATTATTTCATTTAATAATTTACATCCAAACATTACAGCCTGGTCTGTGTGGCTGCATCTTCAAACTTAGCATACTTTAATTATTAATACTTTTGGAACTTGTGTTACCTAAAACTTGTACTATAACACACCCTTTTTGGGGTATAATTACAAAATCTTCACTGGCATCATAATAACCAATCAATTAAAATTGTACACTGCCATAATAATAATTAAAAATAATTAAAACTTGTACTCTTATGTGCTTCTCATTTCCAGTTCTAGATCTTTCTTAAGATAGCCAACAATCGGAGTGGATATAATAAACACATCACTTGGACGTTTTCATACATACTAAAAAATGAAATATATCTCTTTAAGCCCACGAACACATAACCAGCTGGACCTTCAAGCCCACGAGCATCCAAAGCCCAATGTATCTCTTTAAGCCCAACCGAGGATATTAGAAATTATACTACAATATAAACACAAAACTAAATAAGTAAAACTATTTTTATATCCAGATGAATTAGAGTTAATATGAGTATATATATTTCAACACTCCCCCTTAATTCAACTGGAGAACACATCAAACAACTGCAACTTTGAACACAAATAATCATGTTGCTGAGTGCCCAAACCTTTTGTAAACAAATCTGCAGGTTGATCATTAGTATCAATCTTAAAAATTTTTAAAAAACCAGAAACTACCTTTTCACGAAGGAAGTGTAAATCTATCTCAAAATGTTTTGTTCGATCATGAAAAACTGGGTTAGCTGAAATAAGAATTGCAGCCTTACTATCACAATATAATGGAACAGGTAAAACTTGAGACACATTTAAATCTTTTAACAATTTTAGCAACCAGATTAACTCACAACCTGTAATAGCCATGGCCCTATATTCTGCTTCAACAGATGACCTAGATACTACAGGTTGCTTTTTACTTTTCCAAGACACAAGTGAATTACCCAGAAATATACAATACCCAGTTATACATCTACGAGTAGTAAGACACTTACCCCAATCAACATCAGAATAGCCACGAAGACACAGATCAGAATTTTTAGAAAACAAATTACCTTTTCCTGGTGATTTTTTCAAATATCTCAAAAGCCTAAGAGCAACTTTCAAATGAGACTGAAGCGGTTTATGCATAAACTGACTTAAGCAACTCACTGTATATGCAATATCAGGTCTAGTAAGGGTAAGATATATTAACCTACCTATCAATTGCTGATAAACAGTAATATTAGACAATTCAGAATCATCACAACCAGCATTCAGTTTATCTGTTATAATGACATTTTGCTCAATAGGAATACTGACAGGCTTAGCACCCAACATACCAAAGTCATTTAAAAGCTCAAGACAATATTTTCGCTGAGATAATACAAGACCATTATCAACATTAAAGACTTCTATTCCTAAGAAATACTTTAACTTCCCAAGATCTTTTATCTTAAAACTCTCACTAAGGAGCTGTTTTATTTTATTAAGCTCATTTACACAACTACCAGTTAACACAATATCATCCACATATACAAGCAATATGCAAATATGATTATTATTATGTTTAACAAACAAGGAATAGTCATTTACACTTTGTTGAAACCCAATTTGTAAAAGAGTATTTGTAAGTTTTTCATTCCATTTACGTGGTGCCTGTTTCAAACCATATAAAGATTTAATCAACTTACATACTTTATTGTTTGAATCAGTAAAATACCCTTCAGGAAGAGACATATACACTTCCTCATCCAAGGACCCATATAAAAAAGCATTATTTACATCAAGTTGAAACAAACTACAATTATTTTGAACAGCCAATGTAATTACACATCTAACTGTAACCATTTTAACCACTGGACTAAATGCTTCATCAAAATCTAGACCTTCCTTTTGACTATATCCCTTAGCAACTAACCTTGCTTTATATCTTTCAATCTCTCCATTTGATTTATATTTAATTTTATATAGCCATTTACATCCAACAGGTTTTCTACCCTTAGGTAAATCAGTTAGAACCCATGTTTCATTCCTAATTAATGCTTCCATCTCTTCATTCATTGCTAACACCCAATTATGGTCAACAGAAGCTTCCTTATATGTCCTAGGTTCATAACTCTTACTAAGAGATGAAACAAAACATAAATTTTCAGAAGACAGGTTTGAATAATTCATAACCTTTTCTAAACCAAATTTTACTTTTCCTTCAATCACATAGTCACTATATTTTCTGGGAACCACAGATTTTCTACTAGATTTCCTTAGTAGATCACCCTCAGATACATTATCCTCATCATAAGACAAGTTGGTAGTCTCAATGTGTCCATAGTTATCACAAAGCTCTTCTGGTTCAAAGCTTCCATTCTCACCAGTAGCAATATGTCACACCCCAACCTTGAAGGCGGAAACGTCGAGGTGTGAGGGTTAAGATTGTTCACAGCCACATAACGCTATGTTAAAGTATAAAATGCCATTAATCAATTGTTTCAAACACCACATACATCAAAGTTTCAAAATAAATCAAACAAAAACAAGAATCCAATTGTCTTTATTAAGCCTAGGTCCATGTTCTAGGTTTAAGCACTTCTTCAATCATCGCTAAGCTTGCACATTACCTGAAACATGTTGAAAATAAAGTCAACTAACTAGTTGGTGAGTTCTCATGGTTTTAAATACAATAAGTATAAAAAAAATGTGGCAATTCTAGTCAATGGTCACAAGATAGCAAGTATATAGAACATGCATAGTTACAATCAAGCCTCGACTGAATAATATGAATAAGCATGATTAGCTAAGTGTATTTGGTTCCCTAGTGCACAAGCATACGGCTCCTAGGAGTCGGCAATACATCGACTTTAGCACCAAATAGGCTTGTCAGGCCCAAAGATCTAAGACTTCGCTAGGCTACCAATAGTTAATGATTGCACACGTATGTCACATCTCATATAATACTTAACATATCCAAACAACCACAACTATGTAAAGAATTGCACGTGTGTAATAAGTATCAAAGCGTGTATGTGTAAGTTTGTATAAGCAACATGTTTCACCCCGAAAGACATAAAATAATCATAAAGCGGGGCATAAGAACTCACGTGTTTAATAAAGGAGGCTTGTAGACGTAATAAGAATAACCACGAATAAGATTTCCAACACAAACGTCACAACGCACCTAAACGAAATAAAGTAGCGCGTTATAATTTGTTTGATGATTAATTGTAGGTCTAATAATTATCCGTATTTATTACATGTTAATAACGTGATCGGTTAAATGGAACGAATGGATTATACTTGGTATAATCAATTGTTAGCGCGTAAGAGAAATAATAAATAAAACTTGATTAAATTGTACGTTAGACTGGTTTATAAGGATTGTATATAATAGTGATTTAGCTATTATAAGGAACTATATAAATATATATATATTTATAGGTATAAGTAATTAAACAATTTAATTGTTTGAATATACGTATAAATATATATACTAAACAATTATAATATTGTGTATAATAATCAATATAAATGATTTAGCTATTAAAAGAACTATGTATAATATATATATATATATATATATATATATATATATATATATATATATATATATATATATATAGTAACTAAACAATTAAATTGTTTGAATATATATGTATAAATATATATACTAAACAATTATAACATTGTATAATCATAATAAGTGATTTAATTATTAAAAGATCAATATAAATATATATATATATATAGGTATAAATAACTAAACAATTTAATTATTTAAAAATATATATATACATATACAAGTATTATGTTTACTCATTTCTTTTGTATTTTTAAAACTAAAATAATGTATTTATAAATACAAAAGTATTTTATAAAAATTAATTTAGTCCCAAATTAATTAAACAAAAGTAAACAAATTAATCTGCATTTTATAAAATTAATTTTGGAAATTTTCAGAATTAGAAATAAAATAATAATTAATTACAGAAAAGAAAAAGAAAGAGGAAAAACATAAAAAAAATAAAAGAAGGGGAAAGGGAGCTGCTCGGGGTCGAACCCGGGTCTCCCCTGTGAGATGGGGCGCGGGAACCAGTGAACCAGGGCCGAGGCCTTGGTTTCACTTGGTTTGTTTTAATTTTAAACTCAGTCTCCCAGGTTTCCCCCATTTCTTATGAACCCTAGGTTCAACAGGATCAAAATTGACCCTCGATTCGGTGTTAATCACCTAAATCGTCATAGGGCTTTTGATCCTTGATCAAAAACGAGTAGAAAACAGGTTTCAATTACCTGTTTTGGTGAGATAAAAGGTGATTTCGAATTCGGTTTAGGTTTCGGGTGTTTTGATTTGGGGCTTTTTGGTTTGAGAGGATTTCTGGTGAATTGAGAGTTCAGTGAGTTCAGGAACTTCACAATGAACCAAAAGCCCTTAATATATAGCTTTGATTTCATGAATTCGAGCTTAACTCGTTTGATTTTGAAACCGCGTTCCCGTTTACCAAATTTGAGAGATTCGAGCTGTAATCGTGAAATTAAAATTGATTGATTGATTGTTTCGACCGCGTTTTAAGTTTAGAATGACTTATTTTGATTTAATTCGTGTACCTGGACGGGATTCGAGTTGGAGTTCATCACGGTTTTGATTCGGTTTTGATTTGGAAAGGGTACGGGCGGGAAACTGAAATTAAACAATGGCTCGGGTTCGAATCGTGAGGCCGAGGGGTTTGGGGGTTTAATTTGGGTCAAATTGGTTTGAAATGGTGGTTTTTGAGACTCGCCGGAGCTCGGCGGAGCTCGCCGGAGAGTTCGCCGGGAAAGCGGGGTAAAAGGGGGGTGGGTTTGGGAAGTTTACACAAATGGCCCCTGTGCTTTCAAGTTTTATCATTTTATGTATTAAACTTTAATTTAGAGTTTTCAAAATGACAAATTAACCCCTGCACTTTAATACTAGGTTATTATTATTGTTATTATTATTATTATTTATTATTATTATTATTATTATTATTATTATTATTATTATTATTATTATTATCATTATTATTATTTTATTATTATTATTATTATTATTATTTATTATTATTATTATTGTTATTATTATTATTATTATTATTATTATTATTATTATTATTATTTTTTATTATTATTGTTATTATTATTATTAAACTTTCAAGTTAAAAGATTAACAGACAAATTAAAGTAAATGGCAAGAATGAACCATAAGTTTCATTTATGACAATAAAGGCCCTTACAAGAATAAACGACATTAACTTTTGATTAACGAAAAATACAGGATGTTACAGTCTCCCCAACTTAAAAGAATTTCGTCCCGAAATTAAGAATAAAAAGGGGTTACAAGAATAAGGAAGGGTATGTCTTCTTCATATGTTCTTCACGCTCCCAAGTGAATTCCGCTCCTCGTTTGTTCTCCCATCAAACCTTTACAATTGGGGTCGTAGAGGTCCTAGTCTTCTTCATAATGCGATCCATGATTTCGACGGGTTTCTCAACGAAGTGTAGTGACTCGTCGATCTGAATGTCTTCCAATGGTACATGCAAATTATCGTCGGCCAGACACTTCCTCAGGTTCGAGACGTGGAAGACCGGGTGAATTCCGCTAAGGTCGGAGGGTAGTTCTAGTTTGTAGGCCACTTTCCCGATTCTTTTCAGAACCTTGAAAGGCCCTACAAACCTCGAGCTAACTTGCCTTTCCTTCCAAAGCGAACCACACCCTTCCACGGTGAGACCTTGAGAAGGACCATCTCCCCAACTTGGAATTCCAGTGGCTTGCGACGTTTGTCCGCGTAGCTCTTCTGTCGACTCCTGGCCACTTCTAGGTTCTTGCGGATGATAGCGACTTTGTCGGTCGTCTCTTGTATGAGCTCGGGACCGGTGATAAGATTCTCGCCAATGTCGGTCCAGCAGATTGGTGAACGACACTTACGACCGTAAAGTGCTTCGAACGGTGTCATTTGGATGCTTGAGTGGTAACTGTTGTTGTAGGAGAATTCCGCGAGCGGTAGGTGCGTATCCCAGTCGCCACCAAAGTCAAGGACACAGAGACGCAACAGGTCTTCCAGAGTTTGGATCGTTCGCTCGGTTTGGCCATCGGTTTGGGGATGGTAAGCCGTGCTTAAATCCAATTGTGTGCCCAGAAGTTCTTGCATAGTAGACCAGAAGTGAGAAGTGAATCGAGCGTCTCGGTCGGATATAATGTGAAGAGGCACACCATGACGGCTTACGATCTCGTCAATGTAAATCCGGGCTAACCTTGATGTCTTATACGTGTCGCGTATGGGTATGAAATGTGCCGACTTGGTCAATCGGTCGACGATTACCCATATGCTATCGTGCCCGCGAGATGTCCGAGGTAGCTTGGTTATGAAATCCATGGATATATGTTCCCACTTCCACATGGGAATTTCGGGTTGTTCGAGTAATCCACTTGGACGTTGATGCTCCGCTTTAACCTTCGTGCATGTAAGGCATTTAGCAACATAGGTTGCTATGTCTCGTTTCATCCCGGGCCACCAATATTGACTCCGTAAGTCCATGTACATCTTATCGGAGCCCGGGTGAATAGAATAACGAGTCCAATGTGCTTCGTTCATGATAGAAGCCCGAAGGTTATTGCGTTTGGGAATCCAGATTCGGTTTGCGAAATACATTAACCCATTGGCTCTTGTTTCCAATTGGGCTGAGAGATTTGGCTCGAGCTCTTCCTTCATACTCCCTTCGGTTTGCACCGCTTGCTGTGCTTCTCGAATACTCGCCTCGATGTCACAATCGATCTTTAAGTTCTGCAATAACACCGTAGCATTGTTGACATCGAGTCAGACTCCAGTGTCAAACTCTCCCAATGTATCGAACCATTAGCGTCGGTCGCGAATCTCTTGAACGGAAACCATCTTTTGATGCGTCTTTCGACTCAATGCATCGGCTACGACATTTGCCTTGCCGGGATGGTAGCGGATGTCACAATCGTAGTCGCTAATTAGTTCCACCCAACGACGTTGCCTCATATTGAGGTCCTTCTGATTGAAAACGTGTTGGAGGCTCTTATGGTCCGTGTAGACTATACATTGTGTGCCGTATAGATAGTGTCTCCAGATTTTCAAAGCAAAGACCACCGCTCCGAGCTCGAGATCGTGCGTCGTATAATTTACCTCGTGAACCTTCAATTGTCTCGAGGCATATGCGATGACCTTTCCCCGTTGCATGAGAACACAACCAAGGCCTTGTTTCGACGCGTCGCAGTATACCGTGAAGTCGTCATTCCCATCTGGTAGCGTCATAATAGGAGCATTGCACAACTTATGCTTCAATGTCTCAAACGCCTCTTCTTGCTCGGCTTTCCACTCGAAAGGCTTGTTCTTCTGAGTCAAGGACGTGAGTGGCTTTGCGATTTTTGAGAAGTTGGCAATAAATCGCCGGTAATACCCGGCTAGACCAAGAAACGATCGAACTTCCGTCGGAGTTGTGGGAGCACTCCAATTCTTTACGGCTTCAACCTTCGCAGGGTCGACGTGAATTCCTTGACTATTCACAACGTGCCCTAAGAACTGTACTTCTTCAAGCCAAAACTCACATTTCGAGAATTTCGCGTACAGTTGTTCCTTCTTCAACAGTTCGAGGATTTGACGGAGATGAAGTTCATGATCGGAGCGAGACTTGGAATAAATAAGAATGTCGTCAATGAAAACGATGACGAACTTGTCTAGGTATGGCTTGCACACCCGATTCATAAGATCCATGAAGACCGCTGGAGCATTGGTTAAGCCGAAAGGCATAACCATGAACTCGTAATGCCCATACCGGGTGCGGAATGCAGTCTTTGGGATATCGTCGTCGTGGACTCGCAGTTGATGATAACCCGAACGCAAGTCGATTTTTGAAAAGATTGCAGCTCCTTGAAGTTGGTCGAAAAGATCGTCGATACGAGGAAGAGGATACCGGTTCTTGATAGTCAACTTGTTGAGCTCCCGGTAATCGATACACATGTGGAAAGACCCATCTTTCTTCTTCACAAATAAGACAGGTGCACCCTAAGGAGAAGAACTAGGGTGGATAAACCCCTTCTCGGATAATTCCTAGAGTTGGCTAGAGAGTTCTTGCATTTCCGATGGTGCGAGTCGGTAAGGTGATTTAGCCGCGGGGCTTGCTCCCGGAATCAAGTCGATTTTAAATTCTACTTCGCGTACGGGAGGTAACCCGCTAAGATCATCGGGAAAGACCTCAGGGAATTCTCGTACAACTGGAACATCTTTGAGTTCCTTCTCCTTGGCTTTGGTGTTGACTACATATGCCAAGAATGCCGGATAACTCTTACTTAGGCATTTCTGAGCCTTAGTACATGACATAAGCTTGAGTCCTTTGGAGGACCGTTCACCGAACACCTTCATCGTGTCACCGGAGGGTAAGGGCATGCGAATACACTTCTCGAAGCAGATGATCTCGGCATGGTTCTTGGATAACCAATCCATGCCAATAATAACGTCGAAACTTCCAAGCTTCATTGGAATAAGGTCGATAAGAAATTTATGGTTGTCGAGGCACAATAGACAATCGCGGATAACCACGTCGACGGTGATGGGTTCTCCATCAGCAACTTCGACGGTGAGAGGTCTCTCTAGATTTGAGCGAGGTTTAGAAAGTGTCGGCTCGAACTCTAAGAAAACGAAACTTCTATCGGCGCCCGAATCAAATAATACGTATGCATAGGTGTCATTAATAAGAAACATACCTGTATAGGTTTTAAAGGCACTTAAGGACACAAGTAAGGAATTTTAAGAGAAATTCTATGGAGATAGGGTTGCAATTTTTTTACGTACCGTTCACCACCTCGTTGTTCGCTTGAGCTTGGTTCGCGTTGATGTTGAAAGCACGTCCACGAGCTTGTGGAACATTGCCCACAAGACGAGGGCACTGGGGTCGGTAGTGACCTGGTTCTCCACAGTTGTAGCATACCCGATTTGGTTCCGTCACTGCGTTTCCCAATGCTCGGCGACACGTTGCCACAAGGTGCCCGTACTTGCCACATAGTGTGCAGATGCGACACGGAAGGTTTCCCGGATGGTGGTACCTACACGTGTTGCACATAGGTAGAGGGCCTGCATAAGCCCTTGCCACGGGCACTTGTGCGGCCGGTGTAGCCCCGGTAGTACACTGTCTTTGGGGCGGTTTAGGAGCAGCCACGGCGTAGTTCCGTGCCGGTACAAACTTCCGTTTCTTGTTATCAGGCTTGACCTCCTTAACCTCCTCGGAGGTCGTCTTCTCAGTCTTCTTGGCACCCTTTGCGGACATAGTGCCCGCTCGGATGTGGTTCTCCGTCAGCTGTGCCGTGATAGTGATGGCTTCTTCCAAAGTTGCGGGTCGGCTACCCACAACGGCATCCTGAATCTGAGGCGGTACACCCTTAATAAATTTTTCCATGTTTCGGGAAACAGTATCCACCATGTGTGGCAGCAGTATGATTAGTTCATGATGACGGGTAGAATATGCCAGATGGTTCCCGCCATCCTGTTTCAAATTCCAGAATTCCTCCTCCAGTTTCTGGATTTCACTCCTCGGGCAAAACTTGGCTATGGCTATGTTTTTGAATTCCTCCCAAGTTAAAGCCAAGATTGCATCGGGGCCTCGGTTCCTCTTTTCACTGTTCCACCATGTTAAGGCCCGTTGCTGTAGCATACTGGTGGCATACCTTACTTTGAGTGCTTCGAGGCACTCACAGTTGACGAAGGTGTTCTCCATCCCTTCAAACCACTCTAAGAGACCGGTGGCACCTTCCTTGCCACTATAACTGGGTGGCTTGCATGAACTAAAATGCTTGAAGGTGCAAGACTGGTTGTTACGCCGTTGGTTTGCACTATTTTCCCCTTGACCGTTGCTATTGTTCGTGACGTTTGCGATCATAGTGCTGCTGAGTTCAGCCACCATGGTCGGGATGACCGCAGCCATTTGCCGGGCAATCATGGCAGCAAGCTTACGGCCGGATCTTCCTCGGTTTCCGTGGTAACGAGACATGCTGGAAAAATACAAATTGGGTTAGGATCGGTTAAAGGATAATAAGGGTGGGCAATTAAGGTAAGAATCATGAATTATACGGAATGATTCCATTTGGTGACGCATCACCATTTGGAAACGTTGACACGTCAAGATGAATTGACCCATTCACCTCAGAAACTCGTGTATGTTGGTCATAGTTTATCACTCATCCCAGAAATCCCCAGGTAAGCATAACTGGTCCCGTAGGATTTATGCGAAATGCTTACCTTAGCCCGAGGGCCTTTTGCCAGAAAATCCAGAATACAGGTGTCTATGTACCACACTAGTTCTTTGGTTTATGAAATCAAAAATCTTGATGGGATATTTACAAGATTAGACATAAAGTCTAAAGAATTCCTATCAATAGGTTCTACTTGGAGACGAGAATAAGTTTAAGAAATAGTAACTGTCGGGGAGAATTAACGTTTAAGATAAGTCTAGGGGAGACGGGTAACAATATGTAATCATGTAGAAAGGCACCTATGCTAAGGCATCACATTGCACATAATGAGGCATAGCGTTAGGCAGCACGCAAACAATAAGTATGTATTCATAAGAATACTATTCTATAAGGATCATGCATAAACTATAGTCTAGGTCACCATTTCTAATAACCTAAATCCCTATAGTTATGGGCTCTGATACCAATCTGTCACACCCCAACCTTGACGGCGGAAACGTCGAGGTGTGAGGGTTAAGATAGTTCACAGCCACATAACGCTATGTTAAAGTATAAAATGCCATTAATCAATTGTTTCAAACACCACATACATCAAAGTTTCAAAATAAATCAAACAAAAACAAGAATCCAATTGTCTTTATTAAGCCTAGGTCCATGTTCTAGGTTTAAGCACTTCTTCAATCATCGCTAAGCTTGCACATTACCTGAAACATGTTGAAAATAAAGTCAACTAACTAGTCGGTGAGTTCTCATGGTTTTAAATACAATAAGTATAAAAAAAATGTGGCAATTCTAGTCAATGGTCACAAGATAGCAAGTATATAGAACATGCATAGTTACAATCAAGCCTCGACTGAATAATATGAATAAGCATGATTAGCTAAGTGTATTTGGTTCCCTAGTGCACAAGCATACGGCTCCTAGGAGTCGGCAATACATCGACTTTTGCACCAAATAGGCTTGTCAGGCCCAAAGATCTAAGACTTTGCTAGGCTAGCAATAGTTAATGATTGCACACGTATGTCACATCTCATATAATACTTAACATATCCAAACAACCACAACTATGTAAAGAATTGCACGTGTGTAATAAGTATCAAAGCGTGTATGTGTAAGTTTGTATAAGCAACATGTTTCACCCCGAAAGACGTGAAATAATCATAAAGCGGGGCATAAGAACTCACGTGTTTAATAAAGGAGGCTTGTAGACGTAATAAGAATAACCACGAATAAGATTTCCAACACAAACGTCACAACGCACCTAAACGAAATAAAGTAGCGCGTTATAATTTGTTTGATGATTAATTGTAGGTCTAATAATTATCCGTATTTATTACATGTTAATAACGTGATCGGTTAAATGGAACGAATGGATTATACTTGGTATAATCAATTGTTAGCGCGTAAGAGAAATAATAAATAAAACTTGATTAAATTGTACGTTAGACTGGTTTATAAGGATTGTATATAATAGTGATTTAGCTATTATAAGGAACTATATAAATATATATATATATTTATAGGTATAAGTAATTAAACAATTTAATTGTTTGAATATACGTATAAATATATATACTAAACAATTATAATATTGTGTATAATAATCAATATAAATGATTTAGCTATTAAAAGAACTATGTATAAATATATATATATATATATATATATATATATATATATATATATATATAAGTAACTAAACAATTAAATTGTTTGAATATATATGTATAAATATATATACTAAACAATTATAACATTGTATAATCATAATAAGTGATTTAATTACTAAAAGATCAATATATAAAAATATATATATATATATAGGTATAAATAACTAAACAATTTAATTATTTAAAAATATATATATACATATACAAGTATTATGTTTACTCATTTCTTTTGTATTTTTAAAACTAAAATAATGTATTTATAAACATAAAAGTATTTTATAAAAATTAATTTAGTCCCAAATTAATTAAACAAAAGTAAACAAATTAATCAGCATTTTATAAAATTAATTTTGAAAATTTTCAGAATTAGAAATAAAATAATAATTAATAACAGAAAAGAAAAAGAAAGAGGAAAAACATAAAAAAAATAAAAGAAGGGGAAAGGGAGCTGCCCGGGGTCGAACCCGGGTCTCCCCTGTGAGATGGGGCGCGGGAACCAGTGAACCAGGGCCGAGGCCTTGGTTTCACTTGGTTTGTTTTAATTTTAAACTCAGTCTCCCAGGTTTCCCCCATTTCTTATGAACCCTAGGTTCAACAGGATCAAAATTGACCCTCGATTCGGTGTTAATCACCTAAATCGTCATAGGCTTTTGATCCTTGATCAAAAACGAGTAGAAAACAAGTTTCAATTACCTGTTTTGATGAGATAAAAGGTGATTTCGAATTCGGTTTAGGTTTCGGGTGTTTTGATTTGGGGCTTTTTGGTTTGAGAGGATTTCTGGTGAATTGAGAGTTCAGTGAGTTCAGGAACTTCACAATGAACCGAAAGCCCTTAATATATAGCTTTGATTTCATGAATTCGAGCTTAACTCGTTTGATTTTGAAACCGCGTTCCCGTTTACCAAATTTGAGAGATTCGAGCTGTAATCGTGAAATTAAAATTGATTGATTGATTGTTTCGACCGCGTTTTAAGTTTAGAATGACTTATTTTGATTTAATTCGTGTACCTGGACGGGATTCGAGTTGGAGTTCATCACGGTTTTGATTCGGTTTTGATTTGGAAAGGGTACGGGCGGGAAACTGAAATTAAACAATGGCTCGGGTTCGAATCGTGAGGCCGAGGGGTTTGGGGGTTTAATTTGGGTCAAATTGGTTTGAAATGGTGGTTTTTGAGACTCGCCGGAGCTCGGCGGAGCTCGCCGGAGAGTTCGCCGGGAAAGCGGGGTAAAAGGGGGGGGTTTGGGAAGTTTACACAAATGGCCCCTGTGCTTTCAAGTTTTATCATTTTATGTATTAAACTTTTATTTAGAGTTTTCAAAATGACAAATTAACCCCTGCACTTTAATACTAGGTTATTATTATTGTTATTATTATTATTATTATTTATTATTATTATTATTATTATTATTATTATTATTATTATTATCATTATTATTATTTTTTTATTATTATTATTATTATTATTTATTATTATTATTATTGTTATTATTATTATTATTATTATTATTATTATTATTATTATTTATTATTGTTATTATTATTATTAAACTTTCAAGTTAAAAGATTAACAGACAAATTAAAGTAAATGGCAAGAATGAACCATAAGTTTCATTTATGACAATAAAGGCCCTTACAAGAATAAACGACATTAACTTTTGATTAACGAAAAATACAGGATGTTACAGTCTCCCCAACTTAAAAGAATTTCGTCCCGAAATTAAGAATCAAAAGGGGTTACAAGAATAAGGAAGGGTATGTCTTCTTCATATGTTCTTCACGCTCCCAAGTGAATTCCGCTCCTCGTTTGTTCTCCCATCGAACCTTTACAATTGGGGTCGTATAGGTCCTAGTCTTCTTCATAATGCGATCCATGATTTCGACGGGTTTCTCAACGAAGTGTAGTGACTCGTCGATCTGAATGTCTTCCAATGGTACATGCAAATTATCGTCGGCCAGACACTTCCTCACAGAACTTCACATCACGAGATTCAATAACAGATTTCTTTTCCAAGTCCCACAGCTTATAACCCTTCTTATTATTTGAATACCCTATTAATACACACTTATTAGCTCTACTTTCAAACTTATGTGTTGGATTTATATTTGTAGAGAAACATAAACACCCAAAATTCCTAAGATGATGTAGAGAAGGCTTAGACTTAAACAGTAATTGATATGGAGACAAACCATTGAGCACAGAAGATGGAATTCGATTGATAAGATACGTTTAAGTAAGAACACATTCAGACCACATATTCACAGGTAACCCCCCCTGAAACAGAAGAGATCTAGCGGAATTAAGTAAATGTCTATGTTTTCTTTCTACAACTCCATTCTGCTGAGGTGTATAAGCACAAGAAGTTTGATGTATGACACCTTTTTTACTAAAAAAACTTTGAAGTTGATTGTTTATAAATTCAGTACCATTATCTGATCTACAAATTTTTATTCGTTTTGCAAATTGAGTCTCAATTAAGTTAAAGAAACTTTCAATGTTAGAAAACACTTCACTTTTAGACTTAAGCATATAAACCCAAACAGCCCTAGAGTAATCATCAACTATAGTCAGAAAATATTTAAATCCATCATGACTAGTTACCTTAAATGGACCCCATGAATCAAAATGAACCAGTTCACCTATTTCTGTAGATGTATGTTCACTGTTTGAAAATGACTCTCTAGTTTGTTTAGATTTATGACATATTTCACATTTTTTGGATAGATCATTATAATTCAACTTTAGTTCAGGTTTTAAGACACTTAAGACTTGATCTGATGGATGCCCCAACCTACTGTGCCATAAGTCAGCAGAAACAGAGCAGGCAAACATACAAGTATTAACACAGTTTTCACCTTGTTTGTTTACACTATCCAGAACATACAACCCATCTACAGCTTTACCAGTCATCACAAGTTTCTTTTGTTCTAAGTCCTGAATATAGCAATGAGAATCAGTAAACAAACACCACAGATTATTTTCTCTTGCCATTTTATTCACAGATATAAGGTTCATACAGTATTCAGGAACAACCAACACATCATTAAGAATTAGATCATCTGTTAACTTGAGATTGCCAATTTGAGAAATTGAAGCTTTGGTTCCATTAGGATGACCAACAGTCAAGTTTAATTCAGAAACATCTAACAAGTTTATCATATTATTTGTTGATACAGTCATGTGTTGATTAGCACCTGAGTCTACTATCCAATTTTCCTTAGAAACAATCTGTTTATGACTGTGAGAGCTGTTAGCTAACTGGAATAGGTTTGTATTGAGACACATACCAGCCATGTTAGCCTTTGGAGAGCCAACCGGATTATGCTCAGATATAAGTGACATGATTTTACTTATCTGTTCAGCTGTAAAAGGTTGAGACATCACAGAATTAGTAGAACTACTAGTTTCTACATTACTGGAATTGTTTTGAGCCCTTTGAACATTTGACTTCTTTTTATAGTTTGGAGGGTAGCCAACAATTTCATAGCATTTATCAATTGTATGCCCAGTCAGATTACAGTGAGGACATTTTTGACCTTGGCCTTTATTTTGTTTCTTTTTATTTTCAACAAATTTAGACACAAAAGCAGAAACTTGAGTCTTTCCTTGATTATTTATTCCCCTATGTGATTCTTCAGATGATATTATAGCAAAGGCATTCTTTACAGAAGGTAAAGGTTCCTTAGATAGTATAGTAGTTCTAATTGGTTGATAGACATCATCAAGGCCCATTAAGAATTGCATTAGTTTGAGTTGTTGATTATGAGCAGTGATTTTTTTGGAGGCATCACAAGTGCAGTTAGGTAGATCTGATAGTATGTCATATTGTCTCCACATGGAGTTAAGTTTATGATAGTAATCTGATAGAGATTGACCATTTTGGCTAATAGAATTTATCTGCTTATGTAAGTTATATAGAACAGATCCATCAACTTTACTATAGGTTTCTTTAAGTTCATTCCACACATCAGATGCAAGTTGAGAAAATATTTGACCAACATATAACTCCTCAGATATTGAGTTGAGTATCCAAGACAGAACAACTGAATTACAACGATCCCATTGATTTGACAAAACAGGGTCATTGGTTTGTTTTTTACAAGTGCTATCAATAAAGCCTACTTTATTCTTTACAGATAGGGCAAGCTTTATTGATTTTGCCCAGACAGTGTAATTTTCTGTTCCTTTCAACTTTATGCTTATTAGTGAGAGGTTATTAGTGTCACTTGCATGAAGATATAAGGGATTACTAAAGTCCAAGTTATTAATTTGTGTTCCATCACTTGTTTGTATAGCAGACTCAGCCATTTATAAGAGATATTTAAGAACAATCACTTACAATCACAGCAAGAATCACACAGATCAGATATACAGATACAGATGAAAACAAGAGTATACACAGTATAGGATCAAAGAGCCACACAGAAAGAATACACCACACGGTAAGATGATACAGCAATCATACACTCAATCACCTGAACTCAATTGATACAGGGACAACGAAGCCTATCCAGGGACCAGATTCCAAGACCACTCTTAATGGTGGCTGGACAAGTATAGATAGGGAGTTGTATTTTTTTCCTCAATTGATCAGGTGAACATATACACAATTACACAGACAGCCCCAATGAATAACACCACACAAAACCACCAGACTTATTTACATACAAGGATATAATAACAAGAAATATGACAAGATATAGAAATAAGGAGGGTAAGGGACCCTTATCTATAGTCCAAGTATTGACACTAATGGGCAGTTGATTCCCGTATGTTAGTACTCCCACGGAAACTCATTAGTGAAGGGACTTGCTACAGAATAGGGTGAGAAGACTTACAGTGATATGGCACACACCACAGCTGAGTATCAATGACTGAACCTTCAGCCCACTTGTGGAGATGTTTCACAGAGCCACAAAATATCTCAAGCAACCAAATGTACGTTGTTTGACATGAGTTTTTTCAGCGGAAGACGAATATATGATTCAGTGACATAGAGAACATGAATCAGACCCAGGGTATAACAAACACACAAACATGAATCTAGGTTTAGATATTAGTGTGTTATTCAAAACTGAGTTCTTGTAGGTAGATCAGATCTAAATCGATCTGATACAGATGCAAGAACCCTTAGGGTTTTGATACTTAAACCACAGCTTATCAACCGACGTTTTAAGATTCAAAGAGAAATGAGATCAGTATAGGTCTGGTGTCACTTTTCAGAGACACATATGAGGATATCTGAAATCACCTATCACCATGACAATCTCGTTCTATTAGGGTTTTTTGAAAACTGAGTTTTATGAAAAAACGATGTATCAAGAGCAACGAGGCTCTGATACCATGTTAACAAAAGTGAATCTCATCGTTTATTGAGAACAACAGTTTATACAATCAAATCTGTGTAAGTTCTTATCTACAAACAAAGGAATCAAACTAAGAACTTAACAAGAACAAATACTAACTTGCAACAATGTGTTGCAGACTACAATCAATAAACCCAAATGAAATGAACAAGAAGATGAGATGAACAACTCCAACTGAATCTTCTCTAATGTGTTTTAGAGAAAACCCTAAAATGAGAGAGAGATCTGACAACTGAACCAACTGAATCTTCGAGAAGAAGATATCTTCTAATATACACACGAACACATAACCAGCTGGACCTTCAAGCCCACGAGCATCCAAAGCCCAATGTATCTCTTTAAGCCCAACCGAGGATATTAGAAATTATACTACAATATAAACACAAAACTAAATAAGTAAAACTATTTTTATATCCAGATGAATTAGAGTTAATATGAGTATATATATTTCAACAGGATCATATCTCCATCGTAAGTAACCACGCATAACATATAGATATACACTGCATCATATTAATTACGGGTGTAAACGAGTCGAACCGTTTATGAGCTACTCGAAATTAGTTGACTAAAGTTTGAATCAAGTCAAGCCTAAATGATGCCAAGCCTGAGCCCAATCTTGAACCCAAAGATTGCTATTCGTTTATCGGTTTGAACAATGTTTATTAGTTTGTTACATCTTAGTATGTCATAACAACATTCATATATAACTTTCAGTTTATATATAAGGCCTACTTCAAGATTTACTTTTTCCTTGACAACTTTGTGTTTCTAATTTGATTTTATTAGATATTAGTTAAAATATTTCTATAGTAGTTTTGCACTATTGCACTATGGCATAAGATAAAAAATAAGAAGAATGACCGGCACCGGCCAAATCATTTAAGCCTTAAAAGTTCTAACATTCTTTTTGGCCCAACTCTTGTAGATTAGTTAGGTCCGCTTCTTTTGGGCCGCTCTGGCCCAGATTTTTGCGATTGGAAGATTATCATTGGTAGTTTGGTACCAACTAAAAAAACTAACACCTACATAAAATTTCTACCCAAAACAATCTAATCAAACTCAATCATAATAAAACACAAACAAATTGTGCATCAATACTTCTTGAAAGCTTATTGAACTTGTGTTATGAGCACCTTCACACTTAACATTAAAAATGAAAATATATGTTACGATTGTAAAAGCGAATAAACGACATAATAACTAAAGCTAAAAGCATGTTATGACATTTGTTTTAGTATGCTAATTTGACTTGTAAGAAACTTATGACTTATTTCTTTTAATGTTTGGTATTAGCCTTGTATATAAAGCAACCGTCATGTCTATGGTCTAGCGGTGTCAAGATGAACAACCAAAAGGTTGTGGGGTGAGTGTAACGGTCCAAGTAAAAAACCAAAATATTGTCTATTTGTGTCCGATTGGTTATCCATTTAAGAACTCACTGTTTTTCTTTCACCTCACGAGTTGTTTGTCCAGGCAAAATGGGTCTTAGTAGAGAATGTTTCCACCCTCTTATTATAAGTACCATATCGAGAGGGAGACCGATACCTTCTATATAAAGGGTTGGAAACATTTTCTATCGACTATCAATACGCGTTTTACCTGGGCGAGCAACTCGTCAGGTAAAGACAAAACCATGAGTTCCTAGATGGGTAAACTATGAGGTTATATATTTATTCTTGTCCACGACATCAACTTTAATCTTGACACACATAAATGTATCTAACCTGCAAACTACCCGTGTTATTATTTATCTAAGCAAACCAAATAGGTTAGCGAGTTGTAAATGTGCTGCAACCAATGGGTTAAATAGGTCCTAAATGGTTGGTGGGTTGACCTTTAAAGTATATTTTCCTTGTTCTAATTTTCAAGTTGAGTGGGTGACAATTTTAATGAAATGAGTTTTTAAAATGTCAAACATAACAATACGAATACATAACATTCTAAACTTTACGAAAACATAACATTCTAAACATCGTTATTTTCGTGTAGTGTAAGAAATTACAGATTGAAGTTCATATTTCATTTGAGATACGAGTGTATTATATTGTCTATACACATAGTCGCACACACTGACACCCATATCAGATGATTTATCATCGATTAATTTTACTTACACGTAGTCGTACGCTAACATGTTAGATAACTTTTATCTTTTAATGGATCAGCTTTTATTCTCTATATATTTCTTATTATCTTAACTTTATGTTAAAGGTATATCCGATAAGGTAAATTCCATTGGCAGTTGGCCTTTCATTTGTTATCCAAACAAAATACAAAGCTTAGGCTATATAACATGTAAAATACATGAATACGTATATGCTTTGATATTATTATATGCAATGGACTGTAGGGGTCACTTGGTTGTGTGTAACAAGAGACATTTTCATATACATAATTTTGATGTAAATTAAATAACAAGATACATTTTCATATACATAAATTTTAAAAGATTATGTCAGTACTTAATACATATAATAATAATATTAGTATGTCAATTAAGTTGAATACACGAGTATAAATTTAAAAGTAGATCTAGGGGTCTAAAATAATGTAACAATTAAAAAATAGTAAAGCAAATTAAGATCCGATAGGGGACCATATCCAAACGTGCAAACATACAGATCGGGCCTCGAGTTTTATATAAATGTATTAAACAATATATAAATTAGAAAAATAACAAAATAGACACTAGAATAAAACAAATAAATGAGATAAAATAAATAAAAGAAACAATAAACAAGGTGGGTCTAGAGCCAGCTGAATATAGCTAATCCCAATACCAAGCTCCCGACCACCATCTGTACGCCCTTCAATTTCTCTGCTCCACTCTGTCGTATTTTATAAACACAATTAGTATTAATTACACAACATTAATTTTCTAATTAATAACAATGTACCATATATTAACAGACTTAAACTTTTTATTTAAAATAATAAGTAACAAGTCACGCCCTTTGAAGTTCAAGATCATGTAATTATGCACTTCAGATAATCACGGCACCCCGAAATCATATTCAGCTGTTTGTGTAACTTCTTAATGCGATTCTTTGGGAGAAGAATCATTTATTAAATTTTACTTTTTTAACACTCACAACTCTAATCACACTCTAAATTTTAATTATCACAAGACTTAAACTGTCAACATAGGCATATGTTTAATACACATCTTGATATTCAATAGACATGTTAAACGCTGTATGCTAAAGATACCCCTATTGAGTAAATCGTACCACCAATTGAGTAAAGTAAAGAGATAAATCATAAAAGCAACTGATTTAGTAGAGAATGAGTGCATTTAGTAAAAATAATAAAGGTGGGTTACAGCTACATAATTCGTTATATGTGATTCTGATTTATGAAATAAAGTGCTTAGATAGTTAGATCTAGATGATATTTGCATTATGACGCCTAAATTTATAGTTAAGAAGAAATTTGTGAACTAAAAGCGAGTTAGTTATATGTTTTGATAAATAGTTTAAAGTCACGTATGAGTCGTCGTTCTAAAAATATATAACGCAACAAAATGAAGCAAATCAGTTAGAGAAATCTTACATCATCAGCAATGGCAGCAGAAGGACCAGGAGACATAGAGTCATCGCTAGGTCCCGGAGCTTCACTAGGGGGCGCCGGTGGCCCCATCATCTCCGGCGCCGGCGCCGGCGACGTCGCAACATGCTTCTTCTTCTTCTTGCTAGGCGCCGGAGCAGGAACTTCCGCCGGCGGCGATGGCGGCGCCTCCACCGGAGCCGCAGTAGGTTCCGGAACCGGCGGCGATTCAACCACCGTAGGCGGCGGAGCACTCACCGGCACCGGAGCAGGCGGCGAGCTCACCGGCGCCGGAGCAGGTGGCGAGCTCACCGGCGCCGGAACCGGCGGCGAGATCACCGGCGTTTTCGCCGGAGGAGAAACAGACACCGTCGGTGGAGCTGCAACAGGAGCGGTTTCAGGAGCAGCGGCCGGAGTGGTCGGTTTGGAGGGTGAGGCGGCAGGAGGAGTGGCGGTGGACGGTGGTTGTAGCGTCGGAGAAGCTGCCGGAGATTGGGCGGCAACGGCGGTGACGATGAGGGATATTAGGGCTAGAAGAAGGGTGAGTTTTGAGTCCATTGTGAGTGAAAGTGAGAGTGAATGGGGAGTGGTGAGATGAAGGTGGAGATGTTGAGTATAAGTAGCCGTTAGAGTTAAAGGAGATTATTATTGGGAAATTACTAGATTGGCCATTTGACCAATCTGATTTTGAGTAATAGCCTTTGACTAATACAATTACCAAAATAGCAGACCAATCACGAGTGGCCAAGTGTCACAATATCTCCAACCGGCGATACAAAAGCATGATATATCGCCAAAAAGATCCAACCGGCAATACATACACATGAAGTATCGCCGGCGTATCGCCCAAAAATTAAAAAAAAATTAATATCACCTACTAGCGATACATCATGGTTAGGTATCGCCGGCGTATCGCCAAAACAATAAATTTAAATTTTAAAATAAGGCCGGCGATACGTATCGCCGGCATATCGCCTTGTAATTAATTTCAGTTATTATTTCACTTAATTATAAAAATAACACCTATTTTTTGATTTTCTTCTGTCTATTTGCGTGAAATTCATTAAATAATACTCCACAGAATATTAGATTACCAAAACAATAATATGAAGAAAAAAACGTCATACATAATATTACAATAAAATCATTACAACATGTTGAATAATAATACATATATTAATACAAGTATAAAAACTTTTCTATATGATCTTGTTTTATAAATCATTACAACTTTTCTTCTTATAACAAAAATGCATATATTACAATAAAAGTGCATATATTTACTAGCCAATTACATATTAGGAATTAAAAAAAAATCTTCGTCATCTTTTGTTTTAAAAAATCTATATGATTTTGTTATGGTATATCTACTTGTACTTATCTAAGTATTATATTGAATGATAATGTTTGTACAATTTTTATAAATCTTATGACTAATTATCAAATTGTGTTTTTACATGATAAGGCACTTTATATTTTTATTATATATTAAGAAATCCAACAAATAATAATATATATTATTTTTATAAATTGAGAAAAGTAATTTTTTTAAATAAAAAACCGCCGGCGATACACACCTGGTTTCGTATCTCCGGAGTATCTCCAACCAAATGAAATTTATTTATTTTTCATCTGGCGATACGCAAATGGTTTCGTATCGCTGCCGTATCGCCACATGGTGATATATTGGCTATTTTTACAATTTTAAAGTCAATAGCTATTACTCAAAACCATATTGGTCAAATGGCCAATATGGTAATTTTCCCATTATTATTTATGCGGGACCCACGGGACGTATAAAAACAAACTATTATGAAATGGACCCCTTTCAGCATGTGAAATCGGGGGGTTAGGTTTTTTCATCCGTGATAATTATCAAATAATAATATTGTTGTTGGTTATGTGTTTAATTGTCTTGTTTTAATTGGAGTGTTAAAACATAAATTTATATGTGTTTTGAGATAAAGATCTTTTATTATAAGAAGTAATAGTAACGTCTGTCGAATATAAACTACTCATGTATAGATGTTTAATTTCTCTTGTTGATTTGATGGTGGTCTTTGAGGTGCTGACCTAAGTACCTGACTAAATTGTTCTTAACAATGTCTACAGCTTGAAGACTAGTTTGGGAGGAAAAAAAAAATTACTCTTAAGGCTGTTTGGTTGCTGAATTTAATTGGAATTCAATTAAAATAAAATTTAAATTAACACTACCGCCTATCCACCGTCAACACTGTCGCCTACCCACCATCAGCGACCACCATCAATAAACACAGTTAGATACCATCCACAACCAATCATCTTCGCACTAATCAACACTACCACCTGGCCACCAATCGATGTAGTTACCACCACGTCACCCACCACTAGCAGCAACCAACACGCGTTGCCGCAACCCTTCGCCTCCCGGACACATCACCATTGAAGCTATTCACAACAGCCTGTTATAGACGTCAACACCACAGATCGTTACCACCCCCACCCACCACTAATTGTTACCTCAACCACCACCACCTGCCACCAACCATCATTGATCTTCACCCACGTCAACCCACCAATGACTATCCCAATTCCCAAACACTCCTTGTAATTTAAGATTACTTAAATAAAAAAAAATTACAACTCTTTAAACCAAGAAGAAATCTTATGTGTATTTCACATTTAAGTTACAATGTAGATCAACAAATATGTAAAAAATAATTCCTATATCATGTTACGGAATAGCCTCCCTCTCTTCCCTCGACCGCCGGCCACACATCTGCCTCCACCCGTCGGAATCCAACTCCCCCCTCTTCTCTCGACCGCCGGCCACCCCTCTGCTCTCGACAACCGCTGCTCTACCGCGTCTTGCTCCAACGTCTCAAGTTTGTTTGATCTGTCGCATCGCCACCACCGACCACCTCTCCTCCAGTCGCACCACCACCTGCAACTCCTCCTCGAGTCGCATCGTCATCACCTGCAACTCCATCAATCCTAAGCACTCTGGTAACAAAATTAACAATCTAGATCCAGATCCGGTTTCAGATCCGAGTCCAGATCCAGATCCGACATTTACAAGCATGAGCGGCCGGACGTCGACGTCCAAGATTCCGGCAACCATTCTGTCAAGAATCACTAAGGTTTTCGTTACCAATCTTCCAGACAAATGTAGCGGGAAGGATCTATCGGAATTTGTTCGCGAATATGGGGTTATCTACGATATCTATATTGCTCGCAAAAGGGATAAGTTTGGTAATCGTTTCGGGTTCGTTTCTTTTCTAGATGTGAAGGATTCCAAGGAGATTATCAGGAAGATTCGTAACACATGTATTGGAGATTGATGGCTAAAGGCTAATGTCGCAAGATTCACGCTTGAAGAAGGAGAGTTTAGACCGGATCCGGTGAACACTCACAGAAAGACTAACGGGGATGATGTGAGACGCAATGTGGATAAACCACCTTCATCTTTCGTTAATGGTACTCGTTCTTTCACTGATACACTTTTGGGTAGACAAGGGATTTTGAAGGTCCGGAAAACTGTGGCTGTTGATGATAATGCAATTGCGATGACTGGTGTACATGGGAGGGCTTTGGTTGCTCGCATGATCGATTTAGATGCTCTTAAAAACATCTATATCATCATCAACGACCTGTGCCCTGGTTTAGGTAAGATTCAATACATCGGTGGCCTTTCGGTTTTGATTACGTTTGAAGACAATGTGACAGCGGTTAAAGTACGTGATGCTGCTAAGGAAGTACTGGGCCGTTTTTCTTCGATTGATCTTTAGGAAGGACAAATTTTCGCGATTGAACGTCTGGCTTGGGTCAAGCTAGTGGGTGTCCCCTTGCACCTTCTATCGTCTCAGGTTATTAACGCCATTGGACAGGCTGTGGGTAAGGTGATTCATATGCCGAATAGAGATGATGAAGACGGGGATCTCTCCTACGACTATCTGGGTATTCTTACCGGCGACGGGAAACGTATTGAGGAGGAAATTACGGTTACTTGGAAAGACAAGAAGTTTAGTGTTTGGGTAGCGGAAGACCCAAGTGTTTGGTCCCCGGAATTCTACAAAGTTAACTTGCCTCCGGACCCGTCGGTTGATGTTAGTGATGAAGAAGACGTAAATGTTGACAGTCACATGCAGGAAGAAGACAACATGGAAGAGCAACAGACTGGTATCCCGGTTACGGTGGTGGCGGATCGTCCGGATAATGTCGCAGGTGCAGCGGATAGTCCGGATTCTGGCAACCCAGGTTTGGAAAATTTTTTTGACATTAGTGATGGTATTGATGGTAATTTTATTGCCAATTATGAGGCCAATGATTGTGGGGTTGAAACTCCTATTGTTTTGGAACATTCGGATAGTCAAGATTTCATTCCAGGGAAAGATTTCGATTTTGAGGCCCAATGTAACATGGATAGGGCTGGTGATAATTATGGGCCTAACATTAACAAAAGAAAAAAGAAAGGTGGGCCGGGTTCGGTGGGCCAGGTTAACCCGGCATACTCTAGTAGTTTAGAGAAGTCTAAAGTAGGTAAGAAATATAAATTAATAGATGATGAAGACGTCTTTGGGCTTGATCCTCTATTGGGCTTAGACAAGAACACTAATTTGGACCTGAACATCCAGCCCGCTACCGTTGTATTGGAGCCGAATGGACCGTCTGACTTGGGCCACCTTAACGGCTCACACGAGATTAATGATCCAGAGGTGGAGGCCACAATTGTTTTTGGGGGTATGCTTGGCGCGAACTTGTCCAATTCTCACGTTTTGATACAGGAGTCCATAGTTACCGAAGGTTTACAAGGGGTGAAGAAATGAATTGCATTTCGATCAATATTAGAGGGATTGGTGGTGTTGGTAAAGCGGGTTGGATTAAAAAGATAAAGTTCGATAATAGCATCTCTTTTATTGGCATGCAGGAAACTATGAGTAGCAACATTCTTCCTGGTTTAGCTTCGGCTTACTGGGGAGGTTCGGGTTTTGACTTTGAATTTGTGGAAGCTAATGGTAATTCGGGAGGTTTGATTAGTATCTGGGACCCAAAAGTTTTCGTCAAAGACAAGGTGTCTAAAGATAGCAATTTTCTTCTCGTTTCGGGCATGCTCATGGCTGGAGCGGTTAGAATTAATGTATTAAACGTTTATGCACCTCAAAAGAAAGATGAAAAAAAGAGATTGTGGTCGAAAATTGATACACTTCTTGGTACTAATTGTGACAACCTGAGTTTTTCAGGTTAATCTCACTCACTTAACCTCATCTCTATTTGTTATGATATAATTAATCAAATGTTGTTTAACCAAGTATCAAATCTTGTTTAACCTAGTCATCATTATTAAATAATAAATTCTTATTATAAATAAAGGTTTATTAATGTAAATACTAACTAAACATAATTAACCTTTACTAACTAAACTCAACCAGCTTAAAATGTAATTTAGACTAAATAGAGGGACTTGTTGTGAAAGTTGGAAAGCATGAATCCTTTTAATAACCAACCTCTCCACATATTATTCTTCACATCGTAACCCTATCTCACGGCAGTCGTTTCCATCACCAAGAACCCTTGCCACCATCGATCTCCTCACCGAGCACGATCGAGTCCCTGGCAATCCCGCTCCCTGTTACGTTACTCCGGCGAAACCCTTCTCGACAGCAGCCTGTGCAAAGGTTCTGGCAGCCGTAAACCACCGTGAAATCAACACCGCGCACCCCCGACTTCACCCCGACGGCCACCGTTTGAGCAACCGAGGATCCGCTCTTGTCATCTTCCCGTGTTCGTAATCCTTTCGCGAAACCGATAGGTATGTTTTCGTTATTGTTTGTGAACGGTATGTCTTCGTAGTCATGGGTGACCGAGAGTGATCACGGTTTCGGTTCGGCTTATCGGTTACGTTCGATCTTGTGCGTATACAAGTAATTATATATATGGTTTACATGTGTGATTCGTTTGTATGTTTCTACGTGCGTACGTATGTGTATGTTTCTGCGATGTGAATGTATGTATCCGTAATGCTTCTGCGAAATATATGTAAGTATATATATATATGTGTGCGATGTATAGATATTTGGGAGCAGGAGGGTGTAGGCGCATGTGGGTGTTTTGTATATGTATGTACGCGATTGTATGTATGTAAGTTGTTGTGCATAAATATGTGTATATGCACCCGATATTTGTGTGTATGTATGCTAATTATATATATATAATTGTGGGCGCATGGGGCTGCAAGTGGGTGTAGGTATTGTGGTTTGGCAGTGAGTGTAAGTGATTATGTATGCATATATATATTTGCATTGAGTGCATGATGATGTGTGTGTTCTTTTGCGATATGTATATGTATTTATGTGTTGATAATGTGAGTGTGTGCGTGTGATGATACGGATATGTGTCTATGATGAATGCATGTGTGTGTTATGCATTAGGCATGTGTGTGTTATGCATTAGGCATGTGTGTGTTATGCATTATGCATGTGTGTGTTCTGCTAGTGTATGAATGCATGCATATGTATTGTGTGAATGAATATATTTAGAGAGTATGAATGCATGCATATGTATTGTGTGAAATATATATATAGTATTGGTTATAATATATGGTGTGGATAAAATATATATTATGTATTATAGAATATTATATGTGTGTTTTCCTTGGGTCGTCGTGCATGAGTGTTGTGTGTGTTCGTGTGTGAATGGGAACTTCAATAACCGTTACCGTGACCGAACCATGAACGCGAAACCGTACGATTCATTGTTAATAATTAATATTTAATATTAATTATATATACATATATTGAATGATGTTCAGGTTAACCGGAAACTCTAATCTGTGTGCTTTCATTTACTGTTGTTACGCATTAAGGTGAGTTCTCAGCCCCGCTTTTAACTGTTTTCTTGGGGTGAAAGAAACGTGGAAACAAATTCATTTTCATTGATCAGTATTACTGTAATATCACTTGTTTACTAGTGTGATACCACTTAAGTCCTCATTCTCGAACCGTTAATGTATGTAGTATAGCGAGGTAATTCTGAGTAGATCTACTGGGTTTGACAAACCCCACCCGGGCTAGTCGCGCTAGCACAACGTTCGTCAAACGGGTGTATAATTGACCTAATTGCTGTTGCTGTGACCTGGTATACACAGCCGAGGCGTTCATTTACATTGTCAGCTTTGGTTGCGAACTTCATACACTTAGTAACTGGTTAAGTAGACTAGCTATCTACTGATATTACTTTGTTTACTGTATCGGTTTACTTTATGTTCTATTTATCAAAACCTGTGAACTCACCAACCTTGTGTTGACACTTTAGCATGTTTCTTTCAGGTTCACAAGACGCGCACGATTAGGAGCATTCATTCATGCATTTACTATCTCACGTGGCTTATTTAATATTTTTCAATAACGTTCATTTATTCGGTTTGCGCGTGTTGCGCCATTTAAACAATTAAGATTTATTATGCTTCCGCAACTTCTGTTATGTTTACTTTAAAAACTTGGTCTTTGGTAATATCAAACTTAAAAAAATGAATTATGTTTTACAATTAACGTGTCGTTTGGTGTAACTAGTGGCTGAGATCCTGGAAGTCACACGCCTAACGGTAATACTCCGTTTGTGGAAATTGAGGGTGTGACAGATTGGTATCAGAGCCATTGGTTATAGCAAACTAAATTGACATTGCATCTCATTTGCATTGCATTTAGACTATAGCCGTTGCCTTAGTTACACGCATATAGACACGTTTAGTTTTGTTAGTTGGTTTTGTTTGCATGCCTTACTAGTTTTTACCTGCTCAAGAACTGTTTGCTTTGTCGTCTTCCTGTAAGTGTTCGTCTACAGGGAGGGTGACTCCGAGTTGCTGTGAGTCACGGGAAGGGTTACTTATGAGGTTTCCCAAACTTTTGATTACCTGAAAACTTTTTGCTTTAACATATCCCTGTGAGCATATGACTACCGGGATGGTGGCTCCAAGTTGCTGTGAGTCACGGGAGAGTTTGTGTGCATTTGACATCGCCTAAATGTTCTTCGTGATTTGTGTGACACATAGACACCTGTATTCTGGATTTCCTGGCAAAAGGCCCTCGGGCTAAGGCAAGCATATCGCATATATCTCATTGCGAGACCTGGTATGCTTACCTGGGGATTTCTGGGATGAGTGATAAACTATGGTCAATACACAAGTCTCTAAGGCAAATGGGTCAAATTACCTTGGCGTGTCAATGATTCCCAAAACTTTACTGATCCTTTCGTATACTTTGATTAATCAACCCCGATATAATACATACATACTTGGTACTTCTATCATTGATGACCACTGTACTTGACAAGATATGTTAGCCTGATAGGAGGAACCGGGGTGATCATGCAAAGCAAATTACCATTACGGGTGCACACGTAATTGTAATTTGTCGTGCATGCTAAGTCCGGTGAATTTGGTCGGGTGGTAACATTGTGGTCAGTATAAGTCATCGTATCTACACCATGAGCAAGAAATTCTCGATTTTCATAGAACATAACTACTGGTGTGGAAACTATCCTTCAATCCTACTTGTATGAACGCTCACTCCCACCTCGAATTCGGATGAAATTCAAACCATGACGTGTGTCTTAATCCCTCAGATTCGAATTGATCCTCTAGTTTATCTGTTACTTTAAATTCCTGGACTTCTTTTCCTTCTCATTCCAAAACAAAGGGGTTAATTACATGCGACTGATAGCTTTGAATTTCTGATATCTGGTTGGATATTTATTTACTTACGTATAGGGTAATTTAAGAATGTCTGGACGTGGGCGTGGACGCGGTCGAGGTTCCATCAGTATGACTCCAGCGGAGTTGGCAGCCCTCATAAATCAGCGTGTGGCTGATGCGCTAGCAAACCAAAACCCCAACCCCCAGCCCGCTCCTATTGGTCAAGCAGTCTGTACTTTTAAGAATTTTATGGACTGCAAACCAAATCCATTCACAGGAATGGAAGGAGCCGTGGGACTCTTGCAGTGGTTCGAGAAGCTCGAATCCGCATTTGAATTGTGCAACTGCCCTGTGGCAAATCGGGTCAAGTACGCTACTGGCACCCTGGGCGGAGCTGCCCTATCTTGGTGGAATACTCAAGTACAAATGCTCGGTATAGAGACTGCCAATCAGACAACATGGAAAGATTTTAAAACCTTGATGAAAGAGGAATACTGTCCTCGCAATGAAGTGCAAAAATTGAAGATGGAATTCTGGAATCTTAAGATGATGGGTTCTGAGATTGAAACGTATACTACTCGTTCTCATGAGCTCGCCACACTATGCCCTAACATGGTCAACCCTCCTTCTCTAAGGATTGAAAGATATCTGCATGGGTTGTCTCCGGAAATTCAAGGAATGGTCACTGCTTCTCAACCAACTACTATACAGGAGGCGATTAGATTTGCTCATAGATTAACTGACCAGGCAGTAACACAAGGTAAACTACCTCCACGTGGTTTTACCTCTACCACTACTGACGAACATAACAAAAGAAAGTGGGAGTCTGGCTCACATAACAAGCAGAACTCTTCCCAGCAGCATCAGAAGTTCGACAACCAAACTTCTGCATCTTCACAACATGGTAGTGGCTACATTGGAACATTACCTAAGTGTGATGACTGCAACTACTACCATACTGGGTCTTGTAATAAGAACAATTGTGAGAGATGTGGTAAGTTTGGTCACTCTGCTAAGAATTGTCGTGTGAACTTATCAGCCAAGCAGCCAGCTCAACAAGGGGAACAGAGAGGCTGTTATGAGTGTGGTCAGACTGCGCACATCAAAAGGTACTGCCCAAAACTGAAGAAGAACAATGGAAATGGCAACAGAAATAGAAATGGGAATGACAACGGTGGTGCTAAGGGCAGAGTGTTCGTCATAGGCTCAGGTAAACCCTTAATGACCCTACTGTAGCATCCGGTAGATTTTCTGTAAATGAACATTATGCCTTCATTTTATTTGATTCTGGTTCTAATGAGAGTTATGTGTCCAACAAGTTTAGTAAAATGCTAGGAATAGTACCTACTGACTGGAACTCTGAGCATGCCATAGAAATAGCTCTCACGAAACCTTACGTTCTTTTGTTTATGGTTTGTTCAGAAACCCCCAGAGATCCTACCTTGCCTATGTTCCAGATAACTAACCAGCTTACTGACAGACAAACTTGCTTACTAGTAGTTCGTTGACGTGTATGTTCTAAATTTCGAGACGAAATTCTTTTCAACAAGAGGATGATGTCACAACTCGTGCGAAACCTTGCATTTCTTTGTTTCGGATTTGTTTCAAAAACTCTTAGAAACCCTATCTTGCCTATGTTCCAGAAAACCTTATGCTCTGATCTGATCTGTCTGGTTGCTGGTCGTTCATCTGTTCACTAGTCGTTCGTCTATCAATTTTCGGGACGAAAATTTTTTTTAACAAGGGGATGATGTGACAACCCGAGTTTTTCAGGTTAATCTCACTCACTTAACCTCATCTCTATTTGTTATGATATAATTAATCAAATGTTGTTTAACCAAGTATCAAATCTTGTTTAACCTAGTCATCATTATTAAATAATAAATTCTTATTATAAATAAAGGTTTATTAATGTAAATACTAACTAAACATAATTAACCTTTACTAACTAAACTCAACCAGCTTAAAATGTAATTTAGACTAAATAGAGGGACTTGTTGTGAAAGTTGGAAAGCATGAATCCTTTTAATAACCAACCTCTCCACATATTATTCTTCACATCGTAACCCTATCTCACGGCAGTCGTTTCCATCACCAAGAACCCTTGCCACCATCGATCTCCTCACCGAGCACGAGTCCCTGGCAATCCCGCTCCCTGTTACGTTACTCCGGCGAAACCCTTCTCGACAGCAGCCTGTGCGAAGGTTCTGGCAGCCGTAAACCACCGTGAAATCAACACCGCGCACCCCCGACTTCACCCCGACGGCCACCGTTTGAGCAACCGAGGATCCGCTCTTGTCATCTTCCCGTGTTCGTAATCCTTTCGCGAAACCGATAGGTATGTTTTCGTTATTGTTTGTGAACGGTATGTCTTCGTAGTCATGGGTGACCGAGAGTGATCACGGTTTCGGTTCGGCTTATCGGTTACGTTCGATCTTGTGCGTATACAAGTAATTATATATATGGTTTACATGTGTGATTCGTTTGTATGTTTCTACGTGCGTACGTATGTGTATGTTTCTGCGATGTGAATGTATGTATCCGTAATGCTTCTGCGAAATATATATGTAAGTATATATATATATGTGTGCGATGTATAGATATTTGGGAGCAGGAGGGTGTAGGCGCATGTGGGTGTTTTGTATATGTATGTACGCGATTGTATGTATGTAAGTTGTTGTGCATAAATATGTGTATATGCACCCGATATTTGTGTGTATGTATGCTAATTATATATATATAATTGTGGGCGCATGGGGCTGCAAGTGGGTGTAGGTATTGTGGTTTGGCAGTGAGTGTAAGTGATTATGTATGCATATATATATTTGCATTGAGTGCATGATGATGTGTGTGTTCTTTTGCGATATGTATATGTATTTATGTGTTGATAATGTGAGTGTGTGCGTGTGATGATACGGATATGTGTCTATGATGAATGCATGTGTGTGTTATGCATTAGGCATGTGTGTGTTATGCATTAGGCATGTGTGTGTTATGCATTATGCATGTGTGTGTTCTGCTAGTGTATGAATGCATGCATATGTATTGTGTGAATGAATATATTTAGAGAGTATGAATGCATGCATATGTATTGTGTGAAATATATATATAGTATTGGTTATAATATATGGTGTGGATAAAATATATATTATGTATTATAGAATATTATATGTGTGTTTTCCTTGGGTCGTCGTGCATGAGTGTTGTGTGTGTTCGTGTGTGAATGGGAACTTCAATAACCGTTACCGTGACCGAACCATGAACGCGAAACCGTACGATTCATTGTTAATAATTAATATTTAATATTAATTATATATACATATATTGAATGATGTTCAGGTTAACCGGAAACTCTAATCTGTGTGCTTTCATTTACTGTTGCTACGCATTAAGGTGAGTTCTCAGCCCCGCTTTTAACTGTTTTCTTGGGGTGAAAGAAACGTGGAAACAAATTCATTTTCATTGATCAGTATTACTGTAATATCACTTGTTTACTAGTGTGATACCACTTAAGTCCTCATTCTCGAACCGTTAATGTATGTAGTATAGCGAGGTAATTCTGAGTAGATCTACTGGGTTTGACAAACCCCACCCGGGCTAGTCGCGCTAGCACAACGTTCGTCAAACGGGTGTATAATTGACCTAATTGCTGTTGCTGTGACCTGGTATACACAGCCGAGGCGTTCATTTACATTGTCAGCTTCGGTTGCGAACTTCATACACTTAGTAACTGGTTAAGTAGACTAGCTATCTACTGATATTACTTTGTTTACTGTATCGGTTTACTTTATGTTCTATTTATCAAAACCTGTGAACTCACCAACCTTGTGTTGACACTTTAGCATGTTTCTTTCAGGTTCACAAGACGCGCACGATTAGGAGCATTCATTCATGCATTTACTATCTCACGTGGCTTATTTAATATTTTTCAATAACGTTCATTTATTCGGTTTGCGCGTGTTGCGCCATTTAAACAATTAAGATTTATTATGCTTCCGCAACTTCTGTTATGTTTACTTTAAAAACTTGGTCTTTGGTAATATCAAACTTAAAAAAATGAATTATGTTTTACAATTAACGTGTCGTTTGGTGTAACTAGTGGCTGAGATCCTGGAAGTCACACACCTAACGGTAATACTCCGTTTGTGGAAATTGAGGGTGTGACACTAATGATGGATGGTGGATTTTACTTGGGGATTTTAATGCGGTGCGAATGCCAGAAGACAGAAAGAACTCCAAATTTGACAAGCTAAGCACTAGTGATTTCAATGATTTCATTGATAGGACAGGTTTACGCGAGTTCAACCAGAAGGGGGCATAGATACACTTACATGTCTTGCAGAAAAGGCGTCGTCACGTATAGTTGTATCGACAGGTTTCTCGTTTGTGAAAATGTTTTTAACAAGTGGCCTAATGCTTATGTTCGTGTGTTGAATAGGAACCTGTCGGATCACTCGCCTTTACTCTTCTCGGTTGTTGACACTAATTTCGGGCCAAAGCCGTTCAGGATGTTTGATTCGTGGATTGACCGCCCTGGATGTATTGATATTATTAACTCTGTGTTTGATTTGTGGGTAGCAGATGGTCCGGCTGACTTAAACCTTCATAAAAAACTGGGGACTCTTAGAAACCGGCTGAGAAATTGGTTCCAAGATGTGAGCTTGTGTGAGAAGATGGAAGAATCAATTCTTCGTGAAGAAAAAGAAGAGATGGATAGGATGTTGGAGACCAAAGACATGGAAGAATCCGATTTTTTTGGATTTGGACCGAGTGCAAGGTGGCGTTAGAAAGCATCGAACTCCACAAAGCTAGAGATCTTAGACAAAAGTCTCGAGTTAAGTGGGCCTCTTTGGGGGATGAAAATTCCAGTTTTTTTCATAATATTGTAAATGGTAGAAAAGCTCTAAATGCCATTCCGGGTATTATGATTGATGACGAATGGGTGACCAAACCGGCGATTGTGAAACGCGAGATCCTTCGGTTCTATCGCAATCATTTTACAGAGCATTACTCGAGCCGGCCGAACCTGTTATGTTCAGGAATTAAACAAATTCACGGTTTGGATCGGGATTCACTGGTGGATATTTTTTCTAGACATGAGATTAAAACAGCGGTTTTTGATTGTGGTTCCAACAAGGCTCCGGGCCCCGATGGCTTTAATTTTCGCTTCGTCAAGCGGTTTTGGAAGCTTTTTGAGGATGATTTCTTTAATATCCTTACGGAGTTTCACTCTTCTGGCGTTATTAACCAGGGATGCGGATCTTCTTTTATAACTCTTATTCTAAAGGTAAAATCTCCATTGGGTTTAAAAGATTATAGGTATATAACCCTTATTGGTATGATTAGTAAAGTTATTTCTAAAATTCTTGCTAATCGTATTAAAAGGGTTATGGGAAATGTTATCTCTGATACTCAATCGGCTTTCTTATCGGATCGTTATATCCTTGATGGGCCTCTTGTGGTGAATGAAGTCGTGGATTGTTTAAAGAAGAGAAACAAGAAAGCGTTTTTATTAAAAATAGACTTCGAAAAAGCCTACGACAATGTCAATTGGAATTTTTTGATTTCTATTATGTCCCAAATGGGATTCCCCTTGAAATGGTGTGATTGGATTAAAGGCGTTTGCGAGTCTTCTAGAGCTGCGGTTTTAGTTAATGGGTCCCCTACTTTTGATTTTAAATGTGAAAAGGGTCTCCGTCAAGGCGATCCTCTTTCTCCATTTCTTTTCTTAATCGTTATGGAAGCGTTGTCTTGGCTTATTGATAAAGCTAGGGACCTTGGTATTTTTAAAGGCATTCGCTTGTCCAATAACGATATGGAGGTTAGCCATCTTTTGTATGCGGACGATGCTTTGATTATGGGGGACTGGTCGTATGATAATATTAAAAACATTGCTAGAATCCTCCGTATATTCTATTTGTGTTCGGGGCTCCGAATCAATCTTGACAAATCGAATATATATGGCGTTTGTGTGGGGGATGGAGAGTTGGATATCTAGGTTGCAAACGTGGAAGTTTTCCTTTTACATACCTAGGTATCCAAGTTGGTGCAAAGATGACTCGTGTTAAAAATTGGGAGCCGGTGATTGATACTATTCGGACCCGCCTTGCTTCTTGGAAGGTTCGGCATTTGTCTATGGGTGGGAGGCTGATTTTGTTGAAATCGGTACTTGAAAGCCTTCCGATTTACTATCTTTCTATTTATAAAGCCCCGAAAGCCGTTGTGGAGAACATTGAACAAATCATGCGCCGGTTTCTCTGGGCCGGACCGGGTATTGAGAACAAAATTTCGTGGGTTGCTTGGGACGTTGTTACGAATCCTAAAAGCAAAGGTGGGCTAGGTATCTCTAAGGTTGAAGAGGTGAATAAAGCATTGCTTTTAAAGTGGACGTGGAGGTACAAAAGGAGGGTAATAATCTTGGAAGAAGATCATCTTGGGATGTCATGGTTCTAGTAGACCTTGGTCGCTATTGCCTTGTAATGCATCTTCTAATGGGTGTTGGAAATATATTGTTAAAACCGGCGAAAACCAACTTCCTAACGGTAGATCGCTCAATTCCTTTTTTGTTGGGGTTTTTGGCAACGGTAGACATATCAATTTTTGGGGTGATACGTGGCTTCTTGATGCTCCTCTTCGAGTCATGTTCCCTAATCTATTTCGGCTTGAAAAATACAAGTGGTGCAAAATCAGTGACCGGCTTGATTGTGTAGATGACAACAAGCGGCTCAATTGGGAGTGGAAAACAGAACCACAAACTCAAGAGCAGCTCACTGAATTGTTTAATCTTCTTCAAATGGTTTATAACTTTGATTGGAAAGGAGGTGAAGATCGTTGGAAGTGGACAGAAGCTAACGACGGGTTGTTCTCTGTTTCGTCGGCCAAGAAGTTGCTTGCCAGTCATCATGTGGGCGACGACAATCGTGGGATTAAATGGAAAGGTTGGGTCCCGTTGAAGTGCAAAATCTTAGTTTGGAGGATCGCCAGAAACCGCATTCCTACAACGTCTGAACTCATCAAACGGGGAGTCCCTATTCAACACGCCGATTGCAGATTTTGCCAAGAAGATGTGGAAACTACTTCGCATCTTTTTACCGGGTGCCGTTATTCGAATGAGGTATGGTTTCGTATTGAAAATTGGTGCAACCTAAGCCACTCCTTTCTTTTTGACATCCCCGACCTTTTGGATTTGTCGGAGTCCCAAGCCACGTCCAAAGACGCGAAGCACATTCTTAGGGGTATTGCATACACGACCATTTGGATGATCTGGAATGAAAGAAATGAACGCGTTTTTAACGATAAGAAGAGGAATCCAGTTCAGCTAGTGGAGAACATCAAAGCGACGACTTATTTCTGGATTCGTAATAGATCCCGTTGGAAATTTAAGGATTGGAAAACTTGGTGTAAATTCCCTTTGAATTGATGTATTGTTTTTTCGCTTAGTCCTTGCTTTAAGGACTAGCGAGTTTTGTTAATAAAGTTTTCTTTTAAAAAAAAAATGTTACGGAATCATGAAAGTGACTTTTGACCTATCAATAGTTGTTAATACAGGGACCCCTTTAACATACACATGTAAATATGTGTGTGTGAGAGAGATTATGAATATTTTGACATATAAAGATTTTTCATAATAAAAACAAAATTGTTAATTATATGCCGCTTCTTGCGGGATGCTTCTTACAGCTGGCACCGACAGTTTCGAGTACTGGTTGGTATCTATGGCTATAATTGTGGGATTATTGGAACACTCTAACCATAAATTGCAAAAAGACCCTTGAGGTTTTCATAAGCTCGCAAGCTAGACCTTTAAGTTTAATAACTAACCACAAGGTTTAGAATTTTCAATTTTGATTAGTGGGATTTGTTTGTATAGTAGACTAGAACCAGTGGTTTCGTTTTGTAGAACCAATCACATTATTCATTTGTTGGAAGTTATAAGAAATATGTGTAATTATTACCGATTAAATGGTTTTATGTCTCTAATTAGTTAATTAGTTAATTAGTTAAACTTCCATTCATCTCTTACTATTCGTAAAAAGTTTTTACACATATGTAGACAATAGAATTATTATGAATTCATATGTGTATGTTATAAAATATGAATACATATGGATTTACATACACATGTATGTTTTAAGTCAAGATATTCGCGTAATTTTCATAATGTTTGTTTTTTTCTTAAAACAACCTAGAAAAATCAATATATACAAATTGTAAATCGTATACATCAAATTGAAATTTCCAACCTGTAGTTAAAGTAGGGATTTGTTTAGTCTTACCTTTTGAAATAAACAAACAAATAAAATGTTATTGCAAAAGAAACAAAATAAAAGATATAGTCAGAAATCTTTGAAGCATAAAATTAATTTATTTTTGTTTCCTAATAAGTGAAAATAATAATAATAAAAAAAAAACCTTAATAACAGCTGTGCATTTTATTATGTTATTAGGCGTATTGGATGATTTTGTCCCGTGGCGCCTCTTCCACCGTCATAGTGGGGATTGGAATGCTTGTCTTCTAAAACACTCACCATCCTCCTATCATTACATGATAAGGAAAATCATTGAATATATAACGTTCTAAAGTTTATTGGTTTAAAAAAGATTAATCATATTAAAACCTTATTTAATAGTAGGTTACATACTCGTGTGTTACAAGGGTTTTAAATAATGAATATGAAATTCTAAATATAAGATTGTGGGGTAGTAAAACATACCTAGATTTGAGAAGATTGAACCGTGATGTACATTAAAACGGAGATTTTTATAGTATCGTTAATTGTAATTGTGTTTGAATTCGCGAATCTTGATATTTTAAAATTGTTTCTTTAAAAAATATGATGTTTAAAGTTTTTCAATTTTAATAATGATTTAGATTTAATTTTAACAAAATTAACTTTTATTAAAAATATTTTTATTGAAACATTTTATTTATCTTAGAAAAATGTTAATTTGATCAACATAATAGTAAATGAGCATTAATATTTTTTATTATTTAAATGTGTAGACATCGATCTTATTTTGTCATTAGGGAAAAACAAAAGAAAAGATAATAGAAAATCAATGTCTACTTGTTTTCATTTAAACCAATTATAAGTATAACGTTTTGTGTACTACAATTTTGATTATCTCGGTAAAGGAGCTGCCATTTGCATGTATGTAGATGACTCTTAAACGTTTTACTATAAGGTACGATATAAATTAGGTGTATTGAGTGTAATTTGTTGGTGATTTAAGTGTCATTAAACTATTTTAGGTAATTGAGATTTATTTAATGACCAAATAATGATTATAATTAGATATCAAACAAGTTAAAAGTTGTGAAGTGCAATGATTAAAGAACCACTACACCACGGGACGGAGGATAAAGCCCTTGTCTAAGGGGTGGCGGCGCATGATGAAGTCGAGGACGGGGTCGAGCAAAAGTTGCTTGAAATACTAAAGATCACTAGCTAAAGTTGGTTGTCACCACCTAATACGTTGATAACAAGACACTTTAGTAGCAACTTTCATTTCATCATCAATTGATCACCGTAGTAACTTGGTCTTTGATAGCAAAACTGATCGGTAGGAAAATGCAGGAAAATGCTACTGATGTTGTTTCTAGCGAGGTAACTACCTATAGTTATGATGATTATAAGCTCCAACAGTTATGTCATTAAACGATTATGATGGTTAAAATGTTAAATACACCAGTTTAAACCCCTATATGAAGAAGACATTTTGGTCTTATTTGAAGAATCATTTTATAACGATTTTTGGTATGAAGTTCTTAGCTGTTTCATGATCATTCTTGAAACCATTCGTTTTATGTGAACAAAAAGTGAAAAGTATCACCAAACTTACTTTAATATAACACTATAAAAGTAAGGTCACGATTTGAAGGTCTATCCTGGAAACTCCAAACAACAATTCCTACACAATTTGTATAAACTAAACTGAATCATAGACTGAATATGGAAAAAACTTGAAGTAATAAATGAGCATAGCATGCAACCCTTAGCTTTGCCATTTTACACCAAGTCGTTTTTGGCACTGGTGACTGATCTAGTCTTTTGGTTTTTAAGTAACTTTTGGAGTTCTCTTTGGTTAAAAATGAACACCAAGCTTAGGCGAAGGACCACTTCCCCACATGTTGGAATCCACAGGCGTATAACTCCTTAGGGGGAAAACATTCCATTTCCTCGAGTTGGAATCCACGATTTATTGACATATACAAAAGATTCATCAGGAGGTTCAGCAACAATTACATCAGTCACAGTGAAAATACGAGGAGCCCAGGTCCGCATCGGGTCGATGGAAATTTCCATAGACGGCAACTTTGTTTGGTTGCATCTTTGGAGGGATCGTTTGGAGTGTGAAGGCAAAGCTTAAACACATTTGATAGAGACCATTTTGAACCATCAAATAAAAAGACGGGCAAGCCCCGCAAGCTTATATCTTGTGGTTAAGTTGATAAACTCAAACTATTGGAACCACCAACGCTCGATGATGAGCCAGGCGAGTCTTTGCCATCAGTCGACTAACGTTGAATGGAAAACATTCATGGAAACGCATCATGTCCATGAATCAAATTCCATGGCTTGGGTAATCAGTTTACACACTAATCACAACCATAGACATGCTCCATGAAGAATCTTTTTGTATGTATTATATAATCAGAACACAAATTTCATCACAACTATAGTCCTAAAACAAATTTGTATACAGCGAACAAAACACAATCAAAAAAATAAGGTGAAAGAAAAGACCTAGCAACAGCATTTCTAACTAACATGCATACAATAAAATTAATACAAATAGCTAAGAATACTTAAAAACATATTTAGTTAATTAAGCCTCAATTTCCTATCTGCTCTCGAAAATTGACGGCGCATGCTGATACTCTCGTCCGGTCATCCTGCAGAAACCTATGATATTAGAAAAGGAACATAACATAAGAATGTTAGTTTATAAATATATATACTTGCCTTCTATTATGGATGTATTTAACCCGAATAAGAGCTAAGGGCAGCTACAACCGATCCGGTGGTCTCTAGAGTCGAGGCTACATCTGGTATGTCTTTCAATGTAGGAGCAACCTTTAGAGATGGATACAACCAACTTTTAACAGAATCCATGAACGAATTTGGGTCCAAACTCAAAATGGCATCCCAGTCAACTTGACGCCCTTCTGGTATGCTCCCGGTGAACTCCATATTGGCAGCTAGAAGAAGTCCAAGCATGACTGAGAACCCCACAACAGCAGACCCTCTTGAAAGTGGCATGAAGTGGTACCTGAGATCAGAAGCACCATTTGTCTATGATTTTAAATTTCAGATTCAGAAATTACACAAGTTCTCGTATTAAATTTTAGGAGAACAAGCCTTTACCAGTAATATGTCATCCTTAGGATTGCTTCTCTGACATTTTCAAGCGTACCAAAATCATTTGACCCGTATGTCTCACCACAATAGGCATTACACAACATCTGTCATATGTGTTTTCATTAAATTAATATTCATAACATACATGATATAAAATTCAAAGGAGTTGTAAGGAAAGCATATGATTTTATAGAAGCATAAACCATCTAATTCCACAGGATGCTGAAATTGTGAGACACAAAACTATTGTATTTCTGGTAATAAATTTTTATAAAGAGATGAAATTTTAAAGATTAGAACAGTAAACTCTTGGCTTGGTTAGTATATGAGGAATAAATAAACCATATAAATTTGACTGAAAACCACATGTGGTCAAGTTAAGTGAACTAATGCTTTAGCTGCTGATGGCCCCCTGGGAAAGATTATATTGTTTAAAAGTTATATTATTCAGGAAACTATAAACACAAATATGTTAAAAGCAATAAACTAGTTCTACAAAATCAAGATCAACGGCAAGAGGGCAAAATGGGGGCAGGTAAGTGGGTTGGATGATGAGTCTAAATAAGTTTGGGTCAGACCAGGCAAGTTTTGGCGACTTTTGACCTGTTTCTTTTGGCAGATTTTCCATGTTTTATGCATTTGACCAGTTATATGAAAGAAATCCAAATCAACCCGGTCATGAGTTATTCATGAACAGGTCAGGATTGCCACCCCAACTGGCCCAAACAAATAAAAGCTGAAAAGAATATATTTCAGATCAGAGTGCATACTTCCCAAGATGATGTCATTTCCGCATCAAAATCACCCCATCTAGCTGGCGTACAGGGTGTTCGAATTGCAAAGTCAAACCCACGTTCTCCCCTAAGGTGGCATAAGCAAAGATGTAAAACTTGGAATAAGCAAAATACATAAAGCTCACTGAATAGGCAACTTAGAGCAACTTACGTTTTAACTAGAGTGATCCTTGTTCCTTCCAGCCGTTTCCTGAAAAGAGTAAAAACAACTCAAGAATGAAAAAGACATAATAAAGCAATAAGAATAAAGGATGTGGATGTAAACTTCATAAAGATAACCGATCTAAACTCTGATATGTTCTTACCCCTCAAAAGCAGCACTATTGCACCAAGTAGCCAACCAGAAGTCTTCACCGACAACTTTGTAAAGATCAGCACATGACTGAGCTTTCAAAAACTGCAAATTTGTTTAATTAAAAACCATTTAATAGTTTTAATGCTTGAGGATGAGAAGACCAAGATATATTTGGTAAATTTAAAAAAATAAAACTCACCTCTTCCAGTTTTCCATCTTTTGATAAATCTATGGTGCCATCAGCCTTATTATACACGAATCCATTTTCCTTCACTACTGTCTTTGCAACATCTAGTGTTCTGTAGAATTGCCAAACGATGATCATGTTGTAAAGAGAATTCATGAATTATAAGTACAGTAATTATTGAACATTTATACCTTTGAAAATGTGGATAGTAACGGATGACTCTAGCTTGCCCAAGAATCAAAGGTGTGTGAGATCCAAATCCAGTATTGAACTCCTCACTTTGTTTGCAGAAAAAAGCAAGCAGCGTAAGTACTGGAAACAGGGAAATGTACATAACCAAGAAAAAAAAATGAAATACCTTAATTTGTTGACCCAAACAACAGGATCGCAGGGTTCAGAAATCTGTCTCCATTTGACAGCCATTGAATAAAGATTAAGCCATGAGAAAACAGACTGTCCTGATGACTTCTCTTCCAATGCACTTGAAGTTGATGCTTCTGAGTTACTGCTAGTACTACAACCAGCTCCACCTCTATTCTGGCTGGGAATTATGATTTTCTCTTTTCTTCGGGGTCGCCTTCCACTTTTAGATGTATTTTTAGTAGAAAACCTCCATTCTGATTGCAGTGAGCGCCAAATCTTAGACACCTTTTGTCCAATCTCAATAGAAGCTAGTCCCGCCATTCGATGCTGAACACAAATGGGGAAGCGTGTAAATATATTAATAACAAGATAATAAGAAATGAAACTGGATTTAAAGCAGCAGACGAGTCACAACAGATAGGGCCACTTAAATCTATAAATTGATATCATCATAAATTACCTGACGTCTATTAGGCAAGAAGCCTGGGCAGTGATATTGGATTGTTTTGCCAATACGATCGGCAGCAAGCAGGAGAGCAATCTTTGGTTTTGTTAAAGTAAAATCTTGTTTCTTCACTTTTGCTTTTCTTAGAGAAGGCTGTCTGAAAACATTCTCGCAAACATTTTGGGATGCAATCTTTTGCACCAGTATTCCTGTTAAGAGTAAATATTAATTACACCCGTTCAACCACATTGCAAAATATTATGGCGAAAGACAAGAACAGGATAACTGATTAATAAAGAAAAACAAATGAGTGATGGTATGCAAACCATTCACGCCTCATAATATATATATATATATATATATATATATATATATATATATATATATATATATATATATATATATATATATATATATATATATATATATATATATATATATATATATATATATATATATATATATATATAGGGGGAGGATCCAATGAAAACCTAGTTATAAATGAAAACCTTGCAAACTAAATCTTAACCATTGATTATGTAGATCAATGGTCATTAATTACTAGTGGCATGATTGTAATTCTTGTGAAGTTTTTATAACAAGTTTTAATATAAAAGGGCATTTTAGGAAAAACAAAAAATAAATCTATTTAACTTTTCATAATTTTCGTTTCTCTTTCCTTTCTCTTAATTACTCTTTACTTTCCTAATTTTTATTTCTCTCTCTTCTCTCCTAATACAACGATGGTACATATGTGTACCAAATAATGTGAACGGTTGAGTGATGTATGATGAACATTTTTTACAGTAATAGAAGTTTATTAAGAGCCTAAAGACTTAATTAAGTTGAAAAATTTGGATAATACAACGACGGTACATATGTGTACATAGGATAATTGTTCAAAAATATTAAAATGTTTTAAAACTTCAATGATACATACCAGTTAATATGCTAAAGAAGCTTTGGTACATATATGTAACGGTTAATATGCTAAAAGAAGCTTTGGTACATATATGTAACAGTTAATATGCTAAAGAAGCTTTGGTATATATATGTAACATTTAATAAGTCTTTGTTTGTGTAATGGTGCGATTAGGATTTTGGTTATATGCTAAAGAAGCTTTGGTACATATATGTAACAGTTAATAAACATACGTAAATCATTCATCAAACAACTAATACTAAGGTACATATACATAACAGTTAAACAAATCATTCATCAACAACTAATACTAAGGTACATATACGTACTTTAGGTTGAACAACAACAATCTTAACTGTTACATATATGTACCAAAGCTTCTTTAGCATATTAACTGTTACATATATGTACCAAATCATTCCTCATGAAGAAGGGCGTCTGCAACAAAGTGTAACCTTTCTTCTCCAAAAAATTTAGACCAAAATTCATCAAAGCTTGATTAAGAAGCACCCCATCTCCTTTCAAATAATACCCCCTTCCACCAACAACATTAGCACCTCTTTTCAATTCGGCTATTCCGAGAAGATCAACAAGCTCCACATGATTTCTCAATTTCGCCTCCTTCCTCTTCTCCCCCCAACTCCGAACTATCTCGTTATCTCATCGTTGCTAACTGGAACAGAATCATGAACAATATTTCCCACCAAATCGAGATTCGAATGCAACGCATTTCGTGCCTTGTGAACCTGTGCTTCCTTCACCGCAATCAACTGCTTGTTATCCTCGGTATCTTTGATCAGCGAACTCGCATCTTCTCCGGCGATTCTGAGTTTGGCGACTTGTTTGTTGATCTTGTTGAACTCCTTTCGGCACTGTTCGAGTTCGAATTGGTGCGTCTTCCATTGCTCGTAGAGTTTGATGATTTTGTCGACGATTTCTACGTTGGCGAAACGACGACGCTGAGATTCGCGTATGATCTCCGGATTGCGTTAGAACAAATTGATCCCCAACATTGTTAATGTTTGTGAATTGATGATATGGAGATTGAAGAAGATACAGAAAGCTTGTTGAGAATGACAAAGACTTGCGACGTCTACTATGGGTGTTAGAAATTTGAAAATAATAATCGGGTCTATATGATGATTTGATATAACAAATTGAAACTGAGAGTGAGAAAAGGAAAGGATTTAGTCAAATATATAAATACCATAAATATGTTAATTGCAAGATTACAAAAATACCCTTTTTTAATAAAATAAAAACATATATATTAAAAATCTATGATTGGTTGAAAGTGGTTTTCATGGTTTTCAATTATAAATGTGGTTTTCATTTGATCCCTCCTCTCTCTCTCTCTCTCTATATATATATATATATATATATATATAGGGGAGGGATCAAATAAAAACCATGTTTATAATTGAAAACCGTGAAAACCACCACTATCCAATCACATAATTTATAATTGATTTAATTTTTTAGTTGTTTAAAGTATATTTAAGTAAATTTTAACCTTATTTTTTGAGGTCATTGTTTATTTTTTAATTTAAACTCCAAGGTTGACGATGATAACGAATCGAGGTACGTATACGTAACTTCTATGAGTTAGATGTACGTAACTCTTAGTTGTACACTTGGTAACACGTACTTACAAAAACATAACCCTTACATATGTGTAACTATTAGTTATACACTTTGTAGTACGTACTTACATATATGTAACCCCTGGTTTTCACGGTTTTCAATTATAAACATGGTTTTTATTTGATCTCTCCCCTATATATATATATATATATATATATATATATATATATATATACCATTCCTAAGAAATTAGGAAAAAAACAAAAAGCATCTGGACTATAACATATTCCTATGCTCAATGAGTAGCCAAATTAGGACAGTGAAAAAGCAAAATATGCCTTTCAAATACGAAAAGAGCAAGATCAAAGGAAATAGATTATTTGCGAAAAGGAAAACAAATAAATCACATGTTAAAGCCAAAATGTTCACATGTACCTTAAATAGGGGATCGACGTCACCATCTATATCAAACCAGCAAAATTCGCTATTAATCTTCGCAGCAGTATACAAGGCAATTTCTTTCTGCATGAGAGTTCAGTAGAAATTAGTTATCATTACAGTCATCATAATCATAGTATCTAATTATAATCGCTATGACTAAATCAAAGTTTCACTTCTGTTATTATCCAACTTTTCCAGATGCATAGTCGCACATGCTGTCTTGCCAAATAGTAAATGAGTAAACACAGAAAGCTAGCATGTAATATAAAGTGAACTTAGCCGTTGTCACTTTCATATTGCTTTCAGAGTTGAAACAACTGTCAACTGATGTGGAACCTTTATGAGAAAACGTGAACCAGCTATCTTTTTTGCATCCACAACATATCATAACTGTTGTATATATGTTTAGAGGATTTTGAGGTCTTAAACTTTAATTAGTACTTCAACCACAAAAATCAATAAATCAAGATGTTTACTTGGTCCACATTAGAATAAAAAAATGAAAGTAATTTCCTTGCAAAGAATCCTAGAAGTGAATCAATATAAGGAAAGACAGAGGCAAGATTGTTGTGCAGAAACCAAAAGAATGAAAAAGAGAACATCGAAACCTGATAGAAGGCCATGCATTGAAGGACAAATTTATCCATTGAATCTAGCTCCAAATCCAATGCAGCATCATAATCCTTTACCTGTTACAAAAAGCAAAGATCATCAGTTCATCATACAGTAGATATGCTAAAAGGAATTATAAGACATTGGTACAACAAACTTCTCAGCGATAGGAAGGAAACAGTATTTCATACAGCTTCTTTATATTCTCCAACAGCATGGTGGCAAGAAGCCCTTAAATACAGACACTCTATGTTTGAGCTCTCAATGCTTAGTCCAGTTGTTAAGTCTTTAATAGCATTCCTGCAACAAGAGTTGAAAAAGATTAGCTAAGGATGATTAGAGAAATACACAATATGATTATAAAGTTAAAACAAACAAACTCAAATATAAAAGACCATGCAGATCATAAGATACGATTTTATTTCTCAAAATATAGACTCTGTGACAAACATAAGTTCAGAAAGGTTGGAGGGCCTATTGAGAATGCTGGTGTGTGTGTGTGTGGAGGGTTGTCTATCCAGTGAGCACACCTGTGATCTCCCATAGCATGAAGTAGCAGTCCACGCAGATGATATCCTTTAGCAAACCTATTTAAGAATTCCAAAAAAATTGTATCATTAGGGAAAGCAATAGATCACTGAAGATTACAACATTCAACAGTATAATGACCGACAGGTACATTGAAGTGGAATCCTTTACCTTGCATCAATTTGCAAAACCTGCTTAAGGCAATCCAAAGCCTTTGTTGAATTTGCCAGGTCTTGATAAAACTGATAAAAAATATATATAAACATTCATTTCAGAACACTGGCTACCTACTTACCCCTGTAAAGGGGAAAGAGTGAAAATCTAAACGGTATAGTATATTGATGTCTGTTATAACTTATTAATATAAATCATATAAAAACAGGAGAGGATTCCAGGCCCCCACCAAATTGTTAATTAGGCACAAAAAATAAAGTGATGACACATGTACACCTGAGCTAAATGACCCCATGCCTCAAGAAACTTTTCATCAATTTGAATTGCTTTCATATGCGCTTCCTCAGCTTTTTTGTATTCACCAATTGATGACAGTGCCAGACCCTATTAAACCATGTCTTTCTAGTCAGGATAACTGTAGTAACAATGTAAAAAAGTAATGCTTCACTTGCATGTTCTAACCAAGTATGTGTAAGCTGATTTGTTATCCTTATCAAGTTTTACACAGGCAGACAGGTCCTCAGTAGCAGAATAGAAATCCTTGAGCTTAAAATTGACAATTCCTGCACAGATTCAATGTTCAAACCATGGAAATACTATCAAAACAAGACACTATCTTTAAGCAGAAAGCAAATCTACAGAAGATAAAAATTGAAAATATAGCAACTATGAACAGAATATCTTCAAAGAGGAAGGCTAAATTAACCAAGTTAAGTAAAATACCCCTTTCATGCAATATATCTGCTGAGTCAGGCTCAAACTCTAAGGATTTGGTCAAATCTGCAATCGCCTGTACAATAACTATTATTAGAAGCCAGAGGGATGCATGAAACAAAAATTAAAGGTATGAGCGTTACGTGACGGTGATACACAAAACATTGGTCTACAATGTCTGGAAGATGCTTATTCAGAAAGCTATCAGAAACACTACTTGCTTTATGACATTATGTTGGTTTCTACTTCTAAGCTCTCTAGATGATTGAAGCAAGATGGGTATCAAGCAATGTTAACTAATTTACAGTACACATGGCCCTGTGGTCTACTTATAGTTGGTACACAATCTTACCCAATTTACACATTACAATGAACGTTGCGTATAATTGGTGGAATGGAATTTATGGGAAATGAGGCATCAGTGCAGTAATAAGGTACATCTAGACTACAATAATATCAAACACCCTGTAGTTTTCATGTGTATCCACAATTGACTTCCTATTTCTCTATGATGTCTTAAAATAATTAATACTTCTACTTCCGGTACCTTCAAAAATTAAAATTGGGAACTTTATCCTTCAATTGCATTGTACAATAGTTAAAATTACTACCAAGTGTTCTATTTACTTTTTTCTTTTTTCTTTGTTTTTCGCTCTTTAACTCTGAAAGAGCAAATACAAAAGATTATCCAACGATAAATACATAACAATATAACATGTATTTCTGTATATATTCTGCTGGATTTTTAATAAAATTACCCACACAACTAAGTAGGCTTCTGATAGAACCCAAAACTTCAAATAGAGAATGTAGAATTGAACAAGATAGCCGGCCCGATTCGAGAGGGCAAATCTCCAAATTCAGATTACAAAACAAATAATAATAACCAAGACACCTAAACAATAAATAAGATCTAGATATATATATATTCTAATTCTCATCGGAAGTTTGCACCCCACTTCCCCATGTCCTGATTTTTTGGATCAACTACTCACACTTCCTAAATGCTTGAATTAATTCTGAAATTAATTCCCGCCAACAGCCGGGTTCGTATCACTACTACCCACCCGGAGAAACGACTTGTCCTCAAGTTGGGATGAAATGGTGCGAGTGAAGCTTTCTGATCCGTGTCAGGTCCCACCGTGATCGCCAATTGAGTCGTACAAATGTCGTCGAAAACGTATCAGTCCATGGTGTTCGCCACTCATGTCTTCCGATGGCATATCGGTGCAATCCCCACACAACGAGATGCTGGTTGCCATGGTGGCCGCCACTCGCGTCGCCCTGTTGCACTGTCGATCTGTGGTTCGAGGTTTAGCTTCAATTTGTTGAACCCTTTTAAAAACAACCCTTGTGTGTTTGCCTCATGTGAATTTGAAAGGCCTATTTCCTTGCTGTTGGCAACTGAGTTTGGCTTTCTATTTGTTGGTTTGTTGACAACTGCTCCTCGAACAAACAACTCTTTTCCTTCATGTTGCCACTTGATATTTGAAGAAAATAGTAGTAAAAATGGGTAGTTTCGGTGGTGGTGGTTGCTGTGTTAGTAGTTTCAGTGATGGAAGATGGTTGCTTTGGCGGTAGCGGTGGCAGTCCCGGTAGTTTTGGCGGTAGCGGTGGCAGTCCTGGTAGTTTTGGCGGTAGCACTGGTGGAGTCGGTAATTTTGGTGGTGGTGGTGGCGTAGTCGGTGGTGGCGGTTTTGCCGCAAGACCTTCTGCATGCGCCTGACCTTTAATTTCTTCAACATCTTCCCTCAAAGATGCAAGAATAGCATCTAATCTTGCAGCAATGGTTGCTAATTGATCTACCACATTCCGGGTTGCAGATGCCATTTGATTTCCCGGCAATGTAACCAAATGATAGAACCCAAAACTTCGAATAGAGAACGCAAAATTGAACAAGATAGTCGGCCCGATTCGAGAGGGCAAATCTCCAAATTCAGATTACAAAACAAATAATAATAACCAAGACACCTAAACAATAAACAAGATCTAGATATATATATTCTAATTCTCATCGGAAGTTTGCACCCCAATTCCCCATGTCCTGATTTTTTGGATCAACTACTCGCACTTCCTAAATGTTTGAATTAATTCTGAAATTAATTCCCGCCAACAGCCGGGTTCGTATCAGCTTCTCATGCTCCCCTCTTTTTCTCTGGTTCACTCCATTCTCAAAGAACACCAAGAAGAAGTGAAGAACAATGACGGCAACCGCAAAATTCAAATCGATTGACAATACCATGCAGGATTACAAAATTACACGAGTCCCTGATAAATGTAAAATGCAAACCTTTCCTTTATAAAATGGCAAGACCTAAATTTTTTGTACCGTAGCTGGTTATTGAAACTGGCTTTTGTTAGGTATCACAATCAGAGTAGGTTCCAGCGGAAGCAAACAAACACACACAATCACACAAAAGAAAGAGTAGACACGAGAGAATTATAGTGGTTCGGTCTAGGTGACCTACGTCCACTCTGCAACTAGGGTTTATATTATTATTGTGCTCAAAGAATACAATTACATCAATGGGTCTATTTATAATGCTAGATTAGGGTTAGTAATTAAGGCAATAACTTAGGCTCCAAGAATTAACTAAATAACCCTAATTGCCTTAGGGCCGGCTGCCCTTGTTTCTGTTTGCAGCGAAAACAGGCCCGAACCAAGCCCGGTTCGGCCCAAAGCCTTCACAACCCAACAATCTCCCACTTGAAGGCTTTGCAAAAGTCTACAAACGCCGTCCAAGTAACCCAGATCTAGTAACTCCAGTATTCTTCATATCCAAAGTCTTCCAAGCTTCATACCCATCAGATAAGACTTCATCATAACCCCTAGTTGCACCCCCTCTCATCAAGTACATGAGGGGACAGTTGAAGCTCCCCCAAGCTCCAACCCATTCTCTAACTCAACTGGTATGCACGATTCACCAGCTCCAGAGATAACCCGAGAATCATCAACACTCTCCTCATTTAGCAAGACATCCGCAGGAGAGAATTTAACAATCGGAGTAGTGGTCTTCAAAACCCAACGTTGTTTTATGACTGTATCCGAAACACGCCCCGTGCTCCCACTGTCACCAAACCCCTGACCTGGTTTAGACCTCCAATCCCGCTCAGCTTGAATCACCTTGGCACCAGGTTTCAGTCTTGCAAATTGAACCCTCTTTTGCCCCTTTGACTCAACGAACCCAACTTTGTATTGAGGAACGCTCATATTTTCCTCAGGAAGTACTTCCACCATGTATAATGATCCTCGTTTGTTTCCACGAGCAATAACCAAATTTCCTTTTGTTACTTTCCATTTACCTTTACCAAACTTTACTTTTTGTCCCTGTTCATCCAGTTGACTAACAGAGATAAAGTTTCTCTTCAAAGCTGGAATGATCCTAACATTCTTCAAGTTCCAGTAGGTTCCCAATGGAGTTAACAGATTAACATCACCTATGCCCGTAACACAAAGAATATTACCATTTGCCATTCGTACCTTCCCAAAGTTGCCAACTTTTAGATTCACCAACGCCTCCCCGCTGTGCATCGCGTGAAATGAAGATCCAGAATCCATAACCCAAGAGTCCACACTATTTTCAGCCTCAAGTAGTAACGTGTCATCATCACATTCATCCTCAACAACAGTGTTTACTTCACCAGATTTTCCTTGCTTACGCTTTGGACATTGACTCTTAACATGGCCAATCTCATCGCAACTCCAGCACTTCACAGTTTTGCGAGCTCTAGATGAACTCCTCCTTCGACTCCCACTGCTTTTGTTATTTTCCCTTCCCCTGCCAACATATAACAAACCAGAAGATGATCCACCACTAGTGCTTTTCCGGCGAGTTTCCTCACCTAGCACAATGTTTCGGACCCCGTCAAATATTAACCCATTGGTCCCCACAGAACTAGTAATAGCCGTTACAGTTCCAGACCAACTTTCTGGCAAAGAAGATAGTAATACTACAGCTTGAGTCTCATCATCAAACTTTATCCTCACAGAAGCTAACCTGGAGGTAATCGATTTGAGATTATTAATATGCTCCAAAACTGAAGTTCCCTCATTCATTCGAGTCATGAATAACTCCCTCATCAAGAACACCTTATTAGCAGCAGACGGCTTTTCATACATATTTGACAGAGCCGTCATTATACCATGAGCCGTGGTTTCGTGCATAACGTTAAATGCAACGCTCCTCGTCAAAGCCAATGTAATAGCCCCTCTAGCCTTCTTGTCCTTTGAGTTCCAAACTGCTTCTTCAGCTTTGCTCATTGTAGCCGGCTTTTCTTCCAGTACTACTTCCAAATCTTTTTCACCAAGCAATGCTTCTATTTGCATCTTCCACCAAGCAAAGTCTGTCCCATTAAACTTTTCAATTCGAACTCTCCCGTCTTCAGCCATTGCAAACGAGAAACGAATACAATCACGAAACAGAAACTGTAGTTGATGAACGCCGCGAAGAAAGATTAACCTTTGTAGTAAAAAAAACCAAAGAACCAAAGCTAACCGAAGCCAAGCACACCTTCAATAAAATCCCAAAACCCGAAGTACCTGAACCGGCAACTTCACCTGCAAAAATCGGGTGTAGCCAGCGATTTCAAGGGGTTCGAAACAGAAACCCCTAATCGCAGCAGCTATCAACAGCCAAACAGCCCTTGCGATCTCTCCTGGAAGGCGGCGACCCTAGGGTTTAATCAAACCCTAATTCGCAAACTCCACAGATAATCAGCAGCCCTGTTTGCGGTAGCACCACGGCCCTCTCGAACAGCCTCCTGCGATTTCAGTATGTAAAACCCGGTGTGTTTCCGAACCTCAGCTCTGATACCACTTGTTAGGTATCACAATCAGAGTAGGTTCCAGCGGAAGCAAACAAACACACACAATCACACAAAAGAAAGAGTAGACACGAGAGAATTATAGTGGTTCGGTCTAGGTGACCTACGTCCACTCTGCAACTAGGGTTTATATTATTATTGTGCTCAAAGAATACAATTACATCAATGGGTCTATTATAATGCTAGATTAGGGTTAGTAATTAAGGCAATAACTTAGGCTCCAAGAATTAACTAAATAACCCTAATTGCCTTAGGGCCGGCTGCCCTTGTTTCTGTTTGCAGCGAAAACAGGCCCGAACCAAGCCCGGTTCGGCCCAAAGCCTTCACAACCCAACAGCTTTGGCTGGTTTAACCGGAAACCGCTGGCAGTTATGCCCCTGTGAACCAGAGAAGTGGTGCCACACACAACATGAAGGTGCTGAGGGGTTATGAACAAACTAGTAACATTACTCCTAAAACATAAGCATCTATTAAGCTTGTGTGCTTACAGATATGCTTATTCAAGACCATGGTGCATTTAGTGCCCATATACCCAAAACTTAAGGATCAATGTTTAGACCTACTCATGATATTAGAATGAGTCAGATGACAAGAAGGCATCAAACCTAATCACAAGGGACGATGGCAAAAGACACATTTTAGAATAGCTGACAGGTAAAGCCAATAAATGCAAAAATAAAGGATGTCAAAGGCTTTCTTGTGCATACATTAATACATTATAAAATTAGCCTATATAGAGATGTCAAACAGATGTGGGTTGAGGGTTGAGGCTAGAGGAGAGACATATTGCAAGTGATACAAGACAGCTAGCTACAGCAGTTCTAAGAATAGACAGAAGCTTAAATACACACACTAACACGGGGATAATATCAACGTTAAATATTGAACAACTAAAAAGGATGATGACGATAAGGAAAGAAGCTACTGATATTGAACACCAAACCAGGATCACAGTAGCTAGGAAAGAATCAATTGATAATCAACAGTTAACATAATAGCGGTATCAATTGAACACCAAACCAGGATCACAGTAGCTAGGAAAGAATCAATTGATAATCAACAGTTAACAAAATAGCGGTATCTAGGCCAACAAACTGAGTAGAAAGAGACCCTGACCTCACTAGATTCTCCTAAAGCAGCCCGGGCCTGCCCTCTTCGTTTCCATGCCTCACCAGCCGATGGATTTGATTGTATAGCCTATAAAAAGATAACGTAAATGAAAAGATAATTAAATAGCATATGCTATGTATCTGAAGCTTTGGTTACCTTTGTAAAATCAGCAATGGCTGAATCAAGTTCCCTTTTAAATGCATAGGCTGTTCCCCTTCCTATTAGTGCTTCAGGGTAAGTAGGATCTTCTCTCAAAATCTGTAAGTATATAACAAAACAGAAAAAGGAGGGAGGCGAGACCTTGATCAAGGATGGAGATGAAGCGAGCATATTGTTACAATATCATGGAAAATAACATAATTCTTCAAAAGAAGTTTAACCTGGTCGAAGATGGATATGGCACGAGCATATTGTCCTTCGTTCACCTAAAATAACAGAATGCTCAATTCAAACCAGACCCTTCAATCAAAATTAAGGAAAATAAAGAAGAAAGAAGGAAAGATGCAGAAAAAAATTAGGTAGTACAAGACGATAAATGTTAACACATTCTCGTGCCCAGACTCCAGAGTACTGGAACAAAAGTAATGGTTTGCCAGAACTCAGCACTGCATTTAGGTTTCAAGTGTGCATAAACAGGCAAAAGCTAATAGCTCAATATGTAAACAGTTATGGTGGCGTATACTACTATGGACATACTTTAAACAGGAAAACAAAAGAGTAATTTCTTTAAGATCACCCATGTACCAACTAACAATTATGTCCTGTCAAAAAAATTGTCATGAATGAATGAAAGATGTACAACATCAGAGAACCTTCATGTAGCCAATCTTTGTAGGAAACCATAAATTAATCATAAGCCAAAAAAAAAAGAAGGAAAGATGGACTCAACACACCTGAGCAATTCCTCGTGATAATCGGAAATCAACATTTATGGACTTGGCCTTTGAGATTCTAGTAACAGAAAACTTTTTATTCCCCTTAGCATCATTACTTGGTTCACTGGGCAGGTCAGCTATATCACTTGATTTACAGGGAAGTAATGAAATTTTAGTGATCGGATCAGATTTATTGCTGTTATCACTTGTACTGCTACGTGCTTCAGACTTGGCACCAAAGTCGACGGATATGTTGCAGGTTCCATTTTGTAGTTTTTCATGATTTCCATTAGGACCCATGTGAAAACTATTAGAACCCTCAACTTTGTCTTTCTTACCAGACCCATTGGGTATGTAAGACATCTCATTTGGCTTGCTTTCCATCTGCAACACTTCCCTTGAAGCACCACAAGATTCAGAACCAAGACTTGAAGTTGTAGAAGTTTCATTTGATTTGCCAGAATTAGTATGTTCAGATTTGGATACAGACCATTCAGATAACTGTTTATCATCTTTATCATTGGAAGCAGCCATGCTCTTTTTTACAGCTGTCAAAAGCTCTTCCAGCTCAAGCAGCTGCTTCAAATCGGTAGACTGACGAACAGCATGTTCATAACCTTGCTCCCAAACCAGTACAGCATCAACATTCTTTCCTAATGCAGAATATGCACTTCCTAGACAAAAGAATTATCAATACAGCTTTAAGTAGAAGGATGTGTAAAACTTGATTAAGGTCCCAAAGGGAATTTTGAAGCAGGTAAGACAAAATGCACACAAGTATTAAAAGTGATGAAACATAAATAGCATTAAAAGCATAAAGATCAGTTTCATATCGGAATAAACTTAGGCATCAGCATATATTGCACTGGCATTATAAAAATTCCATGACCAAATGGCATCCTATATTTGTGTTTGAGTTAAAGGGACACAAGCCTGTGTTAGGAATCACTTAATGTCTAAGAAATAGAAGTACAACCAATCTACTGGTGTTTTAATATGTGATTTGTTGCAAGAATCCTGAGAAAAGGCTCTAATTGTGTAGCTTCTGCCTCCGTTAGCAAGAGGTTGTTGGGGTGTGAAGGATTTGCGAGAAGGGTTGGACAGCCAGCCCTAGCCTCTTGTGCAGAATTTTTGGAATGTCTCCATAATTAAGTTTTCTTGTTAATATAGACTGTGACCTAATTGTAACTCTATAAATATAGTATTAGCAACCGTAATCCTCTTAAGCACCTAAAAAAGAATTATAACCGCTAGTTGCAACTATGGACGTAGGTCACACCGGCCAAACCACATAAATCTTGTGTTTCGTTTCTCCGTTTGATTTCTGTTTTGTGCGTGTAAATCCTTAGTTGTGATTTGCAATCCAAGGATACCAAATAGAGATTTAAGCTTTTGTGCCAAGGATTTTAAGCATACATTATTGGTAACTATCATCGAGATTGAGAATCCAAGATCGTTCTATCTATTATATCCTGCCTTAAGAACTTCATATATACAAAGACACAACTTTATTCCAAGTTAGACCGGATAGACTTTGGAAGAAAAAAGAAATATATAGCAGTGAAACCCAGAAACAGAACATGTGGAGTTTAATTTTCCTATCACCAATCCTCCAGGGGGTTTGTGGACATGGATGGCATCCTTCCATGCTCTCCTAAACCAATTTAACTCCTTTGGTCTAAAAGTAGTCTATGGTTTATGAATCTGAATCAATTCTATTGATATACAATACCCATTATATAGGGATAATACAATCGAATAATAAGGAAACGATATACAAAAATTATGCACAATTAATAGGAGATCACAATTTATTCCTAAAATAATGCCTAGTATTCTTCTGGAACATTCATCAGCTAAGACTCCCCCGCAGTTTGAACATGGTAAGGACCAACGCTCAAACTGGAACGAAACGACTGGAATAACTGCTTGGAGAGTCCCTTTGTGAAGATATCAGCATATTGCAAGGCAGACAGGAACATGTAGAACGCGAATGTGACCGATGCGAACCTTTTCTCGAACAAAGTGAATATCAATCTCCACATGTTTGGTGCGCTGATGCTGCACTGGATTATCAGAGAGATACACAGCTGAAACATTGTCACAATACACGACAGAGGCCCGACGCAAAGGAGTATGGAGCTCAAGTAATAAGTTACGTAACCAAGTGGCTTCGGCAACCGCATTTGCAACCCCACGATACTCAGCTTCAGCACTAGAACGCGAAACAGTGGGTTGCCGCTTTGAGGACCACGACAGTAAATTATCCCCCAAAAAAACACAATAACCGCTCGTCGAACGTCTAGAATCCGGACAACCCCCCAATCGGCATCTGTATAGGCAACCAAGACATGAGACCGAGACCGAACAATGCGAATCCCGTAGTCAAGATTACCCTGTATATACCGTATGATCCGCTTCATGAAGGCAAAATGGGACTCGCGGGGATCGTGCATAAACAAACTTGTTGGACTACATATGAGATATCCGGACGAGTAACGGTTAGGTACTATAATGCTCCCGCAAGGCTGCGATAAAGTGTCGGATCTGAAACAGGTGGTCCATCAGATGCGCTAAGTTTGGATGAGAGATCCACAGGTGTGTTGCAGGGTTTACAAGCCGACATGTTAGCACGAGCAAGAATCTCTTTGGCGTACTGTTGCTGCGATAGAAAAAGGCCCTGTGAAAACTCATCAACTTTGATGCCAAGAAAGTGATGAAGCCGTCCTAAATCAGTCATTGCGAATTCGCGAGAAAGCGCACAGATGATATCTTGAAGTAAAGTGTCATTAGAAGCGTTCACCACTATGTCATCCACATAAAGTAGTAAATAAGCAACATTAGCTGGATCCTTTTTAAAAATGAACAAAGAGTGATCACAAGCACTGCTGATAAACCCCTGGGATTTGATGAATGTGGCAAAGCGGGTATACCAAGCCCGCGGAGCTTGTTTAAGACCATATAATGACTTTTTAAGGCGACACACAAACTGAGGGCACCGTTTGTCAACAAAACCCGGAGGTTGATGCATGTAAACCGTCTCATTAAGCTGACCGTGTAAAAACGCATTTTTAACATCAAGTTGATGTATTGGCCATGACCTGGTGACCGCCAAGGATAAACGGTCCTGATAGTAGCTGGTTTAACAACCGGACTGAACGTGTCTTCACAATCAATGCCTACTGTCTGTGAGTTCCCGTTGACCACCAAACGGGCTTTATAGCGTTCTAGAGACCCGTCAGACCGGAACTTATGGCGAAAAGCCACATGCAGCGTATGACGGGGCGGTCCGTGGGTCGTGGAACTAATTCCCATGTATCATTATCCTGTAGGGCAGAAAATTCGGTTTTCATAGCACTTAACCAATTAGTGTCAGCAAAGGCCTTGGCATAGGTCTTGGGAATAGGTGAGAGTGAGGTGGGAGTAAAGTGAATGGTCGTGGTAGAAGAACGGGATTTCGAACGGGTAGTCATAGGGTGATGATTGGTTGCAGGAGGGGCCAAAGGGTGTTGTTCTGGGGGTGGGGCTGTGTTAGTGGAAGCCATAGGTGGTGGGGCGATGTGCTGGGGTTGATGTGGTGAAGGTGGTACGATTGAAGGTGGTGGTCTTGGGCGTCGGCTATAAGTGATAGGAAATGGAGTGATTGGGGACGGGTGAGTAGGTGAGGGTGGTCGAGTAGGTGTTGGGGAATAAGGAGAAGCCCGGTGGAGGTGAATCGTCTAAAAAGTATAGATGGTGGGTGTTTGTGGCATGGTGTAAGGAAAGGTCGATTCGTCGAAGGTGACATGTCGTGAGATGTGAACTTTACCGGTGGTTGGGTCAAAGCACCGGTAGCCCCGGAAATCGGGAGGATAACCGAGAAAATGCAACGAATTGCTCGAGGGTGAAGCTTGTGTGGTGAAATGGCGGAGGTGTTGGGGTGACAAGCACACCCGAAGACGTGTAATTTATCGTAGTCGGGGTGCCTAAGGTATAGGGCAAAGGTGGGTGTGTAGAAGTTTAGGCGTTTAGTAGGTAAAATGTTGTGTAAGTATGAGGCGGTGTGTAGAGCTTCGACCCAAAACACAGGGGGTAGATGTGCATGAATAAGGAGGGCGCGTATGATGTCATTTAGACGACGAATCATACGTTCGGCCCGTCCATTCTCTGAGGATGTTTGAGGGCACGAGAAACGAAATAGCAATCCATGGTGATTGGCAAAGCTTTTGAAAGCATGATTATCAAATTCGCCCCCAAGATCGCATTGAAAAGTTTTGATTTTTCGTTGAAATTGAGTTGCAATGAGTGTATGAAACTTAGTAAAAGTGGGAAAGGCCTCGGATTTAAATTTAAGTGGGTAAACCCAAGTAAAGTGGGAAAAATTGTCAACAAGCACCATGTAATATTTGTAACCTGTTTTGCTTATGACGGGTGAGGTCCAAAGGTCACAATGTGAAAGAATTTGATGCGGAAAAAGGTAAACGTTTACTATTGGAAAGTTGACAAGAGTTGCAAACATGAGACAAAGTGTCTTTATTACATGAAAAATTAAATTGACGACGTAATAAATCTAAAACTTGATTCCCAGGGTGTCCGAGACGCTCGTGCCAAGGAAGAGATGGTGTGGTGATGAAGCAGGCTTGTGGAGGTAATTCAGGCGGAGTGAAAGGGTAGAGGTCCCCGGTACTGTTGTGTCTTGAAAGAGTCCGTTTAGTGAATAGATCCTTCAAAGAAAAACCAAACGGGTCAAATTCGATAGACACATTATTATCACGAGTAAAACGTCGTACAGATATAAGGTTTCTAATTATGTGTGGACTATAAGGACATTGGGCAAAATATAGGTTCGGTTGGGTAGGGTGTGGAAGCCAATGCCTGTGCTTTTAATTGGGATACAAGTGCCATTACCGACCATAATTGAAATGCGTACAGGACAAGAGTTAGGAATAACAGTTTTACCTGGATCACGTGCCAAATGCGAGCCTGCCCCAGTATCCATAATGTCATTATTCCACGAGGCGTTCGGGTTCATCTGCATATTATTAAAGGCTGCACTTAAGTCAGAGGGGCACAACGCATCGTACCCATATTGGTTAGGCCCGAACTGAGGAGATGTATAATGGTCCGAACCAGCAAAGTGGGCCTGGGACTGCTGTGGTGCGGTCAGGGAATGAGACGCATTGGGCCGCCAATTATTTTGTGTTGGGTAAGGGCATGGAGGTGTGGTCCACCAGGCCCAATTCGGGTATGGAGAGTTGTAGGCCGAAGGGTTACCAGCAGTCCAGAAAGATCAGCCGTAGCCTGATGAACCACCCCTGTTATTGTAGCGATTGCCGCCCCTGGATCCGTTTCTGCCGCGGCCGCGTCCCGGCTTTGGTTGTTGCTGTTGTGTTCAGGTGGGTGGTCAGAGGCGGTGGTTGTGAGAGCCGGCTGGGGAGTAGATGGTGTAGTGGTGGTCGGTGCTACCAAGACTGAAGCGGCAGCCCCTTTTGTGCCTCAATACGAATGGCATCATCTTTTAGGAGAGAGATGGCGAGGTCCCAGTCAGCATCTTTGTTGTTAATAAACGAAGCGGTAGTGTTGTACTCGGGAGGAAGGCCACAAACCAACTGTAACACCAACCGAGAGTCAGAGACGGGTTCATCGACATCTGCGAGTTGGGTGGCAAGACATTGAAGTTCTTGACAATAAGCATCTAAAGAAGCACAAGCACCAAGAGTCATATTGCAGAATTTTGTCTCGAGGGCAGCAGCTCGTGCCTTCTTATTGCTAAGGTATATCTTCTCCAACTTGACCCAAGTGTCACGTGTGACGTGCCGAAGCATTATTATCAATGATGCGTTTGAGGATATCATCCGATACAGTACTGAAGATCCACTGCATTACAAGAGCATCAATTTCCTTCCATGAATCGTATTCTGGAGCTGTCTTTGCAGGAGGTGGGCTGCTATTGATGTGGTTTGCAACTTTGTAGGCGGTCACATAGAGGTTAAACAGCTTAACCCAGTTAGAATAGGTTACATTCGTACCATCTAGGGTACGGATTTTGGCATTGATGTTGGTAACCGAGTAGGCTGGGTGAAGAGCAAGAGGTTTCGGGTTTGAGGCTTCAGCTTCAGCATCTGATTTGGACATGTTTGGCCGGAAAAAAAAATGGAGGAAAGAAGAAGAAGAGAGGGATTTCCGGTTTTTAGGGTTTAGGAATTTTGAGCCGTAGATCTGATACCATAAAAGTAGTCTATGGTTTATGAATCTGAATCAATTCTATTGATATACAATACCCATTATATTGGGATAATACAATCGAATAATAAGGAAACGATATACACAAATTATGCACAATTAATAAGAGATCACAATTTATTCCTAAAATAATGCCTAGTATTCTTCTGGAACATTCATCAGCTAAGATGGTCTACACTACTCAAGGCAAGAATGCGGAAAATCATGAGGCCTAACAAACAAGTGTATGTGCATCTAAAGAACCAAGTCTACACAAAACAGAAGCAATTAAAAGTGGATACACTTACCAAGGTTAGATATATCACACATAAACAGAAGTTGTACAATATATGATAAGGAGTTGAAAATGCAAGCATTCCAGAGTAGATAAACAACTTGTCACACGGCGAGTGCCTACCTAGGCCCACACGTGCAGCCTAGCTCAGCCTTGTCGCCTCGCTTTAAAAACCCCATTTTCAGGCTCTAAGGCACATTTTTAGGCCATGTTCAGGCCAAAATCGTCTAAACAAGTCTAAAACAACTACACTAGCCCTAAATAAGCCTGGGATCAGCCTAGAACAGCCTAAACTAGCCCAAAATAAGCCTAAACATGTCTAGTGTTAGGAATCAAGCGGCGCAACGGAACCAACACACGAACACGCACAAACGATTATCACGCAGAAAACAGAACAATAAACGACACAAGGATTTAACGTGGTTCGGTCGGTGTGACCTACGTCCACGGGCTGCAACTAGGGTTTTCTTTATTTGCTCAGTACAAAAGATTACAATACATGACATGGGTATATATAGAGACTAATTAGGGTTAACTATTTAATTAACAAAAAAACTAATCATGGGCCCAAGCCTAAAGCCTTCACAAACCCAACAATCTCCCACTTGAAGGCTTTGCGATAAATTCTAGCCCGCCATTCAAGTACAAAGCAACCCAGTCGTCCAGTAACTTCAGTAATCTTTAAACAAGTCTTCCAAGCCTCCAGTTCCCTGAGAACAAGCTAAGACTTTATCACATCTCCTAGTTGCAGCGACCCCTCATCATAAACTACCAGAAGGGTCAGTTGAAGCTCCCCCGAGCTCCAACTCAGTCTTGGCTAGTGCTGCCAACGACTCATCCTCCATGTTAACCGGTTTGGATCACCATCACTCTCCAAATTCAGCAAACAATAACCAGGAGATAATTTTTCAGTCGCAGTCTTTAAAACCCAACGGTTCTTTGTAACTGTACCCGGAACACGTCCCGTGCTCCCACTGTCACCGAATCCCCTGAATGTTTAGACTTCTGAACTTGTTCACCTAACATCCCTGCTCCAGACTTCATGTTTGCAAAATGAACTCTCTTAGCACCAGATTTAGTGAACCGGATTTTGTCGTGCTTAACCGGGACGGTCATACATCCCTCAGCAGGTACCTCAACCATATATAATGACCCACGCTTCATACCACGAGCAATAACCAGATTACCATTGATCACCCTCCATTTACCACTACCAAACCTCACTTCTAGTCCTTGTTCATCCAGCTGACCAACTGAAATCAGTTTCTTCTTCAGCCCCGGAATCACCCTGACATTCTTTAGGTTCCATGTAGTACCCAATGAAGTAACCAAATCAATATCACCCATTCCCGTTACCTCGAGTATCTCGTCATTGGCTAATCGTACCTTTCCAAAATCACCATATTTTAGATTCACCATCGTTTCCCCGTTGTCCAAGGCGTGAAACGAAGCCCCTGAATCCATGACCCAAGAGTCCACACTGTTTTCCACACTGAGTATCAATGCATCATCATCAGAAACATCCCCAGCAGCAGTGTTCAATTGTTTCTTATTCGGACATTGACTCTTAACATGTCCCACCTCATTGCAGCTCCAGCACTTCACATTCTTCCTAGTTTTAGATGAACTTCTTCCCCGACTCCCACTGTTCCTGTTATTACCCCGACCCCTGCCAACATTTAGTAGTTCACTATTAGATGACTCACCCGAGTTCCTTCGTCTGACTTCTTCACCCATAATCAGATCTCGAATACCATTAAGAGTGAAACCCTTAGTCCCCACAGAACTTGAAATTGAAGTCACAGTTCCAGACCAACTATCAGGCAGAGACGACAACAGCAGTAGAGCCTGAACTTCATCATCAAACTTAATTCCAACAGATACAAGTCTTGTTAAGATTGAATTTAGATTGTTAATGTGAGCAATCACTGAGCTTCCTTCTTTCATCCTTGTGTTCACCGGCTCCCGAATTAAGAACACCTTATTCGCTGCAGACGGTTTTTCATACATATTTGACAAAGCAGTCATCATACCACGAGCCGTGGTTTCCTTAATGACATTAAAAGCAACATTCTTCGTCAAAGCCAATGTAATAACCGCACGAGCCTTCTTGTCCTTTGATTCCCAATCAGCTTGTTCTATTTTCGCAGGTTTTTCTTCCAGTACCATATCCAAATCCTTTTGACACAGTAATGCCTCTATTTGCATTTTCCACCAACCAAAATCAGTGCCATTGAACTTTTCGATCACAGTCTTCCCGTCTTCAGCCATAGTAGCAAACCCGAGACAAAACAAACGAAACAGGCACGCTGAACAGTTGATAACCAGTCAACAAAGGATAGACACACCAGATCCGGTACTTCCAACCAAAACCCTAGAACCCGAAACACCCGACCCGGCGCTTCACCTGCAAAACCTGAGCGAAACCAGCAACTCCAAGAGATCCCAACCGGAACTCTAATCGCAAAAATCACTCAAAAAACAGCCCCCAAAACAACAGTAGCAAACATAACCGAACAACAGCGGAAAAAACAGAAAAAAATTCTGCCAGTACTGTTCACGGGCCGGAAAACACTGTTTACGCCGGAAAACACTATTCACGACGGAAAACACTGTTCACGCGGAAACACTGTTCAAGCCGAAAACACTGTTCACGATCTGTATTGTGGCGGCGGCTGCGGAGGAACCCTAGGTGGTGGCGGCGGCAGAAACCCTAGATAGATAAGATCTCCGAGATAATTAACCAACAATCTGCGATCGTTTCTTCAGTGCCTTCCGTGTGTACAACGAGCCAAAGCTCTGATACCACTTGTTAGGAATCAAGCGGCGCAGCGGAACCAACACACGAACACGCACAAACGATTATCACGCAGAAAACAAAACAATAAACGACACAAGGATTTAACGTGGTTCGGTCGGTGTGACCTACGTCCACGGGCTGCAACTAGGGTTTTCTTTATTTGCTCAGTACAAAAGATTACAATACATGACATGGGTATATATAGAGACTAATTAGGGTTAACTATTTAATTAACAAGAAAACTAATCATGGGCCCAAGCCCAAAGCCTTCACAAACCCAACATCTAGAACCCTCAAAAATGGTATTTTTATACTATGTATCCCCCTTAGAAAAAGCCCCTCACTTTTTAAGTGCCTTGCTCCTAGGCCCAAGGCTCACCCTTTACGCCTTGAGTGCGCCTTGCAAAGTTGCACCTTCGACAACTATGATTGCTGGACCATCATGTAATTGCTAGTATTTGTATCTTTGCTTAGAGTCACGTACGATGACATGAATTTGGTTTGATGCATGCAAGTTAGAAACATTGGTGTATAGAAAGTGCATCAAAAGAATGCAAGTTGTGTAGAATGATAAATTATTGCTACCTCTTGCAACGCCATTAACTCTTTCAACAACTTGATTTACAACAAAAGACAATGCCTATCCGTATAGCCATGTCAAAACAACAAATGGGAGCGGAAACCAAAGGTCAGAATCGTATTGATTAAATAGGAATGCAAATCCAACATCTTAATATGTTCAGCAAATCAGAGCAACAAAATGTCAACACTCACCAAGAACTTAGAGTAAAGTAGCATAGTATTGTCATATGAAACTGGGGATTCACTAGCACGATTGTTAACTACTAAATCTACAAGTGGGTACAATCGCTTATTTAACTGGAGATCAGAAACTACATACACATAACATAACAAGGTATGGACGTTAAAACTAGTCGACATTAAACAACGAATTACGAATAGTCTGCCAATCCTGGAGACTGAAGTTCAACAATCAACACCTGTCTAAAATGGCAATCAGATATACTTATGGCCAGACACACAGTAGTAAACTAAAAAGATCCAAGAAAAAGTGATTGACCATTCATAACATGTTAAACATTACCTTAAACAAACAATCCAAACATCCATTCTTCAAAATGAAGTAAAGGGAAGAAAAAAAAAAAAGAAAAAAAAAACCTTTTAGGATATAAGCTTGAAGAAGAGTAGGATCAAGCTGAAGAGCCCTATCGCAATCCTTAATCACATGTTTGTGAAGCTCCAATTGACTATAACAATACGCCCGATTACTAAACAAACAACAACAACAACAATCGTCATCAGTCATCAATCAGAGATCAACTCAACAAACTAAAAAACACAATGAACAACCAAACCACACACCAAATATCCTGAATAACGCATGATTGCGAGAGTAGTGAATCCAAAACACGAATAGCCTTGGACCAATCGCGTGAAGTGCAAAACTTAGCGAGTTGAGCTCGCTGAGTCACCGTTGAAGCCATCGGCGACTAGTGATCAACAGATCGGAGTGAAGGTGTGTTGGAATCGTGATTTGTGTGTTGTGTAGGGTGCTATTGTTGTTGTTGTTGTTGTTTTTGTTAAGTGAGAATCAACAGGATAGCGTTGAAGTCGCAGGGAACGGCAGGCGTTGAAGGAATCGGACGGTACGGTGAGGAGAGAGGACACGTGGCGAAGGAGGAGATAGGATGAATGTGATGGTTTACTTTGATGGTAACGCCGTTAACGGTTTGTTTTGGGTTCCGTCATGGTGCAGCGGAAGCACACGTGCATGCGCGTGACTCGGCACGTGCAACGTAATGTTTGTTTAAACTTTAATCTATGTTTCTGAAAATTTTGGATGTTAATAGTGGGATTTTCTTCACGACTTTGATGATAAATGAGTCGACAGGATTTTAAACATGTCAAAGCGGTTTTAACTTGCTTAACCTGTTTATGACAAATATAGCATGTTTAACTATCACGTTAATAGGTTAATAGGTTAACATGATGTGTTTATAACCCGCTTATCAGCTATGTTTATGTTAGCGTTTATGAAAGTATCACATTTAATCAAATGTGGCGCGTTCGGCCCATTTAACACAATATGACAATGTTTCACGTCACATCTGTTACATATATTATTTAACATGACATCACATTAATAATACGATAGCATATATTGTATTCATGATATGTTAATAAAAATGTTTTTTATCAACAAAAGAAACCTTTACATGAACCTTTCAAAAACTTCTCAAGGAGATGTTATCCCAGAAAGAAGTCCTTGAGCTCTAATAAGCATAACTTTATAAATGAATCAGTATACGACTATTTACTAGATTCATAATCAAATCATGTGACCTTTGTTAGAAAAATAATTGTTTAGACATCTTTCTGAGCTTGAAACCACTAGTATAACCTTTTTGTATGATTCAGTATGAAGTTCTTTAGTGCTAAGCATTCATTTTCGATGCTAAAACGCCCCGTTCATTCTAAATAATGTACATTTCCAATTTTGATGAAAATCAATACATATTTTATTCACAAATGCAACTTTAACCAACACATTCTCATCCTAAGTCTTGTGCTAGAGGTTTCTAAGTAGAATGTGACCTACCAAAAGTAAAAGATATATTTGTATTAAAAATAGATTTACTATTTTTAGAGAATGATACAACAATCACTCAAAGTAACATGAAAAACAATAAATGGAGATTTACAAGTAATATATAAAATAAATCCATGCGTGGGCCACATTGAGCAAATTATATTCTGATGAATTAAACTGCAATCATAACAATTGTGAGTTTAATCAAAATCATACAAACAAATGTGTAAAACCAACAAAACTATGTTAAATAATACTCATGTTAACAAGAACAGCAAATCAAGTTTTTGATCAATGCTTAATAAAAAGAAATATTAGATGAATACTGAGTCTTTAATAAAGTGAATCAAAGTAAAAGCTAATTTGACATCTCCAAGACACTTTAGTTTATTCGAACATAAACGCAGTAGATTGGTAGTAAGAACGATATGACCAACATAGCAACATGGGTTTTTTTTAGGGAAATTCAAGCGAGAAAACGACACAATACAAGTCTTATTTTTATGGGGTCATTAAACACAAACTAGTGTATTGAAGTCGTTCACCAACATGTGTCTATGCCCGATTACTGTGTCCGCATCCTGCTGTTTTCAGCAGCTCTCACTTGCATGAAATAAGGGTGAGCCTGTTGAAAAGCATCGGACAATAACGTCAACAGGCTAAATAACCTAAAACATTGATTAATTCATTAAGTAATTCATGAAATATTAAGCATCTATCTAGTGTAATGGTAATATTAAATTAATTACCATTGCTTCTTTTGCTGTGAGCCTATCCTGATGATCATAGCGAAGAAGTTTGTCCAGAAAGTCAATGGCCTGTAATGAGTGTTTTAGTAACAACTCTAATTACCATCAAACTAATATTTAACATCACTCCAATATCAGATTTAATTACCTCTGGAGATACTAAATGCTGATTATCTGCATTCATGAATTTGGACCATGGTTTCCTGCTGTGCCTGCACACACACAAAATATGTAATTTATCTTTTTTGGTCACCGTAAGAAACCACTATCATAAATCTCAAGGAACCCTGCCAACCAACAGGACAAATAAAACGCAGCTTACGCTAGGCAGGTGGTCTTCAAGGGGTTAAAGGCAGAACACTGGTGGAAGTTAGATTCAAACCTCAAACCTCTGCTAGAGGGACTCAAGCGCTTACCATTATGCCACCCTCTTGAAGGTTAAAATGTAATTTGCTTGCATATAAGAAATAACCAGGACTTCCATACGTCTTTTCGATCATTTAATTTGGTTTGAGACGGGCAAACAAAGCATTCATTATCAATCAAAATTAAGCATAACTCTTCTTGAAATATAGGTTTATTACCTTCCAACACTGGTGGAAGTTAGATTCAAACCTCAAACCTCTGCTAGAGGGACTCAAGCGCTTACCATTATGCCACCCTCTTGAAGGTTAAAATGTAATTTGCTTGCATATAAGAAATAACCAGGACTTCCATACGTCTTTTCGATCATTTAATTTGGTTTGAGACGGGCAAACAAAGCATTCATTATCAATCAAAATTAAGCATAACTCTTCTTGAAATATAGGTTTATTACCTTCCAACAAGAGCTTCAAGTTGAGGTTCGAGCTCAAGCTGATACTTGTTCAAATATGCATTTAACTCATCAGTCCCAAGCACCTGCAGTCACAATTTTAGATCATTAAACCAACCTACTTAGTATCTCAAGTCTACTATAATTTGTTTCACATATGCATTACCCTGGCAATTTTGACAAGCTGATCCTGGTTATCATGGCCATAAAAGAAAGGTTCCTTACGAAATATCTGCATCATACATAGCACAATTATAAGAATAAAGCCCCAGTCAAAGCAAGCACTCAATAACATTGAAATAATAAACACTAAAAATCATCTCACCATGCCAGCAAACATGCAACCAAGGCTCCACATGTCTAAGGAATAGTCGTAGTCTTGCAGATCAACTAGAAGCTCAGGCCCTTTAAAGTATCTATTATGTTGCGAGAAGAAAACAAACATCAATAAAATACCAGGTTATATGAGTGAAAATTTTCAAAATCTGAAATCAGAAAGAACATTAATAATGATACCTTGAAGCTACACGAACATTGTACTCTTTTCCAGGATGGTAAAATTCAGCAAGGCCCCAATCTATGAGTCTGAGTTTTCTCAACTCATGGTCTATCATCACATTATGAGGCTTAACATCCCTGTGCATTATTCCTTGCGAGTGACAATAATCCAAAGCCTGCAACCCCACCCATACAACACTAGTTCTAACTTCAGCAATTCTCCAAATTGGTTATACAAATCAGAAATAGAGGTGAAATAATGCTACATAGATTCATACAACCACCAGACACACATAATCTTACACCAAAACTTAACCCAAAAAAGGAAGAAATATTTACCTTGAGAAGCTCATATATGTAATAACGTATATCATAGTCTGTCAATGTTGGATATAAGACCTTAAAATCTGTGCTGTTCACATACTCAAATATCAAGCTTGGAGTTTTGAGTGTTGGTCTCTGACTATATCCAAAAGTTTAATCACATTTGGGCCTCCACAAAGATTCTGAAGAATTTTTATCTCTCTTTTTATCTACACACAAACAATTGAAAGAACAATAAATATATTAATTGGCACACAGTAATCTATTACAGACTATTTCCACATTAGCAACTTGCTTCCTGTATATGAAGAAAGAACTTACTTTCTTTTTCTTCACAGGCTTGAGAATCTTGATTACACACTTCTCATTGCTGTTTACATTTATCCCTTCAAAAACTTCACTATATTTTCCCCTTCCAACTTTCCGAACAACTTCGTAGTCATCCTGATCACTGAAAACCCACATAAAACTAAAACTAAGCTGAAAGGCAACATATACAATGTAAAATGACACTGCATAAAGTCGGAAACAAAATCCAACAACTCAAATTACATATCCAAGTTCAGAACCAGGGAGGGAAGTATACTTCCACTAATATTAGAATTTAAAGATAATGACATGCTTAGATGACTACGTACACAGCCTTGCAGGCATAAACTTATAGAGGTGCTGCACAACTCCATTAACATTATCAGAACAACTTGTTTTATTAATAAAACCCAAAAAGCTGTATGCAAGAATGTGTATAAAATCTGCATTAGAATAGCATAGTATGATTCTTTCCCTTTTCTAGGACTCTAGGATGGTACTATTTTATCATATGGAAGAGCTTCTTTATGCACTGGATTAATTATAGTTTGTTCCTGAATTACTTGTTTCCAAAAGATAATTAATTATTTTGTTCCTAAAAATATACTAGCGTACAACTTGAAGTTCTACAATACAGTTCTGATCATTCTTATGTACCAAGCACTTGCAATCAATTAGCAGTGAAGATGTCTTACTAGACAAGTTAACCAACACCTCAATTGAAACTAGAAAAGAACCACTGTCCCAAATATTACAATCTGGTTCGAGTTTAATTATTAGCTTTAAGAACAATTCTAGCTCATACTCTAAAAAACTCATGCAGCTGGACCGATTTTATCAAAGCTTTAAGTTAGAAACTATGAAAACATCAGCTTTACAGGAGCGAACTGCCGAACTCTGAAAAAGCTCCCAGAGAACCATACATGGACGCCTTGCCCTAAAACAAGGGAATACTCAAAGATAAAGGAACGTAAATAATGATAACTCAAATTCAATTACCAAATAAAACATAATCAAGTGGCACTGTGGCAGCCATAGTAAAGTGGGAAAAACTAAGATTAAGTACCAAACTAAATGTTTGAAGACCGTGCTGATAGTCCAATGGATGTAACGATTTGGACCGATGTTAACAAGATGATTATAAGATTATAAAAATAGCATTAAGGTGTTATTAAAAGGGAAGCAAGGTCAACCTACTAAGTCGTCCTTAAGCAATTGGAAAAAAAAATCCATCTTCAAACGTTCAAATGCATCAATACGTCACAAAATCATTCTTTCTTGGCCTTTCTAGGTCAGAAACCACAAGTATTCAGAGTTATACATGATAGAACGATTCTTTCCTGGCCTTTCTAGGTCAAAAACCACAAGTATCCAAAGACACAGATGGATCCAGATTTACAACCTTATCATATAACAAACAAACATATATATCTAGTAAAAATCATACTCATACAGTGGGGTCCTGCGAGAGAGAGGTGAGAGCAAACCTTATCTCTATAGCTATCCCATAAGATAAAGTGGCTGCTCCAATAGAGACCCCCAACTTAGAGGGAAAAAAACCCTCTTTATTGAAAATACATCAAATACAAGAAACATACTATAAAGCCATAAGTATCATAACATAACATAGCATCATAATAGAGTTTTTAGTACCTAATAAATGGACAAACATGAAATGCATACAATCCCTAAGATTCTAAGAGGAAAAGTATCTTAAATATGAAGCACACCTAAGATTTAAGACACACTCAAATAGTGATGGCACGCCTAAAGAACATATATAAAAAAAAGACACACCTAAATCTAAAAAGCAGTGCTAAACTAAAGGCACACATAAGAGTACAGGCACACCTGACACACCTAAAACTATAGACACACCTACATGTAAAGGCGAACCTAAATGGCTAAGACTAAGTTTCCAACAACACCTCCTACAACTTAAGGTAAGCTAAGTGAAGTACAACCAATATACCAAGACCCGACGAGAACCAAAAGTCTAAACTCACCCTTAAAACCTCTAATCATAAAAACCTCCTAAAACTAAAGGTCAGCTAGGTAAACACACCTTATAAACCTCTAACCATTAACTAGCGTCTCCAAGAACTCCTATCACCTATCATGTCCTCAAAGAAGTGCAAATCTAACAAATCTTGCCGCTCATCCCATGTCAATCTTGGTCTGTCTCTGATCTTCTTCCTCTCAATTTTTACGGTTTCTACGCTCTGTACAGGTGTTTCCATCTGTCTCCTCCACACATGCCCGAACCATCTCAATCTCCTTTCCCTTATCTTATCTGAAATACATGCTTCCCCTAGTCTAGCCATAAAAACTTCCATCTTCCACGCTTGCGTCTTCTTAATTACCCAACAGTCTATTTTGTATAGTATAAACGGTTGAAATACAACTCTATAGAATTTCCCCAATAGTTTCTCTGGAAACCTCTTACCACACAAAACACATGTGGTTGCCCTCCACTTGCACCAACCTATCTAAACACGGTAGACTACATCACAATCCACATCCCGTCACTCTGAACAAATGATCCTAAGATACTTATGTTAATGATGAACCCCTATCTACATGTTAATATGCTATAGTTCAAACTAATAGAAGCGCTCCACAACAACATGTACATATTCATAACAATTTGCCTATTTAATTAAACATACGTAAGCTGCATGCAAGACAGCATAAGAAGTCTCATTGGAATAACATGTTAGGATTCTTTCCCTTTTCTAGAAGCATTCAACAAGTAAAATAGGACCCTTTTATCATCTGAAGGAGCTTCATTTTGAACAGGATTAATTCTCATTTGTTGCTCAATTTCTTGTTTTCAAACATAATTAATTATTTTGGAAAAGGATCTAATAATTATTATGTATCAACTATCAAGCACTTACAATCAATTGGCAGTGAAGATATCTTACTAGATAAGTTAACAAAATCCTTAACTTAAACTAAAAATGAACCACTGTCCCAACTCCAAGTATTACAATCTGGTTAAAGGAGGGTTAGATTTACTTTCTAGAATGCAATATGCTCCTTGCTCAGTCTCCAAATGCATATGGTGTAAACATTCTCTCTGATTCTAAGGTAAAAATGGATTTATTTTCGAATTCAAGTAGGTGCTAACTTAGCTCATACACAAAAAAGTAAGATATCATCCAGCTTGACCAGTTTTAACCAGACCTTTGGAGAGTTGGTCTAGAAACTATGAAGACCTCAGTGTTATAGGTGTGAAATCCAAAAAGCTTCCGAGTACATAATACTTCCTAACTCAAATTCAACTACCAAATAACCCTGATCTAGTGCCAACAATAGTAAAGTGAAAAACCAGAGACATGGTACCAAACTAGATGTTTTAAGATTGTGTTGACAGTCCAATTGTTGTAACAATGTGGACCCATCACCTTTTTGCTTGTAAAGGTTAACTGAATCAATATAGGATTATAGGAATTAGGAAGTGTGCATTAGAGTGTAGTTGAAAGGAGAGCAAGGTCAACCTACTCGCCTGGTCCTTAAGCAATTGAAAAGACAATTCAACTTTCAAACATTCAAATGCATCAATACATTGTAGAACTATTCTTTATCGGTCTTTCTACATCAACTACCACAAGAATCCCTGAGAGTTATCTGGATCCTTAATTTACACCTTTACCACATACTTCTGTTCATGATGAACCCCTAACCGTCTGTCATAGTTCAAAAGATTCTCTCCAAATTAGAACGCTACATGAATTCACCATCAAAATAACAATATCAAGCAAACCCCCACGAAAACCGCATCATATACATTTCAAACATATAACAAAAGCAAAACAAAACCTCAATCAAATCTCAACCCTAGCCCCAAATCAAACAAATCCAGTATCAACCTAAACCAGATACCAACACACAAATCAACCAATCACACTTCACCCAAATCACAAACCAAACTAAAAAAAAAAAAAATAATTAGGGTTTAGTTGAATCAATCAGATTACCCCCACTGAACAGTAAGCGCTTCGTAATCCCAATACTCCCTTGGGCGAACAACGTTAACATCAGCATAAACTCGAGATTTGGACATGTTCGTTAGAGACGCTGAGCCGTTGATGGTGTCGTAGTGGCCGTGATCGGCGATCTGTCGGAAGGATGCGGCGGAGAAGTCGGCGGTTGTGACTGAATTGGGGAATAAGGGAGGGCACGGCTGAGCGACGGCGGTGGTGGCAACGGCGACGGCGATCGCCGGCGAGGGGGGGAGGAGAAAGGGTGTGGAGATGAGAAAAAGGAAAAGGAAAGAGTGAGCTAAGGGGGTGAAAAGGTGTGGTGAGTCATGGGACATGTGATGTGGTGCCACCGCCTAATCGCACCATTCGATCAATCCACTAAAGCCCAATTCATCAACCATTGATTCGTTAACCGGTTTTAGACCTCTTTTTTTTCTTTTTTTACATTATTGAATTTATAAAATTTTAAGATATAGATTACTAGAAAAAAGGTTTTGGAGCACGCTTCCGACTGAAAAACAATAATATAATATTTAAGATTTGCATAGTCACGATTGTTATTAGAAAAAAAATAAGTGTTATTAGAAAAAAAATAAGTGTTGATTTTCTATAAAGTAATGTGTTATACTTTTTTATGAAGTATAATATTATAAACCATATTTTTTTTTCAATTTCTCTGAGTTGAGCACTATACGCGTTTGTTTATGTTGTTGTCATACAACTAGACCTCTCAACGGGATGATAAGAAGACGTTGGTGTCGTTGAAACCTTAGAACACCACCATCGACGGCGGATCAGACCAATGTCACTTGAATCAAGTTTTCTTACCTCTAATTTCTTTAGAAGGCACTCATCCACCTCTAAAACAACAATACGACTTGAAGGAATGTGGTGCATCATCTTCCCCCACATATGACATCGGCAAAAAATAGCGGCAGAAATGTCAAGATATAGACGAAACGGATGTGATAAACAATGGAGATTGGATTGAATATGATAGATTTATTTGAGATGGAACAGACAAGTGAAAGGTTAATATGCATGATTGCTGGTGAATGACGGGGAAAGGCAATGGTGAGCGATCATCAAAGAAAGAGAAAAACAGAAGGGTAAAGGGTAATACTGTTTGGGGTCGTTGGTGTTTAATATATATTTAATAAAATATTAATTCTAAAATATGCGCAAAGTTATATTTACTTGTGTGTATATCCCAAACTAAACCTAGAGCAACAATGTATAAATAAGTGCTTTTTCAAAAATCAATATTCTTGATCCATTTTGAGTCCTAAAGTGTCCTCCAAGTATTTTCAAAAATTTCATCTTATACCTGCTGTTGACGCCAACCATCGGTCTTTTTCCCTGGTTATACAATCCCATATAACTATGTATCTTGTCCATCAAAGATAAACAAATGTTACATTAATCTACATTTAACAACCAACACACACCCAAACCACAATTGAACCCGGTCAGACCACAGGTCATACGGCTTTAGGTTGAGTTTGCTCAAAGTCAAAAACCTCAAACATGAGCCGTCTAACATCAGGCTTGCCATAGACAGTGTAAGAAAGCCCATGAATGGCTTGTTGGACCGAGGTGGTTGCTGGGTTCCTGAGCCTGCGGTTTTGCTCGTATGAATCTTGTACTTCCTCACTATAAATAATAAACCGATGAAGGTGTTTTTTCCCTCAGATATTTGCCACAAAATTTGTTCATAAGAAGTCTTCGGTGTTTTTCCTGTAACCATGTTCCTGGTGCGTCTATATGCTTTATAAGCAGCCTCTCGGCCATTACAAGATCCTGTAAAGTTGATTGAAAATGAATATTCACAACTGATTATATGAACAGCAGATAACCACATTAACATAATCAGAATCACTTTATCCAAACGCTAAAAACTTATTACTTGACCATTAAGACCTATATTAGTACCTACAATACATTTCGTCTTAAGCTTAAAATAACTGCAAAGAAAGTTTACCTGTATCTTTTGGCCAACATATTCTAGTCGTTCAAAGCAAAACCGAGGGTGCTCAAACTTATATTTTGATGGATGCAAGAAAGCAAGCTGCACCTCAAATAAGTATCCCAAGATGAGTGCAAATCATTCGGCATTTAACACAACAAAGAAAAATAAAAAATAATTAACCTGTAACCCAAGGCCAAGTTCTATGTTCCTGGCGTTCGTAATTTCTGGGATTCTATCTTTAACTTGTAATGGATATCCTAATGTATTCATAACTTGAGGTCTAGAATCATAATCCCATATATTTCCTCTGAATCTATGCATCCCTGGAGGAACACATGCCCTGAAAAGCCTTGGGTGAGCAAATAGGGCGTCTTCAGGAGGCTGCAAAATGAAAATAGAGGAAATGTTAGTTGACAACTCCTACTCGAACTCATAAAACTAAAAGATTCAAACTCATGGATGCCGCTGTGAAGTATTTTATCATTAAGCATATGATATTTTGGTCGTTGTTAAGGGTACATAAATTTCTCTTCACTGTGAAAATATGGATTAACAAGTCAATGGTTAAACCAATTACATTCGAGGTTAAACCAATTGTTCTTATATATTCAAACACTGTAGATTTGTATTTTATTCCAAGTTCCAACATCAGCTTCAAATTGTAGCCTTGTATAAATTAAAATTATTTAGATCGTGTTTGTAAATTTAAAGAGATCATATGCCAATTTAAAGTTAAAAATTAGGTCATTTGACCAAAAGTCAAAGGTTGCATCTTCTTCTATAATAAATTGGTAAGTTGAGTTCGAACGAGCTAGAACAAAAATCCTGATTCCCCTACATTCCAAAAGATGGTAGTCTTTGACTTTTGAGGTTAACCAAGAATTTAAAAAGGTCATTTTTTATAAAGGTTTTAATTTAATTACAAAGGCAACACCACCATCAAAAAGTAAGCTTTTTGTTAAGATGTTGCTGCATTAGCATTTTATAATTCTAAAAACAATTAGCATCTTCCACAAAAACGTCAGAAAATGCCTTTTGTCTTAGCCACAAGAGTAAACATCATTAACTATAGATATAATCATGAAGTTTAGTAGAGCTTGCCTTATAAGCAGCAACTTCTTGCCAACTGAGTTTTCTCCCTTCAAATTCTGCAGAAACATAGTCAACATCTTCAAGTTGTCTTCTTAATTTAGGCTGGCATTCTTCGTCTTCAGGATCCATTCCAAATACTTCAAAAAGTAGACGATAAACTTCGGGCATACCAAAACACAGATATATTGCGCCAAACAAAGCCCAAAACACAGATCTGCACATAAAAATGTAATCTTTGACCTTATATGCAATTTTAGAGCTACGTCACTTAACAAAAATAACATGGCCTGCTTTCTGTCCATAAAAAATGCAATTAGACATGACATATGAGCAACACCAAAACAGACCTAAGATCTTTCTCTCTTTCAAACAAATCCCATATAATGATTCGTAGCCAAAGATAAACTTCTATAAAATAATAAATGGTTGATTATTGTGTTCATCACTACTCGCTACATCATTCCAAACGTGATTTTCATCTCAAAAGCCCCAGAGTCAAGGTTCAAAAAATCCGTAGGAGATTAATTGCAGATTCAAAGCTCTAAATTTCTCTGACATTTAAAACTATATTAAGTGGTCATCAGGATAGTCTCAACAGGATTAATCAACTTCTGAAACAACCTTTTTCAACCAAAAGGTTAAATTCTCAAACGCCTTACATAATGTTCAAAACTAGATTAGAGTGGAAATGAGGATGAAATCAATATGATCAAAGTTTCAAACTTACCACCTTTTCTATTAAAGTGGTGCCTAGGACTACCCGTCTAGGTGTTTTACCGTACTTGTTGCTTAGATAGACGTGTGTTTGCCGGGTATACCATGTCATGGAATCTTGGATTGTCCCTACACTTTTGTTCTCTTTAGATCTATGTTGATTACCTTGTGCATACTCTTATTTCACTTAGTTTAGCTAGGGATGTTTTGTCCTGCCTTTTTGACCCACTTAGTCTAGGCGTACTTGTCCTTTATATGCTATCATATTGTTTGCTAGCTTACAATATGCTTTGTTTATGTAGCTACCTCATTATGGTTATCTTATTGTTACCCTATTGGGCGTTGTAACTTTGTACGTGACCTATTAAATGATGCCTGTGTCATTATTGTTTTCAAAATGGTTGGAGCCATGGGTCTCACTGGAACAGCCTATCAGGTCTTGCCCCCATCCTACATCTCCCAGACCCTATTCATAGTCAGAATATGTGAGGGTTATACTGGGCATGTTTGTTTGTTCCTTCATATTAAAGATAAAGATTTACACACCAAAATGCAATCTTCAATTATAAGCACCTATTCTTATTAAGTTAAATATGACAAATTTCACAACAATCTTTTCCGATTTGAAGGTTAAGTGTCCAATGATATCTTCATAATATTCAAAACTAGATCAAAGTGAAACTTAGGTGAAAACAATATGATAAAAACATTCAACTTTAAAAGCAACCTTTCCTATCCAAATATTTAATGTCGAAATGTGATCTTCATCTCAAAACCGCCAACAACAATTCAATTCAATAACAACTTCAGACACAACATATGAACCCCAAATTCAAGAAAAACTTACTTCACGGGCGGTTCTCGTTCTTTTCTAACAAGCTTATCCATGTCATCATACTGGAAGATCAAGTTATGCAAGCTAGCAGCTTTAACCCACTTAGGCAAAAACCTCTTCCCAATCAAAGCATACACTCTTTCCCTCATAGGACCCGGTGATTCTCGCGGGTATCTCTGCAAGAAAAACTCACACAACGCCAATTCGAGAACATACTGGCCCAAAAACCCCAATCTCGAATGCCCTGACCTCACATGCCTCGCATTCGTCCTCTCACAATGGGGATGCCCAAATGCCAAATACAACAATGTATCAAACTGTTTAGCAGGATTATCATCCCCATAATTCTCAGATGGCTCCAAAGGATACCCAAGAGCCTGTTTTGCCTCAAGCAAATACTCATCAATCCAAGTTTTATCAGCATTGTTAAACTTCATAGAGGGTAAACAAGAACTGAGTAAAGGGAATTGCTTTAGTGACAATTGAGGGCTGTTGAGAAACCTTTGAGCTAATCTCGCATCGTCTAACGGGGGTTTGAGAATGAATCTCTTTGGGGGTAATCTTTTGTTGGGCGAAACGAACTTCTTGCGTTGGGATAACTCTTTGAGTAATCTTTGCGGGCTATTCTGAGGGAGTTCTTGTTTCTCTTGTGAATCAAGTGTGGATGAAATTGTGAGATTTGGTGAAATGGGTTTGCGAAATTTGAGGTTTTGGAAGTTGGTTTTGATCGTGAATGGTGAAATTGACGATGAGAAAGTGAGGTCATGTGTGCGATGAAACAGGTTTGAATTTGGGGGTTTTAATGGGGAAGAAAGCTCCATGATGTAAGGTTAAGTTTTCACTTTTCGATTAGGTTATGAGGGATCAAGATTGTTGAGAGATTGAATGGGGAAATTGGGGGCACATGGTAGTTGATAATGAGGTTTTCTTGGGGTTTTGGGGTGGATAAGGTTTTAATGTGTTGAACTGTTGAAGACGGTGAATGCAGTGGATTGAAGATGATGTTGTACATATGGACTGGGCTAGTTTTAGTTTGTTGTATTTTTGGTCTTACTTCATTCATCAAGCCCAGCTAAATATATTTTTTAAACGAATTCACACTCACCATATGTCTAAATACACTTCAATTTTACCATATGTTAACTGTATGACTTGAAATCTTACGATATAAGACTTGATAGAGGCATCACAATAAATAAATTGGAATTATTAGGCTACGTCCTCTTTCGCATTTACTCATTTTCTTGATAGTCTTAGAAATATTTTCCAATAAATAGTTTTTGGATTAACAATATTTTATAAATATGACAAGTTAATAATAGGATTATAGTTTATTAGATATGCTAGTGTTGTCATAGTTGTATGGGCCAACCAGTCGGGTTGGAAGCCCACTACACTATCAGTGTAGATGAGTAGTTTTAAACTGTCTTCGTTTGAGTTGATCAGTCTGTTTGAATACTTTTTAACTGTCTTTATTTGAGCTGACTTGTTATGTATCGATGGGTTACCAAATCTACGCTATGGTTAGACACTACATGGAATAATTATTAGTTTAGAACAAAATATTTTAGAACCGCCTTCATCACTACCGACATAAGAAGGGATCAAATTTCTCCATTGCCTTTCCATTACATTCCAACTCTCAACGTGCCCTTTTTACCCATTATTATAGCACAAAATATCGGGGACAAAGATTGTTAATCTTTATACGCAATTCTAGAATATTGATGTTTCTGATTCACGGTTTGATGAATAATTTGATTATGAGAGTGTAAAATGATGAACACCATATGCAAGAGGGTACAATATATGTAACCATAATGTTTTGGTAATTGTAATAAATCATAATGGCAATTTCACTCTTGCACAATATATATAACCATAATGTTTTGGTAATTGTAATAAATCATAATGGCAATTTCACATAAAGACAACATTTGTGATTTGTCATCGAATCATCGATGATACTCGTTTGTGTGAGTGTCAGTGTACACGATACATAAATATATTGTTTTGGTGTTTATCTTGAATGATATAAACTTACGTTTGATGAGGGTGAGGTTACTTTAGCCACAAGGCATAATGTAAGTCTTATATTTTGTGTTTCCCAAATTGACTATATATATTTGTAAATCGTGTTAAGATCATTATTAGTTCAAATATTATGTTTCAACTTACGAAAATTCAATTGGATAATTCATAGAGAGAACGAGAGCAAATGTGATAAGCTTTTATGAATATGGCATACTAGAATTCGTGTATTGAAATACGACCATCATCTTTTTTTTAGAGGATGAATCATCATAACGTTTTAGTTAACAAATATAAATATAAAGAGTTGGAAAATTATGTAAGTGTTGAGTGTCAAATCCAGCAAATAAATAATAAAAATATGAACATACCGAACACACACTAATAATAGTATGAGCGTAAGTAGTGTTTGTGTCCTCAGGGATACGTGTCAATTATTTTATATCACAAATGTTTTAGCATAGTTATTTGATTGATTATGGACTAAGGAATGTGGGGGTTTTAATTAAAAACTAAAACTAAAAGTAAATTACAAAAAGTATAAAAACTCCAGCAGGCTGACACGGCGGTGTCAAAACTGTAAAGGAAATTCCACGCGGCCGTGTTAAGGTTCTGCCAGAAAAACGAAAATTGATATTTTTTAAAATTTTTAATTATAAAAAAGAGATTAATAAAGACGTTAATTAACTTGTGAAATTAATTCAAATATGAAAACTAATTCAAACATTAAGGTAATTTCTTGATTCGATTTGACTTACGATCATTAACGATTACTGTGCAATGACTATTTTTAGTTAATGATTTGTATCGATACTAGATATCACATCGTTTGGATATCCACTCTATCTAATGTCCAATCAATCGCAGTTCGTTGATTAGAGCCAATCCGCTACTCTAATCTCACGACGTTCGGATGCGTGCGGGTTGTAATGATAGAAATATCGATTATAGTTAAACACCCACGTTGTTCGGAATGCTTAACTAGATTAAATGACTCTATAATGAATTTGGGCTCATAGACAAACATAAAATATTATTTGTTCCTTATATCAAAAATTAAAACTTGATTATGTTGGAAAGCAAAAGCAAAGTGAAGAACAGCTGGGATCAGCAACATTTACATCATTTCTCATTTTTTAGTGAAAAATGTTTTCTTAGTGGTGTTTCTTTGTCTCCCATTAACAACCAACAATAATTGTACAAACCTGTATAAGAGGAGGATGATTCTCCTCTGTTTGAAGTACAAAAATAACACATTACTCAATCAATTCAATCATCTTGTTAAAATCATCTTGTTAAGATGGTATCAGAGCAGTGTTTACACTAATATGCTCATCATCTACCCCAGCCTTTCAACCACATAAACCTGGTCACCATGTCCGAAGACAGCAACCAGAATGAATTATCCATTCAACTCGCCAACCTGCTTAAGCAAGGGATTCAATCCCAGCCAAAAAGCCCCAAACTTTCAGATAGTTTGCAGATCAATCTCAAACTAAACAGCCAAAACTACCCACTATGGACCCGAATGATTCGAGTCGCAATCGGTGGAAAGTCAAAAACTTTACTCAATCATTTGACCACAGAATCTCCAGGTCAGAATGATGAGAATGTAGAGCAGTGGGAACAAGATGACTTGATCGTGTTCTCATGGCTCATCCAAAACATAGAACCCGAAATTGCAAGCAACCTAATCGAGTTTCCAACAGCTAAAACACTGTGGGAAGCCTTGGCGGTTACTTACAGCAGTGGAAAGGATAAACTTCAAGCATTCAATCTTCACGTCAAAGCCAATGAAATCAAGCAAAATGGTACAACACTTGAAGCTTTCTGGATCTCATTACAGGGCATTTGGGGAGAAATCGAAAGAATCGATCCAAATCCCATGAAATGTCCAGAAGACATCAAAGCATATACAAAAATCTGGACAGAACACAAACTCTTTCAATTTCTAAATGCTCTTGACCGAAGATATGACCCAATCAAACGGGAAATACTTCGATGGGAACCCCTCCCAACCGCGGAGGCGGCATATGCGGCGGTCCGAAAAGAAGCTGCTCACCAGAGCATTCTCGGAACACTTACAAGCGAAACACAAGGAATCGCAGCAGGACTTGCTGCCACCAATCCAGGTGGGTTAGGGTTCGTGTCCAAAGGGTACCGCCGACCCGAAATAACAGGTAAGAAGAATGGGCCTTCACTCAAAGAGGATAAAACTCACCTGAAGTGTACTCACTGTGGGATGACCAAGCATACCAAAGAACAATGCTTCAAGATCGTTGGCTATCCCGATTGGTGGTCTGATGGCCATAAAATAGGGAGCAAGACAACCGGACAGGAGAAGGGAAAAGCATCAGCATCGGCTGCGGTGGGCAACAATGATGCCGCCGGCACCGACAGTAACCACCGAACCGGTGGATTTGGAGGGATGGCAGCAGCCGGCGATCGTGATGAAGAAGAGGGTTTCTCGGTAACCACAGGTAAAAGGGTGGAGAGAAAGAGAAGGGTCTCGAAACCCTCTCTTCTTTCTTTTTTAAATAAACACAAAAATTACCAAATAGACCCTGCAGAATATGGTGTGGCACATATGGTTCAAAACAACAAATCCCGGGAACAGTCATGGATTTTTGATTGTGGAGCAACGGATACCATGACATACGACCTATCCGACTTTACTACAACTTCGAATCCAACAAAATCCTATATACACACTGCAAATGGAGAAACAATGAATGTAGAAAATGGTGGAACGATTGAGATCTCACCAACTCTTAAACTTTCAAATTGTCTCTATGTTCCTTCATTGTCACATAAATTACTATCCATTAGCCATGTAACAAAAGAGTTAAATTGCTCCGTTCTTATGCAACCGACATTTTGTATCTTACAGGATATCAGGACGGGAGCGATCATTGGGCGTGGCACTGAAAAACAAGGGTTATATTACGTGGATGAGGTGACTCAACTTGGGTATTTCTAATAGAATACGATTGATCAGATAGGTGATCCCAGCTGTTCTTCACTTTGCTTTTGCTTTCCAACACGCCCCCTCAAGTTGAACGGTGGGATCTCCAAAGTTCAACTTGTCCAAGCATTTGTGTAATAGTCTTTCGTTAACAGCTTTTGTTAGGATGTCTGCCAATTGATTTTCAGACTTGACGAATGGAAGAGAAATGATCCCTGATTCTAATTTTTCTTTGATGAAGTGTCGGTCAACTTCAACATGCTTCGTTCGATCATGTTGTACCGGATTCTCTGATATTTGGATTGCAGCTTTATTATCACACATGATTTCACTCGCTTCGTGTGGTGGAAATCCTATTTCACTTAGGAGCCTCCGTACCCACAGAACTTCTGTTAATCCCCTGGCTATTCCCCTGAATTCGGCTTCAGCGCTTGATAATGCTACTACCTTCTGTTTCTTACTCCTCCATCCAAACCCGAAATCAGTGTCACCACCCAAGAAACTGCTCCTTACTTGATACCGGAGGTAAGTAACACTGAATCTACCGAAACTCCTGAAAATATCACTAACCAAGCAGAAGAGCAAAATGAACATGTGCAGGAACCAGAGGAGCCTATCATACAGATAAATGCACAAGCAGAACAAATAGAGCACGAACAAGAACAGGGAAATACCATCACACAGGAAGCCGCACCAAAAACATACGTGCTGCCACCAAGAACAAACCGAGGAATTCCCCCAAAAAGATACTCTCCTGAAAAGGAGTCTCGAGGGTCCAAATATCCTATGGCTAATATAGCCGAAGGTAAGTTGTGACAACCCGAAAAATTTTCCGTGATTTAATGTGAATTTACAATTTATTTTTATATTTTTATTATTATTTAATAATAGTATTAATAATAATAAAAATAATGACAATGATAATAATAATAATATTATTATTAAAATTAATAATGTTAATAATGAAAATAATAATAATAATGAAAATATTATTATTTACAAAATTAATATAATTGATTAAATAAGTTCAGGTACTAGTTTTGTAAATTTTGAAACCTGTTTTAAAAAGTTATATCATGAAATAATAAAAACTCAAAACTACAGGGGGCCATTCTGTAAATTGTTTTAAATCCCAACCCCGCCGCCCGTCCCCTTCGTTTTTCCGGCCAGCCTCTCCGGCGGCTCTCCGGCAGCCCCAAAAGCCAAGCATATCGCGATTTTAATGCAAACCAACTATCCCGACACCTTCTAGAGGATGAACCGAACTCGGGGACCATTTCAATTTGATAATTCAAGTCGGTGTGGTGTGTTTACCACTAAACCGAATTTTTCGGCCGACCCACTCACCATAAACGCATTACCCCTGTATTATATTCAAATTAATCGAACGGGACTGGCTATATAAGCATTCCTAAGCTAATGATACATTCACACACCTCTCAAACACTTGAAAACTATCAGTTCGATTACCTCTCTGTCGCGGACCTGCAACCGGTCGTATACCCACTGTAGAACTTCGAAACAGGTACTTAAACACACCATTGTGTTCGTTTTTACAAGGGGAACAATAACCCCATGAGTTCTGATGCAATTGAAATCGATTTGGCTTTCGATTTGGTTGAGGATCGAACCTGGGGTTTTCTTGGTGATTTGGGATTACTTGGGTTAAGTTTAAAACAATTAAAAGAGGAGTTTTAACCGCGGCCGAGGCCTTGGTTTACTGGTTTGGGTGTGTGCTTGTGAACCGGAGGTCAGGGGTTCGAACCCTGCCCCCAACACATTTTTTTAAAAGCCTTTTTAAGTCTCCTAAAAATACAGAAAAATTATTAAAAATTATAAAAATAATTTTTACAAACTTTGGTAATTTTAGAAATTATATAGTTAATTTCTGGAAATTTATTTCTTTAAATCTTATTTATTTATTTATGTAAATAATTATTTAAAATTGTTATCTTTATAAAAATGGATTTATTTATAATAATTTAAATCATTAAATTATTAATGGATATTATATTATTTATGGAATAATTCTGATAATATAAATGCAAAATTTGATTTTATAAATATTTATAAAATCTTACAAAATTAAATATAAACTTACATAATTAAATAATGTTTATAATTTATTTAGAATATAATGATATGTTGAAATCATTATTAAGATAATCAAATGAAATATAAATCTTTAGTTATTAAAACAAAATAACTAAATGATTTAATTACATGTTTATAACCAATTCCCGAGAACCAAATCCTAAATCAATTGAACACCAAGTTCAAAGATCTAACTTATTTAGGTTATAAATTTGTATTTATTTACTTATGTGAATTATAATTCCTTAGCAGCAATTCACTAGCTTAACAACATCGCACGAGAATATTGAGGTGAGTTCAGGCCCCACTATTTTACTAAATCTCTTTGGGTAAGTTCATTTTATTAAAACTCTTTTGGGGGAGATAGCATACTGGTAATGTTATAAACGTTTTCATTATATATTTAAGATGTGTATGGATATTAATATAGTGCTGTTTATCATTATAAAAGTCCTCACACTTTCGAATTGTTAATATTGGATAGCGGGGAAAGTTGGGTAGTACTACTGGGTGTGACGAGCCCCACCTGTGTGACTTGAGGTCAACCGGGTGCAATTTGTCCTATGATTATTCGTCACGATATGGTGAAGTCGTGACGGGAGGCAAACATAACATAGTCAGCTTCAATGTCGAAATCACTATTTAATATCATTTGTGAATGGACTAGCTAGCCATTACAATGCACATGCTTATATATACGCTATTGTTAAACGGTGATGTTTAACTGTGAACACTTGAACTGATCAACCATTGGGTTGATACACACTATTGTTAAACGGTGATGTTTAACTGTGAACACTTGAACTGATCAACCATTGGGTTGATACACGCTATTGTTAAATTGATAAGACGCAAACTCTTGAACTTACCAACTATTGGGTTGATATACACTTTTGCTAAACTGTTATGTTTAAACGCAAACTCTTGAACTCACCAACCATGTGTTGACTTTTAGTATGCTATTCTCAGGTCACTAAATCTGGACTGCTGTTAGGAGCACTACACGGGTCAAGCATGCATCCTAACGCTTAAACAATGATATATATATATGTTTATCTTTATATATTTTGGGTTTGTTCATTTTGTTAAACGCTTCCGCATGTATTATAAAGTTTGAACTTTGGTTTGTTATGTTAAACGTTGCATGTAGAGTCGTTCCAAGTAACTAATGACTGTGATCCTGGTTTGTTCACACGCCTCGCGGTAGAATTCCGCACGTGGATTTTGAGGGTGTGACAGATTGGTATCAGAGCCATTGGTTATAGAGAACTAGGTTGCATACACACTAGACTATAACCGCACACAGTTAGTTAGTTACTTGTTTCTAGACTTCCTAAACTTAACTGATTATCTTAGGTTCAAATCCTTAGACTTTATGTCTAAACTATGAAAATCATATCGAGGTTTTAAAATTTCATGAACCAAATGAACTTGTGTGATACATAGACACCTGTATTCTGGATTTCCTGGCAAAAAGCCTTCGGGCTAAGGCTAGCATATCGCATATATCTCATTACGAGACCTGGTATGCTTACCTGGGGATTTCTGGGATGAGTGATAAACTATGGTCAATACACAAGTCCATAAGGTAAATGGGATACCTTTTTACTGAAAATGGAACAATACCGAGTCCGGCGACTCACAAGCAATGTCTATACACTACAGCACGACATAGCTGAATGATTCTATTCTATTTCCTTTAAACGATTCGGACTACGTAGCGTTTCTTTATTTTGGAACCTATGTGGAAAGAGTTGTTTCCCCACCCAAACAACAAACTCAATTTGTTATAAACATTATGGTGGTGATGAATTCATTATCTCCTTATTGGTTACTATAATGAGATAAAAAGGATTGATTCATTACTCATTATTGTATTTGTGAATATAAAGTGAAATAATGGACGCCCAAAGACGTGGACGTGGTCGTGGACGAGGACGCGTGCGTGGACGTGGTGCCGGTGACAAAGGTGTCGGTGACCAAGGTGCTGGTCCTATTAATATGACCCCTGCGGAATTAGCTGCTCTAATCAACGTACAAGTTCAGGCAGCGGTAGCTGCTACCCAAACAAGACAGCCAGCAGGACCACCAACGTGTACCTACAAGTCCTTCATGGACTGCAAGCCTCACACCTACAGTGGAACCGAGGGAGCTGTAGGGTTAGTGAGATGGTTTGAGAAGACGGAGTCCGTATTCTCAAAATGTAACTGTCTGCCTGCTGACCAGGTGAAATACGCTACGGGGACGTTGGATGGTGCTGCATTGTCTTGGTGGAATGCGCAAGTGCAAATGTTAGGGCAAGCCATGGCAGATCAACTCCCGTGGAACGAGTTCAAAGATATGATGATTGAGGAATACTGCCCACGAAGTGAAGTACAAAAACTTGAAGTGGAATTCTGGCAACTGAAGATGCAAGGATCAGAAATTGAGGCTTATACCACGAGAACTCATGAACTGGCCACTCTATGCCCAGGAATGGTAAACGAAATGCACAAGAGAGTGGAACACTACATCCGGGGATTGGTGCCAGAGATTAGGAGTATGGTTACTTCCTCAAACCCGGCTACTATCCAGCAAGCTATCCGCCTAGCCCATAAACTAACTGATGAAGCTGTGAGGAAGGACGGTTACCAAAACGGGGCGCTGCGGCGAGCGTGTCCGACAACAAGAGGAAGTGGGATACTTCTAACAACACCAACAACAACAACAATAGAACATCATCGTCCGGTGGTCAACATCAACAACAAACACCGCAACAACAACACAGGAGGTTCGACAACAACCGTAACTTCAACCAGTCAGCCTCGAACAATCAAGGATCGAGCAGTTACGGTGGTAAACAGCCGATGTGCCCGCGGTACAACTATCATCACGTCGGAAGATGTGAAAATTTCAAGTGTCAGCGGTGTGGTAAAATGGGACACTTGGCTAAGGATTGCAGTGTTGAGTTGGTTAGGAAGCCACATCAACCTCAAGAGACCTCAAAGGGTTGCTTTGAGTGTGGGAAAGAAGGGCACTACAGGCGAAACTGTCCGCAGCTGAGGAAGAACGGTAATGGCAATGGCCAAAACAACAACAATCAAGGCAACAACAACAACAACAATAATGGAAGAGGCAATGGAAATGGTGGTAATAATAATGGAGCCAAAGGGAGAGCCTTCGTCATTGGCTCAGGTGAGGCTCTAAATGACCCTACAACTATTACTGGTAGTTTTTCTGTCAATGGATGTTTTGCTACAGTACTGTTTGATACTGGAGCCGATAGGAGTTTCATATCCTTAAAGTTCTGTAGTCTTCTAAGTGATATTCTTTCTGCTTTAGAATCCAAATATACCGTAGAATTGGCTGACGGTAAACAAATCCATGTAACACATATTCTTAGAGATTGTAAGATAGAACTCGCTGGTCATACTTTCGCTATAGATCTTATGCCTGTTACACTAGGAAGTTTCGACGTTGTGGTAGGCATGGATTGGCTATCTAACAAGCAAGCAGAAGTCATATGTCACGAAAAGATCATACGAATCTCGGTTGGTGACGAAATTCTTACAGTCCGAGGCGATAGGAGTGGTGCAGTAATGGGTATTATCTCTTACATGAAGGCGCAAAAGTTGTTACGAAAAGGGCGTGTGGCTATTCTGGCACTCGTCACCGACAAGCAGTCCGAGGAAAAGAAAATAGAAGACATTCCCGTGGTAAGAGATTTTCCAGAGGTGTTTCCAGAGGATCTTCCTGGACTACCACCTCATCGCCAAGTGGAATTTCAAATCGAACTGACTCCCAGTGCATCCCCGATTGCTAGAGCACCTTATCGATTAGCACCAAACGAACTACAGGAGTTGTCATCACAACTTCAGGAGCTTTTAGATAAGGGCTTTATCCGACCTAGCTCGTCACCTTGGGGAGCCCCTGTTCTCTTTGTTAAGAAGAAGGACGGCACTTTCCGAATGTGCATCGATTATAGAGAATTAAACAAAGTCACAGTCAAGAACCGATATCCTCTACCTCGTATCGACGACTTGTTTGATCAGCTTCAGGGATCGAGCTATTATTCGAAGATCGATTTGAGGTCTGGTTATCATCAACTCCGAGTCCGTGAGGAGGACATCTCCAAAACCGCATTCCGTACTCGTTATGGTCATTACGAGTTCTTGGTCATGCCTTTTGGGTTGACTAATGCACCTGCGGTATTCATGGACCTCATGAATCGCGTGTGCAAACCCTATCTCGATCAGTTTGTTATCGTGTTTATCGATGACATACTGATATACTCTAGGACCAAGGAGGACCACGAAGAACATCTACGATTGATCTTGGAATTATTGAAGAAGGAGCAACTGTACGCCAAATTCTCTAAGTGTGACTTCTGGAAACGTGAAGTGCAATTCCTAGGTCATATCGTTAATGAGAAGGGAATACATGTTGATCCTGCAAAGATTGTGGCGATAAAGAATTGGGCTACACCTAAGACACCGACTGAGATAAGGCAATTCCTGGGGTTAGCAGGATATTACCGACGATTCATAGAAGGGTTCTCTAAAATCGCACAACCTCTCACAGCCTTGACCCACAAAGGAACGACATACAAATGGGGTGAAAGTCAAGAGGCGGCTTTTCAGCTATTGAAACAGAAACTCTGTAGTGCACCGATATTGGCACTACCAGAGGGGACAGATGATTTCGTGGTGTATTGTGACGCATCCATTCAAGGATTGGGTTGTGTCCTGATGCAGCGAGATAAGGTGATAGCTTACGCCTCGAGACAACTGAAGATTCACGAGAAAAACTATACCACCCATGACCTGGAATTGGGTGCAGTGGTTTTTGCCTTGAAGATTTGGAGACACTACTTGTACGGTACCAAATGCACTATCTATACCGATCACAAGAGTCTTCAGCACATCTTTGAGCAAAAGGAGTTAAATATGTGGCAACGACGGTGGTTAGAGTTACTCAATGATTATGACTGTGCAATCAAGTATCATCCGGGTAAGGCTAATGTGGTAGCCGATGCCCTTAGTCGTAAGGAAACCCTAAAGCCTCGTCGAGTGCGTGCATTACAAATGACTATCCACTCTGACCTACCAGCACAAATCAAAGCTGCTCAATCTGAGGCCTTGAAGACGGAGAATCTCAAAGCGGAATACATGCGAGGCATGGAGAAACAGTTGGAGGTTAAAGCTGATGGAATCCGTTATTTTATGAAACGGATCTGGGTACCACAGTACGGGAATTTGCGAGAGCTGATAATGGATGAAGCTCATAAGTCACGTTACTCTATTCATCCAGGTTCAGACAAGATGTATCAGGACCTGAAAGAATTTTACTGGTGGCCAAAAATGAAAGCGGAGATAGCCATGTATGTAAGTAGATGCTTAACTTGTTCCAAGGTTAAGGTGGAATACCAGAGACCATCCGGTTTACCTCAACAACCGGAAATTCCAGTGTGGAAATGGGAACAGATCTCCATGGACTTTATCACGAAGTTACCTAGGACTCCCAGCGGATGCGACACCATTTGGGTTATAGTTGATCGCTTAACAAAATCCGCACACTTTCTGGCAATCCGAGAGACTGATCGAATGGAGAAGCTGACACGTATCTATTTAAGGGAAATAGTCTCTCGGCATGGCGTGCCGATATCTATCATTTCTGATCGTGACGCTCGGTTCACTTCTCATTTCTGGCAATCATTACAACGATCATTGGGAACACGGCTGGATATGAGTACCGCGTATCACCCGCAAACCGATGGCCAAAGTGAGCGTACGATCCAGACACTGGAAGACATGTTGCGTGCCTGTGTAATTGATTTTGGCAGCAGCTGGGAAACTCATTTACCATTGGTTGAGTTCTTCTATAATAACAGTTATCATACCTCAATCAAGGCAGCTCCATTTGAGGCACTGTATGGGCGTAAGTGCCGGTCACATATTTGTTGGGTAGAAGTTGGGGAAAGTCAACTTACCGTCCTGAACTCGTGCACGAGACGACTGAGAAGATCGTGCAGATACGGAATCGTATGGCAGCAGCGCGAGATAGACAGAAAAGTTATGCTGACAAGAGACGGAAACCTCTAGAGTTCCAAATTGGTGACAAAGTGTTATTGAAAGTCTCACCGTAAAAAGGCGTAGTTCGGTTTGGCAAACGAGGAAAGCTGAATCCGAGGTATGTTGGACCATTTGAGATATTGGAAAGAATAGGTCCAGTGGCCTATCGACTAGCCTTACCTGAATCACTGAGTGGAGTCCATAATGTGTTCCATGTTTCAAACCTGAAGAAATGCCTTGCTGACGAAACTCTCATCGTTCCGTTAGACGAGGTACATGTTGACGAACAACTACGCTTCATCGAGGAACCAGTGGAAATTATGGACCGAGAGGTCAAGACACTTAAACACAATCGTATCCCTATTGTCAAAGTCCGGTGGAACTCCCAGCGTGGTCCTGAGTTCACTTGGGAAAGAGAGGACGAGATGATGCGCAAGTATCCTAACCTGTTCAAGGATGCTGCCAGTACATCTTAATTTTCGGGACGAAAATTCCTCTAACAGTGGGATGATGTGACAACCCGAAAAATTTTCCGTGATTTAATCTGAATTTACAATTTATTTTTATATTTTTATTATTATTTAATAATAGTATTAATAATAATAAAAATAATGACAATGATAATAATAATAATATATTATTAAAATTAATAATGTTAATAATGAAAATAATAATAATAATGAAAATATTATTATTTACAAAATTAATATAATTGATTAAATAAGTTCAGGGACTGGTTTTGTAAATTTTGAAACCTGTTTTAAAAAGTTATATCATGAAATAATAAAAACTCAAAACTACAGGGGGCCATTCTGTAAATTGTTTTAAATCCCAACCCCGCCGCCCGTCCCCTTCGTTTTTCCGGCCAGCCTCTCCGGCGGCTCTCCGGCAGCCCCAAAAGCCAAGCATATCGCGATTTTAATGCAAACCAACTATCCCGACACCTTCTAGAGGATGAACCGAACTCGGGGACCATTTCAATTTGATAATTCAAGTCGGTGTGGTGTGTTTACCACTAAACCGAATTTTTCGGCCGACCCACTCACCATAAACGCATTACCCCTGTATTATATTCAAATTAATCGAACGGGACTGGCTATATAAGCATTCCTAAGCTAATGATACATTCACACACCTCTCAAACACTTGAAAACTATCAGTTCGATTACCTCTCTGTCGCGGACCTGCAACCGGTCGTATACCCACTGTAGAACTTCGAAACAGGTACTTAAACACACCATTGTGTTCGTTTTTACAAGGGGAACAATAACCCCATGAGTTCTGATGCAATTGAAATCGATTTGGCTTTCGATTTGGTTGAGGATCGAACCTGGGGTTTTCTTGGTGATTTGGGATTACTTGGGTTAAGTTTAAAACAATTAAAAGAGGAGTTTTAACCGCGGCCGAGGCCTTGGTTTACTGGTTTGGGTGTGTGCTTGTGAACCGGAGGTCAGGGGTTCGAACCCTGCCCCCAACACATTTTTTTTAAAAGCCTTTTTAAGTCTCCTAAAAATACAGAAAAATTATTAAAAATTATAAAAATAATTTTTACAAACTTTGGTAATTTTAGGAATTATATAGTTAATTTCTGGAAATTTATTTCTTTAAATCTTATTTATTTATTTATGTAAATAATTATTTAAAATTGTTATCTTTATAAAAATGGATTTATTTATAATAATTTAAATCATTAAATTATTAATGGATATTATATTATTTATGGAATAATTCTGATAATATAAATGCAAAATTTGATTTTATAAATATTTATAAAATCTTACAAAATTAAATATAAACTTACATAATTAAATAATGTTTATAGTTTATTTAGAATATAATGATATGTTGAAATCATTATTAAGATAATCAAATGAAATATAAATCTTTAGTTATTAAAACAAAATAACTAAATGATTTAATTACATGTTTATAACCAATTCCCGAGAACCAAATCCTAAATCAATTGAACACCAAGTTCAAAGATCTAACTTATTTAGGTTATAAATTTGTATTTATTTACTTATGTGAATTATAATTCCTTAGCAACAATTCATTAGCTTAACAACATCGCACGAGAATATTGAGGTGAGTTCAGGCCCCACTATTTTACTAAATCTCTTTTGGGTAAGTTCATTTTATTAAAACTCTTTTGGGGGAGATAGCATACTGGTAATGTTATAAACGTTTTCATTATATATTTAAGATGTGTATGGATATTAATATAGTGCTGTTTATCATTATAAAAGTCCTCACACTTTCGAATTGTTAATATTGGATAGCGGGAAAAGTTGGGTAGTACTACTGGGTGTGACGAGCCCCACCTGTGTGACTTGAGGTCAACCGGGTGCAATTTGTCCTATGATTATTCGTCACGATATGGTGAAGTCGTGACGGGAGGCAAACATAACATAGTCAGCTTCAATGTCGAAATCACTATTTAATATCATTTGTGAATGGACTAGCTAGGCATTACAATGCACATGCTTATATATACGCTATTGTTAAACGGTGATGTTTAACTGTGAACACTTGAGCTGATCAACCATTGGGTTGATACACACTATTGTTAAACGGTGATGTTTAACTGTGAACACTTGAGCTGATCAACCATTGGGTTGATACACGCTATTGTTAAATTGATAAGACGCAAACTCTTGAACTTACCAACTATTGGGTTGATATACACTTTTGCTAAACTGTTATGTTTAAACGCAAACTCTTGAACTCACCAACCATGTGTTGACTTTTAGTATGCTATTCTCAGGTCACTAAATCTGGACTGCTGTTAGGAGCACTACACGGGTCAAGCATGCATCCTAACGCTTAAACAATGATATATATATGTTTATCTTTATATATTTTGGGTTTGTTCATTTTGTTAAACGCTTCCGCATGTATTATAAAGTTTGAACTTTGGTTTGTTATGTTAAACGTTGCATGTAGAGTCGTTCCAAGTAACTAATGACTGTGATCCTGGTTTGTTCACACGCCTCGCGGTAGAATTCCGCACGTGGATTTTGAGGGTGTGACATAAGTTGTCCGAAGAAGCTAAGGCGTTCTCTTTATCGCTGTACACTTAAGACATTCCCACCAACCCAGAGCAAGCCTTGAAATCAAAACACTGGAGAAACGCAATGGAAGAAGAAATGAAAGCTTTAACGAAGAACAACACGTGGGAGAAGTGTGTCTTACCTACAGGGAAGAAACCAGTCGGATGTCGATGGGTGTTTTAATTAAATACAAGCCGGATGGTACGATCGAAAGATATAAAGCTAGATTAGTGGCCAAAGGCTATACCCAAACATATGGGATTGATTACTCCGAAACTTTCTCTCCAGTCGCAAAGATGAACACAATCAGGGTCCTGTTCTCAATAGCAGCAAATAAGGAATGGCCACTTCACCAGTTCGATGTAAAAAATGCATTCCTACATGGAGAGCTCAAAGAAGAAGTATATATGGAAGCACCACAGGGATTCACAAGCAACTTCGGTGATAGAGAAGTATGTCGGTTGAAGAAGTCCTTATATGGACTAAAACAATCTCCCAGAACATGGTTCGGAAGATTCACTCTTGCTATGAGCCGATATGGGTTTAAACAGAGTAACTCAGACCACACTTTGTTTCTCAAAAAAAGGGATAATCTGACGACTTGTTTAATAATATATGTGGACGACATGATTATTACAGGGGATGATGAAGAAGAAATCACCAGACTAAAGGAGAACTTATTCAATGAGTTCGAAATGAAGGACCTAGGAAGACTTAAATATTTCCTTGGAATTGAGATTCTAAGATCAAAACAAGGAATATTTATGTGTCAAAAGAAGTATGTTCTTGATCTTCTAACCGAAGTTGGTATGATTGATTGCAAACCAGCAGAAACCCCTATGATCGTGAATCAAAAGCTGTACATGGAAGAACAAGCAGAGCTAGCTGACAAGGAAAGATATCAACGAATTGTGGGAAAGCTAATATATCTCTCTCACACCCGACCAGATATAGCATATGCGGTAGGGATAGTGAGCCAGTTTATGCATCGACCACAAACAACCCATATGGATGCAGTCTTAAGAATTTTAAGATATCTAAAAGGCACCGTTGGACATGGAATTGTGTTCAAACCAAATGGAAACTTAGAAGTTCAACTGTACACTGATGCAGATTGGGCAGGAGACAAAGACAATAGAAGATCAACCGCAGGTTATTTTACCTTAGTTGGAGGAAATCTGGTCACGTGGAGGAGTAAGAAACAGAAGGTAGTAGCATTATCAAGCGCTGAAGCCGAATTCAGGGGAATAGCCAGGGGATTAACAGAAGTTCTGTGGGTACGGAGGCTCCTAAGTGAAATAGGATTTCCACCACACGAAGCGAGTGAAATCATGTGCGATAATAAAGCTGCAATCCAAATATCAGAGAATCCGGTACAACATGATCGAACGAAGCATGTTGAAGTTGACCGACACTTCATCAAAGAAAAATTAGAATCAGGGATCATTTCTCTTCCATTCGTCAAGTCTGAAAATCAATTGGCAGACATCCTAACAAAAGCTGTTAACGAAAGACTATTACACAAATGCTTGGACAAGTTGAACTTTGGAGATCCCACCGTTCAACTTGAGGGGGCATGTTGGAAAGCAAAAGCAAAGTGAAGAACAGCTGGGATCAGCAACATTTACATCATTTCCCATTTTTTAGTGAAAAATGTTTTCTTAGTGGTGTTTCTTTGTCTCCCATTAACAACCAACAATAATTGTACAAACCTGTATAAGAGGAGGATGATTCTCCTCTGTTTGAAGTACAAAAATAACACATTACTCAATCAATTCAATCATCTTGTTAAAATCATCTTGTTAAGAGATTAGGGTTTTAAGAATTGAAGAACTTTATTAGAAAAATTAATAAGTTGATCAGGTTTATTAACAATCTAATATATACCGGAGTAGATCCTGGTTTAAAATCAAGAATCATACAACAAACCATTAAACAAAAACGTCTCGTAATCTTTTCACATAAGTTTAAATCAAAATCACAGAAATTAAACCTAAATTTTAAAACTAAAAGTGCCCTAGCCGGACATGACGACTAGGTTGATGTCAAAATGAAAACAATTGAACTTACGAAAAAAACTAAAATAATCAAAGTGTCTTGCAGAATTAATGGAGAAATCCCAGAACATTTCTTTGTTTCTTTTATGCAATGATTATCGACTTCCCAAGATGCCTCCAATTTCTTTTTGGTCGATCCCTCTTCAGCCTTCAAGATGCTCATTTTCAATTTCTTTAGCCCTATTTATACTTCTTTCCTCCAACAAACTCCCATTTTTTCTAGGGTTTTAAATTTGAATTCTTTTACGAGTTATTAAAAGTTTTCAAACTTAATAATATTTTCTTTTAAGCTCCTCTCTTTCTCTTTTCTTTCTTTTCCAGCAATTTAATAAACCTACAAAATAAAAAAATATACAAACGTAGATTTCATCCCACAAGACTACTATTTTATAAAATAATTAAAAAAATGCATGCAACTAATGCAAAATATATGCTGAAATATACTCTAAAACTAATATAATTTATGTCTAAAAATATAACTAACAGTAAAAAACTTCAACAATTTACCACCCCAAAATTTTATAGAATAAAATAAAAGTTAAGCTAGAGTTTAAAATGTCAAATCATCAAAGTTAATTAATAAGGGAGGAGTTGTGACAACCTTACATTCTCCTCTTATAAATAGAACATATGGCGCCTCTTACCTCTTTTACTTGATACGTAAGTTTTTTAATAGAAAAAGGGGTGGTACGCAGGTTTTATATATGGAAACAACGTTAGAGAGAAAAAGCTTAAAGACCAAGCAAATGTGAGGTTTTTCTTTTTTACTTACGATTCAAAGTTTAGATTTAGACATGAGTCATGCTTAGAATATTATCCAGTTTAGATTGATGTTAAAGTTCGCACTTTCATTTGTTATGTTAGATTTCACATAAAAAGACTCGAGATCTAGGGTTTCTTCATGGATCTTTAAAAGTGAGTTGTGAATCTCTTTGTTTTTGATGTTTTCTTACTGTTTTGGGAATGACATGCATAAACAGCATGTTAAAATTCATAGATCTGGCATGTACGTTCTACAACAAATTTGATTACCTGATTCTAGTGTTTATGCTTATAACATTTTTATCGCATGCATACTGTCTACATATGAAACCCTAAAATATAAGTGTTTTTATTCAATGAATTCAATGATTATGATAAAAATATGAAGCATTATATTCACAGTAAATCCGCAAGTAACTTGTGTATCTCTGTAAGATTGTGCCTTCGTAGAAAAGCTAATACGTTTATAACGAATCTTGCACCTCCACAAGTGGGAATGAACCTTCATAAGTGCCAAAGCCTTCGTAACCAACTTTACTAAATTAGCCATTTCAAAACAAAGTGTACCTCCATAAGTGATTTAACACATCCACGATTCTCGTTAGTTAGATTATTTCAATGCTTGCCTTGCAAGTGTCAAAGCCGTTGCACCTGAATTTGGTGCCTCTGTATGTGGTTACACTTAGTTAACATGAAGTTTGTCTCCGTGAGTAACATTACATCCGTAATTGAACCTCTCCTCCGTAACTAGCTACACAGCCAAATAGACCAAGTGACCCCCCCCCCCCCGGCCCAACTAACTTTTGTAGCACTGCAAGTAAACCCTCTGCATCAGTCAAGACCTAGCCAACTTCACAGACATACCATCAAAACCCTTGTAAATAAATCAAATCCTTCGTATCTAAGTCAAACCCATCGTAATACCAACATATCACTACAAGAAAATGGGTCTATAGCAACGAAAAAGTGAGACCCTATAGGGACGACATGTCGTCGCTATAGACAATTTTAATCTATAGCGACGACATATCGTCGCTATAGATGTTGTCCCAAAAAGTTAGTAGTTATAAGTTAAAATGTCGTCGGGATAGACGTCGTCGGCATAAATTTAGCAATAGCAACGACATGTCGACCCTATAAAAGTCGAGGTTTCTGAAATTGACGAATAAAAAAAATAAAAAAAAATATACGTATATTATCTATAGCGACGACATGTCGTCGCTATAGATGATATTTATTTTTTTTATATTATCTATAGCGACGACATGTCGTTCCTATAAATAATATATATTTTTTTATGTTATCTATAGCGACGACTTGTCGTCCCTATAGATAATATATATATTTTTTTTAAAAAAAGATAACATTCTATAGCGACGACATGTCGTCGCTATAGACTGTTATTTATTTATTTTTTTTTTTTGGAACCTGCTTTTATTATAAAAATTAAACAAACACATAATTGATGCAAATTTAACAAACATATAATGAGTGCAAATCACATTCAAGTTTAACACACAAATAGTTCATATAATTTTAAAGTAGTTTAAAGTTCTATAAAATCTAATAAAAATATAAACTCTAATTGCCTCCAGGTGGTCGTTGCTGCTGGAAGTGACGCATCATTTCCATCTGCTCTTGGATCAGTCGTTGCATCTCTTCTATTTGTTGTTGTTGTTGTTGTTGTGATTGTCTAAGCTCTGCAACTTCATCTTGCAAATGTTGTGGTGGAGGTTGTGAGCTAGAAAAATCAGGGGTGGGATGTCTCACCACGCGACCAACACCTCGTATATGTCCTCGCCTTTGACCTAAGGCGCGCTCAATGCATTGAATCTCATCAACAGCAGATGAGTCTCCACCAGTCTCGCTAGAGGATCTCACATACTCCTCTTGAATTCGTTCTGCATTAAACATATTAAAAATATTAATTCAAATGGGTCATTTTGACCTAAACACACTTAAACATGCTATAATCAATCAAAAGTTAGTCCAAATGGGTCATTTTGACCCAAAGACACTTAAACATGCTTGAATCAATCAAAAGATAGTTCAAATGGGTCATTTTGGCCCAAACACATTTAAACATACTAGAATCAATCAAAAGTTAGTACAAATGGGTCATTTTGACCCAAACACACTTAAACATGCTAGAATCAATCAAAAGATAGTTCAAATGGGTCATTTTGGCCCAAACACACTTAAACATGCTAGAATCAATCAAAAGTTAGTTCAAATGAGCAATTTTGACCCAAACACACTTAAACATGCTAGAATCAATCAAAAGTTAGTCCAAATGGGTCATTTTGACCCAAACACACTTAAACATACTAGAATTGCTTAAAATGAGCCATTTTAACCCAAACACACTTAAACATGCTAGAATCAATCAAAAGTTAGTCCAAATGGGTCATTTTGACCCAAACACACTTAAACATGATAGAATCAATCAAAAGATAGTTCAAATGGGTCATTTTGGCCCAAACACACTTAAACATGCTAGAATCAATCAAAAGTTAGTTCAAATGAGCAATTTTGACCCAAACACACTTAAACATGCTAGAATCAATCAAAAGTTAGTCCAAATGGGTCATTTTGACCCAAACACACTTAAACATACTAGAATTGCTTAAAATGAGCCATTTTAACCCAAACACACTTAAACATGCTAGAATCAATCAAAAGTTAGTCCAAATGGGTCATTTTAACCCAAACACACTTAAACATACTAGAATTGCTTAAAATGAGCCATTTTAACCCAAACACACTTAAACATGCTAGAATCAATCAAAAGTTAGTCCAAATGGGTCATTTTGACCCAAACACACTTAAACATGATAGAATCAATCAAAAGATAGTTCAAATGGGTCATTTTGGCCCAAACACACTTAAACATGCTAGAATCAATCAAAAGTTAGTTCAAATGAGCAATTTTGACCCAAACACACTTAAACATGCTAGAATCAATCAAAAGTTAGTCCAAATGGGTCATTTTGACCCAAACACACTTAAACATACTAGAATTGCTTAAAATGAGCCATTTTAACCCAAACACACTTAAACATGCTAGAATCAATCAAAAGTTAGTCCAAATGGGTCATTTTGACCCAAACACACTTAAACATGCTAGAATCAATCAAAAGTTAGTCCAAATGGGTCATTTTGATCCAAACACACTTAAACATGCTTGAATCAATCAAAAGATAGTTCAAATGGGTCATTTTGGCCCAAACACATTTAAACATACTAGAATCAATCAAAAGTTAGTACAAATGGGTCATTTTGACCCAAACACACTTAAACATGCTAGAATCAATCAAAAGATAGTTCAAATGGGTCATTTTGGCCTAAACACACTTAAACATGCTAGAATCAATCAAAAGTTAGTCCAAATGGGTCATTTTGACCCAAACACACTTAAACATACTAGAATTGCTTAAAATGAGCCATTTTAACCCAAACACACTTAAACATGCTAGAATCAATCAAAAGTTAGTCCAAATGGGTCATTTTGACCCAAACACACTTAAACATGCTAGAATCAATCAAAAGTTAGTCCAAATGGGTCATTTTGACCCAAACACACTTAAACATGCTTGAATCAATCAAAAGATAGTTCAAATGGGTCATTTTGGCCCAAACACATTTAAACATACTAGAATCAATCAAAAGTTAGTACAAATGGGTCATTTTGACCCAAACACACTTAAACATGCTAGAATCAATCAAAAGATAGTTCAAATGGGTCATTTTGGCCTAAACACACTTAAACATGCTAGAATCAATCAAAAGTTAGTTCAAATGAGCAATTTTGACCCAAACACACTTAAACATACTAGAATCAATCAAAAGTTAGTCCAAATGGGTCATTTTGACCCAAACACACTTAAACATACTAGAATTGCTTAAAATGAGCCATTTTAACCCAAACACACTTAAACATGCTAGAATCAATTAAAAGTTAGTCCAAATGGGTCATTTTGACCCAAACACACTTAAACATGATAGAATCAATCAAAAGATAGTTCAAATGGGTCATTTTGACCCAAACACACTTAAACATGCTAGAATCAATCAAAAGTTAGTTCAAATGGTCATTTTGACCCAAACACACTTAAACATACTAGAATTGCTTAAAATGAGCCATTTTAACCCAAACACACTTAAACATGCTAGAATCAATTAAAAGTTAGTCCAAATGGGTCATTTTGACCCAAACACACTTAAACATGATAGAATCAATCAAAAGATAGTTCAAATGGGTCATTTTGACCCAAACACACTTAAACATGCTAGAATCAATCAAAAGTTAGTTCAAATGGTCATTTTGACCCAAACACACTTAAACATACTAGAATTGCTTAAAATGGGTCATTTTGACCCAAACACATGTAAACATACTAGATTCACACAATGTTAGTTTAAACTTACCCAGTCCGATTCTGCGCTTGCATTCACCCATCCCGTACCTTCTTTGAAATGCATCTTCTGAAAGAGATCAATCGGACGACTCCCCTATGAATAATAAAAATTCTTAGAAATGAATCTTTCGACATTTAATACTTATTTTTATACTAACAATTATACTTTTACCTCCATATGTCTCTTCTGTGCATATGATTGGCTCCCATGAAAACTCGGATAACGTTGTTTACCTCTATTTAATTTGTTTGCTTCAGATCGGCTCCTATAAGCGGGATCTAAGAACAACTCATTAATCACCCGAGCCCATGATTGCGGGTCAGTTCCCTCAGGAGGACAAGTCAATGCTGTTTCCACATCATCATAACCACCCACATCATCAAAATGAGATTTTAGAACTTGCTTTCGATCTTTATAGGCTCTTTGACACTCGGCAGTGATTCCGAGCCTTATGCCTTCCCACTGTTCGCTTTCCCTCCATCTAGCAAGATCAAAATATTCCTGCAAAGCATGTAATTAGAAAACATGTAACACTTATATAATTAAAATATAATTAAAACATAACATTGTATACTTACAAAAAGTGTGGGATATATGGCTCTTTTAAATTCATCAGGAACAGCTTGCCAACTGGGATAATGGAAAGGAACAACCTTACTAATCTCATTAGAGATTAACCTTATAAAATCCGAGCTGTTCTCTCCAACAAACTTATATTGGCCCCCCTTGCTTTCAACTTCAATCGGTAATGGTTGGCCTTTATTTTGCTCAAATTTTTTAAATAATTTAATGTTTTTTCCTTTTGATCTTCTTTTTCTTGCGGGTTGTGCTACATTAATATATGCAATTGAAAAGTCAGGAAACAGAGATTATATATGTTCAACATAAAGATGTATTTTTAACTCTAACAAATAACTTACAAGACTCGCAACCTGTTGGAATCCTATTTGGATCCCCATGCGGAGGTAGATCCCCGCCATCCCCACCATGTCCTCGAGCAATATATGTTGACATGCTTCAACAAAAATAGACAATAAACATTAACAATATACCTATGCAAAGATAATAAACATTAATAATAAACACATGCAAAAATAAATATGTTGTAAATATATAATATAAACATAAACCATAAACATAAACAAAAATAATAAACATACTTTCAATCGGAATCATCACTACAATAAAGGGTGTCTACTAGATCATCTTCTTCGTCGTTTTCGTTATCATCATTTATATCATCTTCCTCATCAGAATTGTATTCGTCTTCATCTTCATCTTCTTCATTATCATCAATAAAATTTTCATCATCATTGAATTGTGCACTTGATTCACCAACATCTAAAGTTGATTTCATGGGCAAGTAGCCTAAGTCGACTACCAATTTACCAAATCTATCTGATTGCGCGTATTGCAAGACATTTGTGTCATCATCAATGAATTGTGCACTTGATTCACCAACTTCATAACCTGAATCGACAACCAAGTTATAATCTGATGATTGTGTGTCGTGCAATATATCTATCTCGTTAACAACACTCATGGTGGGATGATCCCAAAGTTTTCGATGGTGAACGTCTTCAACAACCCTCCAATTGTCAGTGGTTCGAGAAGGATCTTCAAGATAAAACACCTGTTTAGCTTGTGTGGCTAAAATGTACTGATCATCATCATACCATGTGTCGCTGATGTTGATAACAGTGACATTGTTTTGCTTGATTAACCTCTTACCAGATGTTTTGAACCATTTACAACGAAATAGTACAACCGAGTAACCATCTATGTAGTTCAACTCTAAGATCTCCTCTAGCTGACCATAAAATGGAGTATCGTCTTCTCCTATTGAAACAACACCACTGTTTTGAGTTGTGTGTCGAACATCACGACTATGAACCACAAATCTAACACCATTGACTATGCAAGCAGTGTAAGAATATGCGTTTAAAGGACCATGTGCCAATGCCTTTAATTCTTTGATACCCCCTTGAGACAAAGAAGATGATGCTGCTAATGATGATGTATTAGCTTTATACTTTAACCATGAAGAAAATTCTGTTTTCATACTACATCCAGGAAATTTAGATTCAAATTCCGATTTGTAGTCACTAATTTCATTGCAATTGTTTAGTACAAACCAATGTAATGATTTGTAGTCATCTTCACATATCGCAATGATTTTCTTTTTAGACATTGGTCGACATTGTGATGAAAACACATGGAATTGTCTTTTTGGGATGCCAGCATCTGCATTTCTATCGGGTCGGTTGAATTTGGTTTGCATACCTTCAAGATACATAGAGCAGAATGTCAATGCCTCATCTGCAACATAACCTTCTGCTATTGAGCCTTCAGGTCTAGCTTTGTTTCTAACATATGCTTTGAGCTTTTTCATGTATCTTTCAAAAGGATACATCCATCTCATATAAACGGGACCACCAAGAATAGCTTCTTCAGGTAAATGAAGAACTAAATGAACCATTATATCAAAAAATGCTGGAGGATATATCAATTCCAAATTGCATAATATCTTTACTACTTCCTTATTTGTTTTGTACATGTCACTCACATTTACTGATCTTGCACAGATTTTCTGAAAAAATGTACAAAGGTCAATGATTACTGTGGACACATTTTTTGGGAGACCAACTTTCACCCCGATTGGTAGCAACCGTTGCATTAGGATGTGATAATCATGAGACTTTAACCCAATTATGTTTGAATAATTAGAAAGCACTTTATTTTTAAAGTTTGAACCAAAACCATCAGGTAGTCTCACTCCTTTAACGAATTGACAAAAACGTTCACGATCACCGGGTGTGAAAGAATAAGAAGCATGTGGTTGGTAGACCTTGTTGTTTTTCTTTACTAGCCATAAATCAGGTCGAATACCCATATTTTGCAAGTCTTGTCTTGCTTTGTGCGTGTCTTTTGATTTTTCATTCATTAACAAAGTACCCAACAAGCTCTCACAAACATTTTTCTCTACATGCATGACATCAAGATTGTGTTTTAAAATGAGTGAAGACCAATATTCCAGCTCAAAGAAGATACTCCGTTTGGTCCAATTCAACTCGGTTGCAGCACGCTTTCTTTTCACACCTCCATGCGTAGGATGTTTCCCTGGAACACGACCCGGGAGGCTTTTTAGTTGTTTTAAGATTTGTGCATTACTCAAACGTCTAGGAGGATCTCTTGTCTCTTTTTTGCCATTGAACAAAAGATCATCTCTCATACTATGTTTTTTTGTCAAGAATCGTCTATGACCAGTAAAGGCTATTTTATTTGTTATAGGGCACGAGGGTGTGTCTACGTTACAAGTAGGGCATGCCATATAACCTTGACCACTCCATCCAGACATATAGCTACGAGCAGGATAATCGTTTATAGTCCATAATAGAGCTGCACGCATCCTGAATACAGTTTTGGTTGATGCATCTCTCATTTGAACTCCTTCGACCCATAACATTTTCAACTCATCTATTAAAGGCCTTAGGAAAACATCAATGTCCTTTCCAGGAGATTTAGGCCCGGGAATAAGCAAGGTCAACATAAAAGAAGACTCTTTCATACATAACCATGGTGGTGTGTTATATGTTGTTAACACCACTGGCCACATACTGTAAGATTGACTCATGTTACCGAATGGATTAAAACCATCCGCAGCCAAACCCAAACGTACATTTCGGGGTTCTTTAGCAAAATCAGGAAATTTTTCATCAAAGTCTTGCCATGCCTTCCCATCAACAGGATGACGCATCATACCATCCGTTGAGCGTCCAGTATAATGCCATGTCATTTCTTTTGCTGTGAATCTTGAGCTGTAGATTCGTCGAAGTCGGGAAGTTAAAGGAAAGTAGCGTAACACTTTTTGAGGTACTTTCTTCCCCTTTGTGTTTTTGTCAACCCATCTACTCTCGTTACAAATCGGACAATTTTGCATCAACTCATTTTCTTTCCAAAACAGAGCACAATCGTTAATGCAAGCATGGATAGATTCATATCCTAACCCAATCTTTCTTAATCTCTTCTTAGCTTCATAGTATGAGGTTGGAATTTGATTTTCTTTAGGGAATGCAACTCTCAAAAACTCTAAAAGTTGGTTAAATGAACTATCCGTCCATTTGTTGATAACCTTGATATGCATCAATTTTGCTAAAAAGTTTAAAGAAGACATCCAACTGCAACCGGGGTATAACTCGGTATTCAGCTCCTTAAATAATGCATCAAACTCCGGGTCAAAACCGGTTCCATCTTCGTCTACATTTTCTTCGTTAACATTCTGCTCCGCCATAACATCATCGATTGCATCAAACATCTCATTATTTGTTGCTGGAATAGATTTTCTTGAAGCAAAAAGGTCTTCTATTTCTGAAGCATGTGGATATTTCTCACCATGATAAGTCCACGTCTTATATGATTGTAGAAACCCATTGTCATGTATGTGGGCATAAATAATATCCAGATCCTGCCGGCACCCATTGCAGCATCGTTTACATGGACAAAAAGATTTTCCTAAACTGTCAACATGGTTCTTGGCAATTTCTAGAAAGCTACGAAGACCTTTTATAAATTCCGGAGAACTCCGATTTCGCAATTTAATCCAACTCTTATCAATTGTCATATCTATGGTGTTATAAAACATGGAAATACAACTTTATCAATTAACATATTCACAAAGATATACTAACATTAAAGTCATATACACTTACATATACATACATACAAGCATAATCACAACACAACCACTTACAAGTGTACAAACATACAAATATACAACATACTTACATACATAATTATAAAACTACAAACATACTTACATGCAAGTATAAAACATACTTACATACACACTTACAACTATACAAAAAGCATACAAGTATACAACATACTTACTACACAATTATAAAAAAACAAACATATAATATACTAATGAATAAACATATAAACATAAATACATACAAACATTCACATACAGAATTAACATAATTACATACATATAAACATACACATAAACAACTAAACACATAAAACCATATACATATAAAATAACACATATAAAAATGCATACAAACTTAAAACCATGAAAATATATATGGTGACATTTCATCAAACACTTGGTGGGCATAACCTAATCTAACATCAAACCCATATAACCTAATCTAACATCAAACCCATATATATTTACATATATATACAATTTTCCAATCATATAAACCTAATCACATACATATTCACCAAACAACACTTAAATCATAAGCTATAAACGAATTTCATACCTTGAAAATCTTCAAATCCTTTAATTTCAAGCTTTAAACTTTAATCTCACCTAAAACATAAAAATTTAGATAAAACTTATAAAAACAAGATTATATAACTTCATTATAGTAAAAGAAACATCAATCTTACCTTAAAACACTTCAATTTGGTTGAAACCGAGATGAACCGAGATGAAGTCGGGAGAAAAAAATGGGGTTTTTTGGTTGAAAAATGGGGCAGAAGGTCGAAACTGCGATTTAAGGGGTCTGCACTCTATAGCGACGACATGTCGTCGCTATAGATTAAAAAAAAGTCGTCCCTATAGATGATTAAAATAATATTTTTTTTATTTTTACCTATACCGACGATATGTCGTCGGTAAAAGTAAAAATATTTTTTATTTTTATTTTTCTTACACGAATGTTTAAATAAAGAAAAGAAATAAGTTTAATATTTTGTCTTTCCCGACGACGTATCGTCGGGACAGAGGATGTATTTTTTTTTTAATTTTATTTTCTTAAGCTAAAAGTTTTAAAAAAAGATAAAATAAAATATTTTTCTCTTCAGAAACGACTTGTCGTCGGGACAGAGTTTTTTCTCATACCGCCTTTTTTTTGGCAGCCCGCGCAACTCTATACCAACGACATGTCGTCGGTATAGAGTTAAAGTGTTAAATTTTTGATTTTTATCGGTACCAACGACATGTCGTCGGTACAGAGTGTTCTGTACCAACGACTTTTGTCGTCGCTATAGACTTTGTCGGTATAGAGTGAAATTGTTGTAGTGTATCTCCGCATCTACTAACACTTAAATAATTTCAAAAGGTCTTAGATTATGACTCATTGACCAAGTTTGAAGCATTTGTATCTAATGGTACATATGTATAATCATTGTCCCTTCAAGCTACTTTCACCAATAAAATAATTATGGTCATTTTTAGAGTAAGTCATAGGTCAAAGTATGATTAAAGCATGTCATCGAGTACTCAATGTGAATGCGAATGTGTTAAATGTTATGGGCCTAGTATGGTTTCATGCAATATTATGTACGTATAAACATGTTATGAAGGTTACCAGTATAGGTTGCATGTTAGTCATGTCACTAGATCTTGCTTTTATGCAAGCATCGGATTGCTTTGCCTTATCAATAACACGATTACTAGAGTTTTGCCTTATGCAAGCATGTCACTGGAGCTTTGCTTTGTGCAAGCATTAGATTGTTTTGCGTCACGCTAAAATCACCAAAACTTAGTATACCATAACCTTATGTTTAAGCTTAAAAAAATAGAAATCATAATTGTTTTGTGTTTAATGGACACAAACAAAATAATATGATTGTACGTTTATAGGATTCTCATGAAGCAGATTATGACGAAATCCTTTAAAATGATTGAATGAGTTTTCTTGTCATATATAGTTTATACAATTATCATCCATCACCCTCTCTTTGCTTCCTACTATTTACCCATGAAGATTATTGTATGTATGCTCGACTTGAAGTGTTTGTGGATATGTTTTTTTTTTCTAATTCAATTGAAAATAAAAGATAAAAGAAAAAAATATATAATGGTTCAAAGTTTCAATTATTAGGTTTTCATAATAACCATTTATGATGTTTGGTGAAATGTTGACAAATAAGGAAAAAAATAGGATTGATAGATATGATTTCTAGTATATATAGTGAAACAAATTGGCCCCCCTTCTCTTACTTTCAAACTCTACGATAATTTTTCTTCGGTTAATTCAATTGAAGTTTCTAGTCTTTTTATAGTTTTATACAAAGATCATGAGTGATATATATATATATATATATATATGTATGTATGTATATATATATATGTGTGTATATATATATGTATATATATGTATGTATATATATGTATGTATGTATATATATATATGTATGTATGTATAGTTTAATGGGTTATTATCAATAACATTTTTTCTCTTAAAACAATTCTATATTTCAACATCAACAAGGTATATAACTATGTGCATTTTAATTGACCGGACACCCATTTTATTTTATTAAATTGAAGAGGGTCAAGGGGTTTTTACTATGAGAGGAAGTGAATAAAATGTAAAATGAATAATATGATCTTTATATGGAGTTAAAGAACGTGAAGTTATTCCTTATAGCCGTAGTGGCCATTTATCACAGACAAATATACTTCCTGATTTGTAATAATGGTGGTGTGTAATAGATACTATGTTCACTACCATTATTCATGATCTAAAAAAAAAGAAAATTTGAACATGAATCCAACGTGGCAATTATATTGGAGATTCAAAATAAATAAGATGCATGAACATGTATCTTTAACCATGGGTTGACCGGCCAGCAAGGTTGACTGGATCAGTTTTAGATCCGATGAATATATTCTTAGGCCTTTGGAATTTTTCGATCCTGATGCACTCATTTAAAATAATTGTAACGTGTTTGAAATAATTGTAAATAATCATACGCTCAAATTATGCATTTTATATTACATAATAGCCCTAACAATTAACAAGAAAACAATACACTAACAACTAGGAGAAACACAAACAAACAAGTTTCAAACAAATTAACATTAATAAGTAGGATCTTACTTTCGGTCGATTTCTTTTTTAAACAATAAGTAGTTGATTTGATACGGCTAGATTTTACATGTACGTTTTGGTAAAGTTTTGACACATCAAAATTGCAATTTTCAATCAATTTTACGAGTTATATCGTAAAGCTATGGAAGGGTCAAGAGGATCACTTGGTTACCAGTGTTATTTTTTTATATTTTAAAATAGAGTAATTTTAAAAAATATATATAAGTTTGGACCGTTAGTTGTAGTCGGTGGATAGTAGAACCTTGGGATGACTCTCTGACTAAGAAGTTGTGAACCCGTCATTGTATGTCGTTGTTTCACTATCAGATTCGGACTCGACTTAGCCATGGTGGCTCATTCACCGATCTATCAACGTGTCTCGTCTGTTCTTCTACTCTCAATACTCTTGAATTCTCTATGGTAACTCGACTTTTATGACTTGAATCTGTAGAAGAAGATGAAAAACTCGCCATAGAATCCGAATTTCGCTCTTGTATCGATGTTGGCTTGTTCTTCCTACTGGTGTAACTTGTCGGTCCCAATGTGAGCTCGACTTCACTCTCATTAATGATCTCCGGGCTACCATTTTCATCTGTTGAATCTTGTTTTTGAGGTTTGTTAAAAGTGTAATTGTGTTTTAAGCGCCAAGTTTCTTGATTTTGCATGCTTCTTTGCATGTTCTTCATCATCATCCTCTGGATTTGATATAGCCTATGAAGTTCATACACCTTAAGAAAACAAAATGAAAATAAATTCCATTAATAAAAGTTAAGTTAGCCAAATATAACTAACATATAAAATAATAAAAATCACCTGTTGTTTGAATGTTTCTTCGTGGTGTAACATGACCATCTTCACATATTCTATATCATATGGTAGAACCACTTTCTCCATTGATGTCTTCTTGTTCTTCGATTAGAAAAAGATGAACTTAAATACTCTATGGACTAAGTGTTCAAGACATGTTTTTCTTAAAAAAAAAAAAACTTTTTATATAAAAAATCAATGAATTCCGGTAGTCAGGAATCAGCGGATCCTTTGGTTTCAGGTGAATATGCAGGTGATTTGACTACTAACAAGATTATAACCGGTGATTAATGTCATTAATTTATACTTTAGATACAGAAATTTATGAAATTGAATCTGAATTTGAAAAGGGTATCTGTTTGAATTTTTGAAGATGAAAAGTTTGAAACTTTTTGTTTATGATTGATGGAGTAGGAAGAGAAGCTTTTTGCTAACCTGTTATGGAAGTGTCATGTGAAGTGGAGTGAAGACGAAGATAGAAAGCAAACATATCAGACTTAAATGGGTAGTGTTTTTATATCTCTCACGACAAATCAAGATTCTCATCATCTCATTTCTTTATGTTTATTTTATTTTATTTTATTTTATTTCTATCATATTTATTTCAACATTTAATAATTATAAATAATTCAACATTCAATAATTATTAAATTATATAAGATGATAAAGAAAACATTAACTGTTAATTAATGGTCAGTTGAATTGTATGACTACCAAAGGTAGTGATGAGTAAAGTGTTTAGAGTGCCCAAAACATCTATTATAATAAAATAGTAACTTGGTATGACACGTGTCACCGTTACAATCTTCCTCACCAAAATTTTCTCGCCTCTCTCTCCTATTAAATAATTACCTTAATTACTAATAATATTATTTAATATTTTTAAATTAAAATATTTTTTTATAAATTAAGAAAAATATTTGTTATTAATGTTATTTCAAAATAAATAAATTTTTATAAGTAATATTTTTTTCTAAAATATCAAACTTTGTTAAAAATATGATATATTATAAAACTACTATTTTTAAAAAGTAAATTATTTAAAAACCAAAAATAATTTAGTTTAGGAGTTATGATAATAAAATATTTTAAAAAATGATATTTTTATATGGTTTGTTTTTAAACAAAATATTATTTTTAAAAAAAATTAAAAACAAAGTTATAAAATGTTGATATCACTGTTTTATTACTTATAGCACTTACTTATACGTAATTTCAGTCATATTATATTTTAAAATATCATTTTATTTTTATAAGTTTTATTATATTAATATTTTATTTATTCAACCCGTGTAATACACGGGTCTTCTAAAAGTAGTGTAAATATATAAGAGATTCTGATGGTTAGGTGGTATGTTTATAATTAGAATTTAAAACATTAAGAGTTTAAAATTTTAGTTGTAATGTATTTACTTTAAAAAGTTTATGTATTTTTTTAAAGAAAAAGAAAATAGACTGCTAAAAGAAATCATTTTCTATCAATAGGTGTTATTCTTAGCTTGTGTTGTATGAAAATTTATCAAACTAGTCAAGACTAAATTTGATCATATTAAACTTTATTAACTTGAAGTTTGAATATAAAGGTATCCTGAAATTTCAAATGGATCGTATTTGAGTAAAAAAGGCAACAATCCAAGTAAACGTTTTAGTTCTCGTATTTATTGTTTTTTTTTTTTTTTTTTTGTCTATCTTATGTGAGATTTGATCATTTTTTGTTCTTACTTTTCAGTTTTTATGGATACCTGCATGTTACTTAATTCTTAACCTACAAGCTAAATATATAAAAATGTTTGTGTAATCGTGTCTGCTTAGATTGCTAAAAACCTTAGTTTTACAATCCTTCAATCAACATAGTAGCTAGAGAGCCAACATGTTGTCTTAAGGAAACACATTAATGTAGTTAACTCTACGTTTGATAAACTCGTGAGGATAATTTGATCAGATCATAAAAGGGCTAGAAATGTCTATAAGGGAAAACTTTCACTAGTACAATAAGTAGTATAAGGTGCGGATCAAATTTTTTTAAGTGGCGGTTGAGGTAAAAAACCGCCCCTTAATTTCCTTCACAAACTCTAAGAAATATACTTTTGTGCGAAACCGCCCCATAAGGAACATTTAGGTGCGGTTTCATAAGCCGCAGCTTTTGAGGGTTTATAGGGGCGGTTACGGACCGCCCCTTTTAGAATAAATATAAAGTCAGTAGCTTGAAGGTGCGGTTTTCGGTGGTGGCCTTTAGGGGCGGTTGGGACCGCCCCTTTTGAACTTCTTTAAGGTGCGAAACTGGGCTTTAGGGGCGGTTTATTTGGTTGGCTTTAGGGGCGGTTGGAACCGCCCCTTTTGATGTTGTATAAGCTGCGAAATTAAAGAGTAGGGGCATTTTATTTTAGGGGCTTTAGGGGCGGTTATGGACCGCCCCTTTTGATATACCATAAGGTGCTAAAACAGTTTTAGGGGCGGTCCGTTGCAAGGTTTTTATTTTTGTAAAGCAAATTTGAAATTCGAAGATGCTTTTAGGGGCGGTCCGTAACCGCCCTTTTTAAAAAAATACTTATATATATATAAGAAAACGGTCATCTTCTTCTATTTTGAAGCTTTTCCACCTGCAATTCAAATGTTCTCTCTCTTGAATTTCAAATCGTGTTTTCTTTCAAAATCTCTCATTTAAAGGTACAATTCCTTTTAAATATTTCAGTTTTCATATGAATTCGTGTTTATATATATATGTGTGTTTATTAGTTGTGATATATATGTCGAATTACTTAAAGATGCAAGTTTTTCTATGTTGTATATAAGTATGAACAAGTATAATAAGATGCAAGTTTATGATTTCATAGTTAGTTTAAGAAACACATAAACTTGTTATGCATTTAGCTAGTATTGCACGTGTTTGATTATTAAATGTATATATGTTTGTTTAAATTTGTGTGATATGGTACGTAGTTGAAATATATATATTGCACGTTTTGTATTGATAAGTTGGGTTTTTTTTACATATTTGACTTAATACACAAATATTATATATATACTATTATTTAATATTTGCATTTATGTGTAAGTATGTTATATGTGTATTTGTATATGTATATGTGTGTTTGGATAGATTTTTAAATGAATTTAGGATATGTGTGTTTGGATAGATTTTTAAATGAATTTGTATATGTATATGTGTGTTTGGATAGATTTTTAAATGAATTTAGGATAAACCTTTAGAGTATACCCGTCCAAAATTTATCTAATAGAGATAACATTTTGGATTGTCCCCGTTGGGACTGCTTTTTGAATATTCTATCTCATTAGGACATGTATACATTTTAACGTGTTTAACTATTAAGAAAAAATCGATAGTTTCTCCTATACTCCTTCGGGTTTGCGTTTTATACGCATACTTGGGGAGTTAAGGGGAAATGCTGTCGATTTTTTTTAAATAGTTAACACGTTAAATGTATACATATGAGATAGTTTATTCAAAAAGTGGGTTAGGATCCACCGCCTTAGATTACCGGTTATGTACAATTACATCATTTGTTTGTTTTTATACTTTTCAGATGGATCGTGATGCATGGATGTACAAAAGTTTGCGTTCATCAGAAATTTATGCGAAAGGTGTTCAAAGTTTTAAAAAAGCAGCTGAAGAGAACCGTTTGAAAAAAGGAAGTCAAAAAATATGTTGTCCTTGTTCCGTTTGTAAAACATTTCAATATTTTGGGAATATTGATACCATAGAGTATCACTTGTTACGACACGGGTTTATGCATGGATATCATTGTTGGTCAGAGCACGGAGAATCAATTCTTGAGTTTAATACTTTATCGACCACTTTACACATTAATGATAATACAACGTACAACGACGACTTACTAAATTTTGATAAAGATGATGAGCTTCCAAATGAACCCACTGCCAATTACAATACTGAAATGTTGCATGACATGGAGACTAATATGAGTATATCTGAACAAGAAAAGTTACAACACTTATTTGAAGAGGCAGAAAAACCTTTATATATCGGTTCTAAACATAACAAACTTGATGTTGTGTTAAGGTTGTTTAAACTAAAGTCTGAAAGTGGATGGAGCGATAAAAGTTTTACAAGTCTGTTAGCGCTTTTGAATGAAATTCTTCCAGAAGACAATGAATTACCTAATTCAACATACAAAGCAAAAAAGTTAATGTGTCCGATGGGGTTAGAAGTTGAAAGAATACATGCATGTCCAAATAATTGCATCTTGTATAGAGATGGATACGAAAATAAACATAAATGTGATAAGTGTGGTTCATCGAGGTATATACGGAAAAAAGATTCAGATGTATATGATGATGACGTGACAAAAAATGGACCACCGGCTAAAATTTTGTGGTATCTCCCTATTATACCGAGACTCAAAAGATTATTTTCAAACGAAAAAGATGCAAAATTGTTATGTTGGTATTCAGATGAACGTATAATTGATGGGAAACTAAGACATGTTGCGGATTCGCCTCAGTGGAGAATCATTGATAGAAAGCATCCAACGTTTGCAAAGGAGAAGAGAAACATACGATTTGGGCTTAGTTCAGACGGTATCAATCCATTCGGTAACATGAGTAGTCGTCATAGTACATGGCCAGTTCTTTTATGTATCTACAATCTTCCACCGTGGTTATGTATGAAACGGAAATATATTATGATGTCGTTGTTGATTCAAGGTCCCAGACAGCCTGGTAATGATATTGATGTGTACTTATCTCCTTTGATTAAAGACTTACAAAAGCTTTGGAATGAAGGTGTGGACGTATACGATGCTTATCATAAAGAACAGTTTACATTGCGCGCCATGATTTTCTGCACGATAAATGATTTTCCAGCATATGGTAACTTGTCAGGATACGGTACTAAGGGTAAAAAAGCTTGTCCTGTTTGTGAAGACGAAACACACTCGATATGGTTAAAAAATTGCAAGAAGCTTGTATATATGGGACATCGAAGATTCCTTCCGAAAGGTCACATATTTAGGAAGAAAAAGGATGAGTTTGATGGTGAGTTCGAGATTGGCACATTAAGAACAAGTTTTGATGCATTTGCACGTGTTAAAAATCTAAACAGTGCCGGGGGGAAAAGATCACGTGTCGAGAAAGGAGCGTTGTGGAAAAAAAAGTCTATATTTTGGGATTTACCTTACTGGAATGATTTAATGGTCAGACATTGTCTAGATGTTATGCATATAGAAAAAAATGTGTGTGACAGCTTGATAAGTTTATTATTAAATATTCCAGGTAAAACTAAAGATGGGATTAACGTTAGAAAAGACATGGAACTATTAAAAATACGTCCAGAACTTCATCCGGAACTACGTAACGACCGTATTTACCTGCCACCTGCTTGTTACAATACAACAAGAGAAGAAAGAAGACAGTTTTGTGAATGTTTACATGGTATTAAGGTTCCATCAACTTATTCTGCAAACATTAAAAGATTGGTGTCGTTGAAAGATAGTAAATTACTTGGAATGAAGTCTCATGATTGCCATGTTTTGATGACACACATGATTCCCATCGCAATTCGTGGATTGCTACCTGATGACGTCCGACATACTATCACAAAGCTTTGTTTGTTTTTTAACAATATTCACTCAAAGGTGTTAGACGTAGAATCCTTGAATCAATGGGAAAAGGACATTTATGTTACCCTTTGTGAACTAGAGATGTACTTTCCACCATCATTTTTTGACATAATGGTTCACCTTACATGTCATATCGTAAAAGAGATTAAGGCTTGTGGTCCTGTATTCTTACGATACATGTACCCTTTTGAAAGATACATGGGTGTTTTAAAAGGTTATGTAAGAAATCGTTATAGACCAGAAGGTAGTATTGTTGAAGGATATACTTCTGAAGAGGTGACTGACTTCTGTCAAGGTAACGCTATCAATCATATTACATTATATACATATATTAATATTAACATACACTATAATAATTTGTTTTTATTTTCAGACTATATGGACAGCGTCAAAGGTGGTGGTGTTCCTAAGTCTCGTCATTCGGGTCGACTTGGTGGTCAGGGAGTACTTGGTATCAAAACAATCACCCCGTCTTGGAAAGATCTAGAAAATGCACATTTGGTGGTCTTAAAACACATGACATGTCTTGATCTATATGTTCGTGAACACATGGACATGTTACGATCGTCAAACGTAGGTCAATATGATGAGTGGTACATTACAACTCAAAACAAAGAGTTGTCCGACTGGATGAAACAGAGGGTAACAAAAACCGATGTTGTTAATGAAACAGTGAAAAAGTTAGGAAAAGGTCCGGATTGTGTTGTTAAATCTTATCAGGGTTATGACATTAATGGTTATACATTTTACACTAATGATCAAGATAAAAAAAGCGCAGTGCAGAATAGTGGAGTTACGTTAATAGCATCATCAACCGAATTCGAGAGACGACATGGTGATACTTTGAAAACAATCGCCAAAAACTCCTATTACGGTGTTATACAAGAGATTTGGGAATTGGATTATGATGTAGGTCTTACTGTTCCTGTGTTCAAATGTAAGTGGGTGTGTAACCATAAAGGTGTTCAACTTGACAAATACGGTTTTACACTTGTCAACCTTACCACTAATGGGTATAAATCCGAACCCTTCATTTTGGCAAAACATGCGACACAAGTTTTCTTTGTCAAAGACCCAATCAATCCAATATATCATATTGTCTTGCAAGGTAAACGACGTATTATTGGAGTTGACAATGTAAGTAACGAGGAGGAATACGACCAGTTTGATGATCTACCTCCATTTTCAGTCGGAATTGAAGAGTTGTCACATATCAACCGCACTGGAATTTTACGTGATCATGTTGACGGGATTTATCTTAATTAATAAGAAATTATCATTTGTATTGTTTATGTAAACATTTATATAATAGTTTATTGTGCGGTTATCATTTTTTATATGATTACAATAGTTAATGTTTGATCGTGTTGATAATTTTAGCTTAATTAAAAAAATTTATCACTTATAAATTTAATTTTATTAAGAGTCATGTTGTGTATGAAAACTTAAAAAAAATTATTTAGAAAAATATTGGACAGTTAAAACAACAAAAACCGCCCCTTATACCCCAACCGCCCCTTATAACACACAAAACCGCCCCTTATAATCCCCACAAAACCGCCCCTTATAACCACAAAACCGCCCCTTATAATCCCCACCAAAACCGCCCCTTATAACCCACAAAAACCGCCCCTTATACTCTAAAACCCACCAAAACCCACCAAAACCCACCAAAACCCACCTTTCCCTCCCATTTCCACCTCTCTCGATCTCCATCGCCCGTCGCCCTCCCCTTCTCCTCCTTGCCGGCCCGTCGCCTTCACCTCCCCTTCGACCGCCGCCCTCCCCTTCCCCCTCCTCCCCCTCGCTCGCCGCCCTCCCCTTCCCCTTCCTCCGCCGCCGCACTACCCTCCCCCTCCTCCCCTTCGACCGCCGCACTCCCCTCCCCCTCCTCCCCTTCGACCGCCGCCCTCCCCTTCCCCCTCCTCCCCCTCGCTCGCCGCCCTCCCCTTCCCCTTCCTCCGCCGCCGCACTACCCTCCCCCTCCTCCCCTTCGACCGCCGCCCTCCCCTTCCCCCTCCTCCCCCTCGCTCGCCGCCCTCCCCTTCCCCTTCCTCCGTCGCCGCACTACCCTCCCCCTCCTCCCCTTTCGGCCGACGCCCTTCACTTTTCCTCCTCCCCCTTCGGCCGACGCCCTCCCCCCACCCTCCGGCCGCCTCCCCTCCCCCTTCGACGCCATCTCCTTCTGCCGCCTCCCCAACACCGGTGCTTCTACTCCGGCCGCTCCGCAACACCGAGTTAAGTTTATTTTCTTTATGATATTTACGGTTTAGAACTTTGTATATATAGTGTTTGGTTTATTGTGGGGCCGTTGATTGTTTAATTGTATTGCACGTGTTTGATTATTAAATGTGTATTGGTTTGATGAAATTTGTGTGGTGGGGTTATGCACGTGTTTGATTATTAAATGTGAAATTTGTGTGCTGCAACCATCTTGAATTCTTGACATCTTAATTGAAGAAGTAAAATGTTAGGAAACAAAGTAAGAAAAAATAAACATGACAGAAATTAGCACAAAACATATTTTCGGTTTTATTCAAATTATTCAATTTAATTCGGATTTTTTATTTGGATTTTGTATCAAATTTCGGATATCAAAAGTTTAAATTCGGATATCTTGGATATCTAATTAAACCAACTAAGAAGTTAATTGTACTTTCACTTTCCAACCAAATACATATAAATCCATTATGTTCTAGTATTTTCACTTTCATGCCTAATACTCATTAATTCATGATGTTCCAGCGAACCACTAAACAATTAAACCTAAACCTAAACTTCATATGTAAATGGGAAACTCATAGTTTATCTGCTGCAACCATCTTGACATCTTAGTTGTAGTGATTAGTTGGGGTTTTTTACATAGATGCACGTATGCTAGGTCAAAATTTGTATAGTATAATTTTGTTTGTTTATTTGTTTTGATAACTATGTATATATTTGTTGTTTTTTGATAACTATGTATATATATGTTAGATTATTAAATGTGCATAGTTTATTGTAAACTTGAAATTTGTGTGGTGGGGTACGTAGTGTAAACATATATATATGCTTGGTCAAAATTTAGATAGTATAACTTTGGCTTTTTTTTGTTTTTTTGATAACTATGTATATATATGTTCTTTTTTTATAACTATGTATATATATGTTAGATTATTAAATGTGATAACTAATGAAACATGAAAATTAGTTACTTAATATTTTTTTTATGTTGTATAGGATGTCTTCACAAAAAAAGACACGTGGTCCTGCTTCTTCTTCAAAGGATATACCGAGAGATAAAATAAAATTGTTACGATTTGATAAAGATGGTCAACCAACGGGTACAATGGCTCAAAAATTTAAGTCTTGGTATGCGACTAAACTGAAACATACCTTTTCATATCATATTCCCATGTCAAAATTTGGGGCTGAAGATTTTGATCGACTATGGTTACAAGCTAAGGCACGTGTTATATTTTAAATTAAATTCATGAATTACTTATTAGTTAAATATTATATTTAACTTATTGTTATTTAATGTTAGGCTTTTTGGATGATTGAAACCGATGCCCCCAAGAATTTTATGAAGAAATGGGCTATAAAACGCGGTACAAATTGGAGGCATGATCTTAACAAAAAATTTGTGCAAAAAAAAAGAAATGCTTGTGATACATATCAATTTCTTAACCGTGATCATTGGGATACTTTTGTTGCACAAAAAACTAGTGCTGAATTTGAGGTTTGTTTTCTTTGTTTATTATATGTTGTTTATTATATATTTGTACTAATATTTAGTTTATTTTTGTGAAGGCAAAAAGCGCACAAGCAAAGATTGCTAATGCCGCAAACAAACACGTGCTTCACGTGGGACGGAGTGGATGGGTTGAGTTTAAAGAAAAAAAAGAATATATTTGGCCTCAACTAGTCTCCAAATACCCAGTTCTTAAAGACATTACTAACCCCCGTTCTAGATGGTTTTTAATGGCCACCGCTGAATTAAATAAAGAAACAAATGAGTATGAACTTACTCCTTTTGCAATTGAAATTGGAGTTAATTTGGTAAGTGATTGTATTTCTTTGAGTTGGTAAATAATTTCTTAATACTATAGTTTTAATATTTAATGTGTATATTTTTCATAGTACAAAGTAGAGCAAGAAATGAAAGCGGATGGAACTTATAGTCAAAATAAAAATGACCCGCTAGTTAAAGTCGTCGGCCCCGAGCATGGGGGGCGTGCACGTACTTTGTCTAATCTCATTGGTAAGGATTATGTCAATTTCTAATCTTATGTTTTAAAATTAGTTATGACTTTTTAGATTAAACGAGTGGAATAAAAAATGTTGTTGCATTGTGTTTATAGGTCGTACTCAAGTTCATGGTGGACTGTATAAAAATGTGAACAATGATATGGAGTCAGTATCACAGTTTGACAGAGTGCCACATGGAACTAGTTATGGCTCTGATGCACGAGTCAATTATCCACCTATCGAGGTAATATATTTTATAGTTTACAAATAACTTAAGCATTATTAGTCACATGGATTTTGTTTTAACTTATGATTTTTTTGGTTAAATCATTATTTCATTTTTTGATATAATGATACAGACCCACACAGCCTGTGAGTTACAAATGAAAGTGGCTGACGAGATGGTGACGGTGGCTTACGGTGTAGCATGGCCGCAACAGTTTAGTGACTTTCATTGTGGGCGACTAGCTGAGGGTTGTGTAAAGGTTAATGTGGATCTCATAAATGAAGAATACAAGAATTTGTTTGTCTATAAAGTTGCAAAAACGGATGAAGTTAAAATTGTTGAAAACATGAGTTTGCAAATCGTTCAGTGGCCACGATATGCAATAAAGGTATACTTTATATTTATTATAATATATTTTAGTTTGACATAATAATTTTTATTTGTTGAATTGTAGCTTGTCTCGAGAATGGAATCAAGCAACGTGTCACAAAGTAATAGAGTTGTCTCGCCACAAAGTCATAGGGTCGACTCATCACAATTGGACGATGATGAGAACACGTTGACTTCGGGTTACAAGCCAGATATGAATGTTGTCAATGATGTCGTCAATGATGACGTGAATGCTGAATTTGAAGAAGTTGGTGGAGGCCGTCTTCAAGACGTTGTTAGTTTTCAAAACTTTTTCATATAACAATTTATTTTATCTATATTTCTAAATACTAATTTGTTACATACAATGTTTTTCAGTTTTTTGGAGCTGAAATATTTGATAATAATGTTGGAGGCCCTTATACCAACTTGGTTAGATTTCGAAACATTTTATGTTTAGTACTTAAATATTCAATTTTTATATGTGCCTGCTTATGACATACAAATGTTTAACCGTTTTTAGTTGCGATCTGTGGCGCCACAAGTACCCGCGACCCAACCTGATCCCGAACCCGAATTTGTTGATCCCGAGTTGGTTTTGGCCATAAATAAAATCAAACTAACTTGTAAACCATTTCAAAACATATGGGAGCAATTATGTGTGGCCATTGAGAACAAGCCTGCAATTATTGTTGATACACCTCCAGGCATGTACCCCGAGGAAAAAACGCAAGCTATTCCATTAACTGAGGTGGCTCAAATATTTATTCATGATTGGCTTGACATGTCAATACTTCATTGGTTTGCAATGTAAGTTGGTATTACAAGTTTTGTGTAACATATCATCCATTAATTGTAGTTTTATAATATAATCTATATTCTTAACATTATGATTTCATTTTTACTTGATTGTAGGCATTTTTATAAAGCGCGAAATTCTAGTTGTGCTTTTCTAGACCCAACTGAGATTGAGGCTCAAAAATGTATTCGTCAAGAAGATGAAGTTCAAACACATATAATTAGTGTATCTCAACATCATCTAGATAAACGTTTCATTATTGCACCTTACATTCAAAGGTATTATATACCATTATACAGATGAAATATATATATATATATACACACACTAATTTTTTTTTTGTAGTAATCATTGGGTGCTTATCATTATGGATACACTTTTGCATTGCGGGTACGTTGTGGACTCCAAGAAGAGCAACGGAAAGGGCGTGAAACAATATCGTCTTGTTAAAATACTACAAGACATATTTGGTAAAGAGAAAAAAAATGATCCGAATGCTTGGAAATGGAAAATGGTTAACGTATGTGATTTTTCAATACATATAATTGATTAAAAAATATTTTCTGTCAATTGATTGTGAATAAAATACAGTGCTTGCAACAAAAAGGAGATTGGGAATGTGGCTTGATGGTTATCAAGCATATGATGGAGTTTGTCAATCACGTTCAACATGATTTTCCTATTCGTGTAAGTTTTTGTATATTTATTAATATAATGCTATATTATATACTTACCATCTTCTTTTTATCTATTTGTTTCTAGTTATGGAATACACAAGGGATTGTTACAACGGAAGATCTTGATAACTTAGTCTTACAATTAATGTCCGAAGTGATTGACAAGATTAATTAGTTGAACCGGTGATGTTTTCAATTTGTTTATATTGTAAATTGTAACATTACATTTTGTAGGGTTGTCCGAAGATCTTTTGTAACATTAGTTAGTCTTGATTTTTTTTAGTGCTGCTGATTTGTCATTGAAGGCAATTTTTTTTATTGCTGCTGATTTTTCTTAGTGCTGTTGATTTTGTCAGTGATGTCCGAAGATCTTGAAATTCCTTTAAAAAACATTATAAGGTGCGATATGTATAAGGTGCGATATATGAATAAGGTGCTAAAGGGCTTTAGGGGCGGTTCGGCTTTAGGGGCGGTTCTGGACCGCCCCTTTTGATCCATGTGTATAGTGCGATCGATGGTATAAGGTGCGCAGCTTAAAACCGCAGCTTAAGGTGCGCAGCATAAGTGAAGGGCTTTAGGGGCGGTTTTGGACCGCCCCTTTTGATCAAGTATAAGGTGCGCAGCTTAAAACCGCCCCTTATGTTAACCGCCCCTTAAAGCAAAAGAGCAGAAGGTGCGTAGCCATAAGGGGCGGTCCAAAAACCGCCCCTTATGTCCATTTTCACCGCCCCTTCTGTCCATTTTTGTACTAGTGTTTGAAAGAAGTCAGTTCGTTTGAATGAGTGAACACAATCTACCATTGGTAGGCTTGTTATGGTTTAATATTTCAATTGAAGCTTGAGATCTCATAGTTGCTGAGATCAACACGATAAATGAGTTGCTAGCGTTTAGTTCATAACGTGGCTGTCATTTTTCACAAGTTTTGGCTTGTTAGCATTAGTTATAGAGTTTTTCCCGGAGGTTCGGGTAGACAAGCACAAGGTTATGCTTTGGTAGTGGCGTTCGACTATTGGTGGGGGGGGGGGGGCTTTTACATACGAAGGCCATGGTTAGTAGTATCATAGACCCATTGCATCTTCCTCCTTTATTGCCGCCCCGACATGTTCCAAATCATTAGGGCTCAGTTTTGTAGGCGGCCTAGTTTTCTTCGTTACTTGTATTTTATTGATTGTACAAACTAACTAAAACAAACCAATTAATGAACATGATTAAATCTTGATTGTACAAATGACAATCGATTTGTAGTTTGATTAATTATAAAAAAAAGTATAGTAATATAATTATAAACTTTTTTAATAATAATACGTAGATATAGAAGCAAGAGGGAGATATTTGAAGTATGGAATAGCATTGTGATCTAAGGATGGATTTTATTATTTTTAGAATGATAATAATAATGCAGATGATAATTATTTATTACTTCGATTAATTGAGGTGTTTTCGTAGTTTTTTTTTACGGTTGGTTGAATCAACGACTGGTTACTGGTCCATCCGATCATCTCTATTATTCGAGTACGTAATCCGAAACCACCTTTCAAGAGGAAACTTATTATACGTGAGAGAAAAACCCTCTATTTTAATAAAGTGTTGGGACACCCCACCTCAAACACTTAGTCTAATAATCATTGATAGGTGTTTCCATCGTTAATTATAAGTTTAAACACATAAATTTGTTGTTTAGGTGTTCTCACTGTTGTTTGTAAGTTAAAAAAAACATATATTCAACTTTTATTTTTAAAAAAATATTTAGAAGTCTATTTTGTCTTTTATAGAAAATTAATGAATCACTCTTGAGGTTTTTTCATCACTAATTATAAGTTTAGAAATATAAATTAGATTTTGAAAAAGTTATTAAAAATTCAATATAAGTTGTTCATGTGTTTCAATCATTAATTTCAAGAAACTCGTATAGACTAGTCGTCAGACAATTCTTATATCATCAACGAGGATATATATTTTAAAATTACTAGTAAGGAACCCGCGCAATGCGGCGGCGGCATCGATGATATTTTACAATACGATATTCGTTTTCTGAATACTTGAGCATCATAAAACTCAATTGAATAATAGCACACGAATAAGAAAATGTTTTTCATAAACATAGTACGTTAAAACTAAATATCTGAGCACACGAATAAGAGAATACAAGTCATAAACATAGTGCGTTAAAAATAAATATCCGCATGTCAACTACTTGGATTTGATGAGATCATTTTTTATCATAAGCCTTACAAATCTCAATGACCTCATCACCATGCTTCTACCACCATTATTCATCGGTGTCCAAACTGGAAGATTCTTGTGTCACTTCCTTTTTTACCGCTACTAATTCTTGATTAGGACTTTCTTGCATTTTCTCCTCTTTGACTGAAACGGGCACTGAAAAATCAATGTTAGTAGTATTTTATTAAGACCAGGAAGGTACATAGATTAAACTATAATTATATATGTTAAATTGATACCATGCATGTCTTGGAGTTCCTTCTTTGGTTCATTCATAATAGATTTCTACTTTATGTAATCTAATCTAACTATGACATTTAGAAATTAGACGATTAAAATTTTGTACTTGGAACATGTATAGATTTGGTTGAACTTGAGTAATTACTTATTATTAAACCTTATGATAAATAATAAAGCTTATTGAAATATTAAATATTATTATTAATTTATGAGTATTACTCGGAGATGTGTATGTTAATGAAGATTGAGAACTGTGATAATTAAGTCTAACTATGACAATTAGAAACTAAATGATTAAAATTATGTACTTAGGACATGTACATATTTAGTTGAGCATGATCAATTAGTTATCTTTTAAGTTTGTATATAGATTATAACCAAGTCCACTAATCAGAAGCTGATTAAATTGAACTAATTAAATTCATTTCTTTTTGTAAAGTCAATTGACATTGATACTACATTTAATAGATATTAAAGTGTAATTGTGTGTATTAGCTTTAGATGGTTTAAACTTTTATATGTCTATTATATTTTGGGGGTATCTATCGATCAAAAATCATAATTTGTAAAGCTTATACCTAGATGCCAACATTGAACGGATGTAGGGAATATGTGTAATCAACAAAAAGGGAATCCTATACCTAGTTTTCTATAAATTCTTAAAAGAACACGATATCAACATGCAAGTAGTAGGTGCTCTTTCAATTAAAATTATTAAAGAAATACCAGCAATCAATATAGTATAGATAATTCTTTACTGCACAAGCTATTTCCAAATACAATAGCAATGACCTTGCATTGTTAAAACAATTAAATAAATAGAATTAAAATCCAATGTCATCTGATAAAGACAAATAACCGAAACACATATTGCTAGCTCTAATTAACGATACAATAAGAGTTGTTAAATCAAACTTGATAAAAAAATCGATGAAAGTCACACCACGTTGACTCCTTCATAAGTAAAATGGTTATTATTTAACCCTCGATTTCAACCCATCTCATTCAAAAGTGTATTCAGGTCAAATCGGGTAACAGGATGTATGGAACACTTGTTTTCGATCTTAAGTAGTGATTGGGTAACAAATTACTAATAGACTCATCAAAACTTAAACCATTTTGCAAATAGAAACCACACAGTTAAATACATCATACCAATACCATTTGTCTTTTTATTAAATATCATCATGGTAACACATAACTTTTTATTGAAGTTTACCCAATTGACCCGTTCGAGTTAAATAAAGCTAATAGTAACACATAACTACTCAAATCAGTTTACATAACCACATTACTCCTAGGTATTGCAAAAATAAGTTGAATTTATCATTTTTTATTCTTTACTTCTTTTTGGGAGTTGGAAGTTGGGGTGTTGGGGGGGGGGATAGGGGGTAATCCAAAACTGGTTACATTCATAGTCCACAAACATTTCATAAATAATTAATATGTTATATAATAAATATGATTAGTATATTAACCTACTTTTTTGCACGATGCCATCTAGAAACTTGAAAGCATTAAAAACACACTTGGGAAGACTTTTGACCCAATAACCTGTTTTCTTTTTGACTAAATTAATATGATTTGTTGGAGATCAAACATAAACATAACCCAAATCCAACCCATCCTAATAAAAACTAAACAAGAACTGCATACAAAAAAGCATACAACATGATCTAGCAGATGTGACAAGGGAATTTCCTGAACCAACTATGGCTTGTCTTTATTTTGTACATCAATAAGATCAAAGGATTAAAGATGGCAAGATGTGTTGATATATATAAACATATCATTCTTTTACGTCTTAAAACTAACCAGGTCATCGACAAACACTTCTTTTAATATAAGTTTGAGTTAATAGTTGGGATTAATAATGTCATCTTTAAACAAACAACCTCTATGGCTAAATGAGTTTAAAATAAAGAATGGTTCCAATCCATTTGACCTGTACTCTTTTACATCCTATCTTATTTCATTTAACCCATTTTACAAAGGTTCACTGAAATCTTGGTAAGCAGCAAACATTCTCTATTAGATACTTCAATATGCAAATATAGTAATAAATATAGTATATTAATATAACATTTAAACTTACATAAGTAAAATTTCAATATATTCACATACAGGTCTAATGGAGGTAATTTCCCATTCTAAGAAGGTAAAACAAAATCAAAGTAAAAAAGTATTCACCATAATAAGATCCAATGGCTAATGTATAATCTTTGGCAGGTGCTTTTTTCATACAATATATTACACATATGTATATACTATATATTACACATATGTATAGATAGGAGCTACCATCTAATATACATAACTAATGATTAATCAGTAAACATTAAGCTACCTTCTTCAACACATACAATCTGCACTCACTATGACAACGACATTCAATTTAACAATATTAAATATTGATTAACCAGAGCCACCAAATTACAAATCACTCTTTCGTGTAATTAACTTTTTTGATCTGAACTTTAAACCACATTGCTTTTATCAAATCATTTAAAAAAAGAAGCTATTTTTGAGTGGATTACAAAAGCAAAAGAATTGATCAATACTCATCACTTATAAAAAGTAGCTTCTAAGCCAAATATAGCATCGAGTGAAAGAAATCTGAGAATCCATTCTAAAACTTAACGGGATCTAGATGACATCTCAAATATGAAAAACAAGAAGGCAAGTTTATTTACCTCATATATTTCACCTGAAAGTAAATTAATTTACCTTAAAACACCATCAAAACACATTTGCAACAACTTACCCATTTGACCCATTCAATAAAAATTACTCATCTGCAACTACTTATCCATTTGCAAATTTTAGGTGAATGAAAGTAAAGTACTTTGTCATATTTTTTCTTTTAAAAAAGCTGCAAAATGCTATCATTCTACTCAAAAGACTAAAAAGAAAATGGGTCGAGTTGGTTGAATGGGTCGAAGTCATGCCGGGTACTAAAAGTTATTCATTTGTAATCTGTGGTCCAACCCGCACATTTTGTTTACAGCCAAATATTGACGTTTCCTATAATACACAAATGTAAATACAGAACAAACATTTCCCAACATCTACCAAGTTGTATGTGTTTGCTATAATAGATCACATTGCCTGCAAATAGGACTGATGTGTTTAGATAGTGCTTTCACTGCTTTGTTGTACAGAATGTTAATGTTTTTCAAAGCATGCTTGCATAAGACATCTTAAACCACAGTTAACTCCCTATTTATTCTATTAATGGTATTACCGAGAGCTACATCTTTCACCCACTATACAACCCCTTATGAGTATCATGAACTAAAAATTATGTATAAATGAGAATTGACGCCTCAAGTAAAGGTAAATGATAAGGGTATGTACCTCTGCTAAGCATGATACTATAAGATCTTAGTTAAGTGTCTTTATAAACTTCTTCTATACACATAGATAATATTGTTTCATTGTAGTTAACATCCTTGAAGTTATCTTGCTGATTAACCATTTAATTAACAGTTACCATATAATAAATACTTTACATACTATTTCTAACATCAATGCTTAATGTCATAATACCTCAACCTATAGAGAAGTATGCAGAATATACACAACCACAGACTTTGAAGGTACAATTCTTCATCCTACTAAACAATTATATCCTTGTACAATTTGATCAATCCTTTCAAAACCACTTAAATGCTAATTTGATCAAACCTATCAAATGCATCATACTCAGGAGCATGTCAAACTCGTAGAAAAGAAAATTTAGACTTCCATAAGTAGAAATAATTACCTCGCGGTGAAGAACACAATAGGCAACCGCCTAAAATGGTAAGCAAACCTAAATTTGAAAGCACAACCTACCAACGATACACCTGAAATCAAAGAAACAATTGATAAAATCGTTAACCAAAAACCTTAATTCAGCAATAAAAGTGAATTAGGGTTTCAAGTCAAGAGGATTAGACTTACGTGAGGGCGACAAAATGATGTTCTTTGTGTAGAAATTGTTCCCGAATGTGTTACTTTAGAAGAGAAATTTGAGTTTTGAATCACCCGCCCATCTCACCTTGACTATGCACAGAACCCTTGAGGAAGAAGCCAAGATCCATTTCTTTTCTCATGCTATGTAGGGTTCTAGGTAAGAAAAATAGCAGTAATAAGCTTCTTCTTTCAGAAGAAAGAAAGAAGATCGATGGTATTGTGGTGCTATTCTTCATGAAAGACCTCATTTAGGCTTGTTGGATTGTAACATATGCAAAGTATGTTGTACATATCTTAATTTTAAGAGTTTTGTGTGAAATGACTTCCTTGCCCTCCTCAAATGCTTATTAATATAGTATAGATATTTAGAGTAAATTTCAGTTAAGAGAGGTGAGTGTTGTATTGAGCATGAATAAGTCCCTCTAGGGACAAACAATGATTTTGAAATTATATTTAGAGTAAATTTGCCCTTAGAGGTTTGGTCCTTAAGGTTTCTGTCCATGAGGTTTGATCATTTTAATTATTTTGGTCCAAAACTAAATCTTTTATCATATCATATCCTGTAATTTTAATTTTATAATGGTTTTTGATCTTAATACTAACTCTGTTAGTTTTGACAAAAAAATATAAGTTCTTTTTGTCATTCTACATACAATGACTCTTTTATAAACCATTAAATTAACTTTAGAGGGTGTTTTGTAATATAAATAAAAAATAATTAAAAATATAAAATCAATACATGTGTCTTCTTCTTCATCGACGGACACTCTTCCTCAATTTCCGACAACACCATCACCGGATGTGTCTCTTTCCGTCTTTATTTCTAACAGCCACTAGTGTCACTCTTCTTCCTGATTTCAACTAGCCACCATCGTTAGATACCTCTCTGTTTTCGCCAACCACCACCACCGGATTTGTCTCTCTACATCTTGATTTTCAACAAGTTGATTTGTGTCTATTTTCAAGCGGTGGTTGTTGACCAGACAAATTGAGGGTTTTGGCCGGCGGTTGTCGACCAGTCGAGTTCATATGGTTAGTTTTGAGGCGGAAAATGATGGTTCCATGAATGAGGGGAAGAGGGGATGGTGGCGATGTGGTGTTGGTGTTTTGTGGAGATTATCGGACGACAAAGAGGGGCGCACATTGATGGAGAATGGTGGTGGCATTGGTTGATAGAGGCAGTGGTGGTGTTTGGTGGGTGAGAGGTAGGGTTAGGTTAAAAAAATATAACTGTTTTTTAGTTTGAGTTAAAATGAATGAAATGATAGATGTGACAATGTGAAAAGAAAATTAATAACGGGAAGTCTTAAGACTCAAGAGACATTAAATGACAAAATTTATGATTGTGCTGGGGACACTGCTGGGGTTTTTGGCGATAGGCCGGTTCAAACGGTTACGGTTAGGGCTTACGGTCACATTTTGGCATCTAACCGTGACCGCAAGGGCGTGCTGTCACGGTTTATGTTTGGTCTACCCGTGACCTCGTGACAACAAAACGACAAAATGGTCTAATAAAGTTGAAAAGTGGTCACCAAACCGTCACGGTTTGGCCTAACCGTGACCTCTAGGGTACGAGGTCTCAGTTTAAGGTACGAGGTAGACGTGATTTTAACAAAAGGGCCTGGAATCGCGCCACGAACCGTCACGTGGAGGCCAAACCGTGACGATTTGTGCACCAGATTTTCACCTTAAATACCTTTCCTCTGAATTTTTTTCATCTCCACATCTCATTCGAATTTTTTTCATTTGAGCTTTCATTCATCCAACACTCGAGATTTTTCAGCCTTCGTCATTCCAAAAACACGTTAATTCGAAAACAATGTCGGGTTCGGGAGATCATTATCAAAAGCCGAAGCTTCTAGATTTGAATGAGGTGCCACATATCGAAGATTCGAACCAGGTTGAACTAGTATATGTTTTATTATAACTTATTATTTGAAATATCTAACCATTATCTTTTTTAGGAATATTACGTATACGGGAGTCACCCTCCGTGGGGGGAGGAGGAAACCAACCCGTCGAACACATTTGCTCAAGAGGCGTACAACTCTTTATTTGGACCGACAGGTTACGGTGAAGGGTACAGATATCCCCTTTGCAATTCTTACGAGCATGCCCCGAACACGTACCACTCACAAACAGAGCTGGATTACGGATATCCCCCGTACCAATCAGAACTAGAAATTACACATGTGTCGGATACTTTTAATGGGAATGACACAGATAAGAGTGACGGTTCGGTTCACCTCAAAGAAAACCATGGGGACACCGCGGAGCATGATGAGGATGAGGATCGGATAAGAAAGGCTACGGTTTCTTATAAAATCGATAAAGTACGAAGAGTTTTTATTCTTTTGTTTATTTTATTTTTTATTTGTTTTATATATTGTTTTTTATGTCTAGCTTTATCATTTTTCAGTATTTTGATTCTCGTGAGGACTTGGAGAGCTGGGCTAAAATGAGAGGACGCGAGCATGGGTGCGTCATTGTGGTGGGTTGGTCACAAAAAAAGGATGTGGAACTATTATGCAATTGTAGTGGTGAACCTAAATTCACTAGCACAAGTAGACGTACTTGGAGCATAAAGAAAGGATGTCCCTTTAAACTCGTAGGGAAGTACGTAGAAAAGAGTGACAGTTGGATGTTAGAGGTGAGAAACGAGACGCATAACCACGATCCTGTTGTGTACGAGGAGGGCCACGCGCATCTTAGGAAGATGACTGCCGAATAAATTGATCCTGTCGAGAAGTTACACAGGCAGCACGTGCGGCCACGACATATCCATTCAGCCGTAAGGGAGCACTTTCCCCACAGCGTCTGTGTTGTTCAAGACATATACAATCTGACATCGAAGTTTAGGGCTGAGGGGAGAAAAGGCATAACACCAATGCAGGAACTTGAAAACCTTCTACAATCTAAAGAGTTCGTGTATGAAACACGAACGAATGCAACTACTAAGGCCGTGGAAGATGTTTTCTTTTGTTATCCTACTTCGTATAAAATGTGGCGCGCATTCCCGCACGTGATGTTGATAGACACGACGTACAAGACCAACATGTACAACATTCCGTTTGTTCAGATTATTGGCGTTACGTCGACGTCGAAGTCGTTTTGTATTGCGCATGCATTTATATCGAGGGAACGGCAGGACAACTTCACATGGGTACTGGAGCGGATCAGAGATATGCTCGATGGGTGTATGGAGCCCCGCGTTATTGCCACAGACAGGGACCTGGCCCTGATGAGCGCGTGTGACACAGTGTTCCCGAGTGCTACTAAAAACCTATACAGGTGGCACGTTAGGGAGAATATCAAAAGAAGGTGGAATATGATATTCAAAACCGGTATGTGGAAGGATTTTCCATACTGGTGGAAGACCTTGTGTTCGTCTCCCACAGAGGCATTGTACGATTACAATTGCAAGAAGATGGAAGAAAAGTTAAATGAAGATGGTAAACGTGGTAAGAATTTCATAGTTATTTTTACTCTAATAATTTATTTATTCATTTTATAAAATTTGTTATTTCTTTCAGAGGTATGGGAATATATTTGAAATAATTGGTTGGTGCCGTACAAAGAGAAAATTATTACTTGTTGGATGTACGACCGCCTTAACTTTGGTGAATTTACAACTAATAGGGTTGAGGGCCAACATACCAACTTCAAGAGTTACCTCACAGGGACCAATAATACGTTGCACACACTTGTCGGATATGTTTGTGACCTCGTGCACGGCCAGGAGATTGAAATTTATAAAACATTCGAGGTGTCCCGTGTGAAAATTAAAAAAAAAACCATCGACTGTCATTATTTTCAAAGTTGCATTATAAAGTATCCATTTTTTGCCTTAGCCTCCTTGAATCAGAGTTGACGAAAATATTAATGATTCAGGAGTCTGGGGTTCATGTGGACACCAGTTGTTCACGTCCATGGGCTTGCCATGTGCTTGTCGTTTGGAGATATACATCCGAGAAGGTTATATTTTTCTTAATACATTTTTTTACTGTTGTCACACGATTGCATATTTTTCACTAATAATTTAACCTTCAAATCCAGTCACAAGTATTCCACTCGATGCGGTAGATCCACACTGGAGGAAGCTTGATTTCGAGCCAGCGTACGTCGCGCCGCCTGAACCCGACTACGATGTGAAATTTGATGACTTGAAACAAAGGTTATGTCGTCTCCCAATCCTCAAGTAAAGAAAAAATTGTTTAAGAAAGTATTTGACTCTTTGTTTAAGAGCAAGAAAAATCTTAAAGAACCTGAGGTGCGTCATGACCGACGTGGTCGTCCAAATATTAAGGAGCAACAAAGAAGAGCGGACTCCAATACATCACAGTATGAGGCTGCTAGACACAGCTCCTATACTTCCTCACAACAAACTATACATGACCCGGCGAGGCATAGCTCATATACCCCTCAGTTTAAAATGTCCAACGACCGCTCTAATCAGGCAAAGGCTGCTTCAAATGTACCGATTACGGGAGCTGCCCTAGGGTTTCCTTTAATATTTAAACCAAAGGATGTGATAAAAGTTATGAAGTTTAAGGATCAGCTGCCCCAATAGATTCAGCGGTACGTTTCGACTATAAAAGATGTGCGGCCTGATGGTAACTGTGGTTTTCGGGTGATCGCAGTGGCTTTAGGGAAAAAGCAAAATGAATGGGAATGGGTTAGGCGTCAAATGTTGTCGGAGATTGACAGAAACATGCGGTATTGGCGGAGGAATTTGAACCGCGAGACGCCTGGCAATTATGATTCTGTTCGTAATAGCTTAAATTGGTTTGGCACGACTCAACCCGCACCCGATACCCATTGGCTAACTTTTCCGGCTCATGGACTCGTAATTGCGGAAACATTCACTTGTATTATGCATCTTATTTCTTCATTTGGCAGCCAGACATGGTTCCCGCTGAGAACAGCCCCAGAGCCATTATTCACCTATCCAGTTGTCGCACTTGCTCATGTTAACCAATGTCACTTTATTTGCATACAATTAAAAGGGGATTACCCAATGCCCAGTATGAGCTATCATTGGCCGAGATTTGCATATCAACAAGCACTAGAATGGCAAAATATGTATGAGGATCGTATAAATAATTACGTTAGAATAACGGATCGTCATAGAGGCACCAATGCCTCTTGTAAGTTATCATTTTCCGATACTTTATCATATTAATGAAGATCCCTTTATTTGATGATGATGATGATGATGATAAAAATAATAGTACAAATAATAATAATAGTAATAGTAATAATAATAATATAATAATAATAATAATAATAATAATAATAATAATAATAATAATAATAATAATATAATAATAACAATAATAATAGAAATAATAATAATAATGATAATAATAATAATAATAATAGAAATAATAATACTAATAATAATAATAATAATAATAATAATAGTAATAGAAATAATAATAATAATAGAAGAAATAATAATAGTAATAATTTTAAAGTTAATAATAATAATATAATAATAATAATAATAATATAATAATATTATTAATAATATTAATAATAATAAAACACTAAATCAAATAGGAGGAAAGTGCTGTCACGGTTTGACCAAACCGTGACGTTTAGGGTTTGGCAACGGTCACGGTTAGGTCTAACCGTGACCTCTTTTCGGGCGCATGGCACCTGTTCGGGCGCATGGCACTTGTAAAAGGTCACGGTTAGGGTTAGGGCAAAAGGTCACGGTTAGGGCAAACCGTGACCGTTAGCCTAATTTTTTAATATTTTAATAATCAAATAATTTTATAAAAAATACCTCCTTCAACCGGTGGTAGTGGGTTTCGAGCCCACACCACTCCCCTGTTGCCCTATCGTCTTAACCGGTCGGGACGGGAGTGGTTCGCTAAAAGGTATAGAAAACATATTCTTTTAAAATAATCAGGACCAACAGGTCACGGTTTGGGCTAACCGTGACCCCTTTGTTCACATGTGGCGTTGTGGAATGAAGCTGTCACAGCTTGTTGACACAAAGTGTCACGTGATGACCTAACCGTCACACCTTGTTGACAAAAGAGGTCACGGTTTGGTCTAACCGTGACCTTTTAGGGTTCCCTAATCACACACATTAACCGTTTATGATCATTTATGTATATCGAATCGGATTTTTTTTCATGAACATGCACACACATCAACATATATACAATAAGAACAAATACACTTCGTAAACGTACATACAAACATGCGTACGTGAACAAACCGTGACGTTTTAATGATAACCTAAACAATCTTATCGGGAACATATCAACATATATGCACCTTATATTTTGTAAACCAATGTTCAAACGTACATAATAAATTCTAATAATAATAACAATAATGATAAATAATAATAATAACAATAATAATGATAATATACTCTAATATAAACAAAAAATTTAATAGTAATAATTTTAAAGTTGATAATAATAATTATAATAGTATTATTTTGTGTATCCATAAACTACAAAATAAATTCTAATAATAATAACAATAATGATAAATAATAATAATAATAATAATAATAATATACTCTAATATAAATAAAAATTTAATAGTAATAATTTTAAAATTGATAATAATAATTATAATAGTATTATTTTGTGTATCCATAAACTACAAAATAAACTCTAATAATAATAACAATAATGATAAATAACAATAATAACAATAATAATAATAATAATATACTCTAATATAAATAAAAAGTTTAATAGTAATAATTTTAATGTTAATAATAATAATAATAATAATATTTTGTATATCCAGAAACTATAAAATAAACTCTAATAATAATAACAATAATGATAAATAATAATAATAACAATAATAATAACAATATACTCTAATATAAATAAAAAGTTAAATAGTAATAATTTTAAAGTTAATAATAATAATAATATTAATAGTATTATTTTGTGTATCCAGAAACTAAAATGTTACGGTTAATAATAATGATGATGATGATAATAATAATAATAATAATAATAATAGTAGTAGTAGTAATAATAATAATATTAATAATAATAATAATAATAATAATAATAATAATGATAATAATAATAATAATAATAATAATAATAATTATACAAAAAAAAGGAAGAGGACACGTGGAGGCCAAACCGTGACCTCTTGAGATATTTTTTGAATCTGATTTCCCCTCGATTAGTGCACCTGCCCCTCGAGCACCGTGTGTGTAAGAGGTCACGTGGAGGCCAAACCGTGACCTCGTGTCTGTAAGAAGTCACGTGGAGGCCAAATCGTGACCTCGTGGTTACTCGTTTCATCTTCAACCGTTCGCACACCCCTATTTCACCACACATTCACCACAACCACAACCATTTCACCACCATAATCCTCCAAACGTTTCACCACAACCGCCTCCAAACCGTCACCGCGAGCCCTCCCCGTGAAACCGCCGCCGCTCACCACCACCTTCCCACCACCACCACCACCGCTGCTCACCATCTTCCACCACCACCGCCGCTCATCCACCATCTTCCACCACCACCGCCGCTCATCCACCATCTTCCACCACCACCGTCGCTCACCACCATCTACGCACCACTACCGCCGCTGCACCACCATCTGCGCACCACCACCGCCGCTGTACCACCGCCGCTGCAACACCGCCGTCGTACTACCACCGCCGCTACATTATCGTTTTCGGTACGTAATTTACAACTTTAATCCATAAAGGTAAACATAGATTTGATAGATTTTTCCAAATAGATTTAATAGGTTTTCCCAAATAGATTTGATAGATTTTCCCAAATAGATTTGATAGGTCTTCCCTTAGGTTGCGTTTGGTTGGAAGAATGGAATGGAATGGAATGGAATTGAGAAACTAGCTTAATTTTCAAGTAAAATTAAGTTTGAGTGGGTAATGAAATGTCAAAACCCAAGGGAATGTTTCACCTCAAATTCCTTTGTTTGGGTGATTTCAAATTCCCTCTCTAGGTGGAAGGATTTTGAAATCCTACAACCAAGAGAATTTGAGGTGAAACATTCCCTTAGGTTTTACATTTCATTACCCACTCAAACATAATTTTACTTGAAAATTAACTAGTTTCTAAATTCCATTCCATTTCATTCCATTCTTCCAACCAAACACAGCCTTTATAGATTTGATAGGTTTTCCCGTATGTGTAGCGTAGTTTGTCGACGGTTTATTATTATTATTAGAAATAATAATAAATAATAATAATAATAGTTATAATAATAATAGTAATAGTAATAATAATAGTAATAATAGTAATAATAATAATAGTAAATAATAATAATAATAATAGTTATAATAGTAATAGTAATAATAGAAATAATAATAATAGAAATAGTAAATAATAATAATAATAGTTATAATAGTAATATTAATAATAATAAATAATAATAATAATAGTTAAATAATAATAATAATAATAGTAATAATATTAATAGTAGTAGTAGTAATAATAATAATAATAATAATATAAATAGTAGTAATAATAGTAGTACTACTACTACTAATAATAATAATAGTAGTAGTAATAATACTAATAGTAGTAATAATAATAATAATAGTAATAATAATAATAGTAATAATAATAATAGTAATAGTAATAATAATAATAATGATAATAGTAATAATAATAATACTAATAGTAATAATAATAATATAATAAATAATATAATAATAATAATAATAATAATAATAATAATAATAGTAATAATAATAATAGTAATAATAATTATAGTAATAATAATTATAGTAATAGTAATAATAATACTAATAATAGTATACATAATAATAATAATACCAATAATAATAGTAGTATACATAATAATAATAATAGTGATAGTAATAATACCAATAATATAATAATAATAATTAACCGTCAACTATTAATTTTATAAAGATTTTAAATAATGATAAATACGTTTTTTCGCAGATATGGATGCCGACGATGCTTTTATCCCTGGCATTGATGACTGCCAGTTTTCACAGTTCGAGCAGGGGACTACACCGTACGAGCGGTTCAGGACCCTGAGAGCACGATTGCCGGCACCGGGGACCGTCCTGTCGGAGGACTTCTTACAGCTCGTTGGAGAGCGGGACCGTTTTTTTGAGATTATCGGCGAGGACGGCCCGTGGGAGCAGCTGTACCCGATGGGCGACCCTACCCATCGAGAGCTGACTGTGGAGTTCTACTGCACCTTCACATTCCGTCCACGTGAGCAGGGACTTGCGGAGCTGGACGAGGACGACATAGCGGACGGTCGTGCGCCCGCGGAGGTTGCTTTCCGGTTGTTCGGGTCCTTCCACCGCATGTCACTTAGGCGGTCCGCTGTCGTCAGCGGCCTCTACACGGAGGTGGAGGTCCGACAGCCGATGTACACCACGACCTTAATCCGCGGGGCCGACGAGTGCGATCAGGTCTGGTGGCCTGCCTTTGGCGACGGACCGTACGGTGGTGATACGAGGTCGTCTCATATACGAGACCCTCTGTATAGATACATTCACTGACTCATCGCCACGTCCGTCGCTGGTCGTGGGGCGGGGACCGACAGGGTCAACGCCGCCGACCTTTTCTTTCTTCGGTGTGTACTCACACACCGACACTGCCACCTCACGCATGCCCTTGCTGATTATTTTGCTAGTTATTATCATCGGCAGTCGCGAGGGGCGTTGGTGGGCGGGAACATCATTTCCCGGATTGCTCGGGCTTGGGGTACGCGCACGCCATGTCCCAGCTCTCGCTACCTCCGACTCCTGTGCGTGTGGCCGGCCGGACCACCGCTACTGGGATGAGGATCGTTCGGAGGTTCCCCGACGGCATGTGGCACCTGCTCAGTAGATACCATGAGCTCGTGCCATGGGTGCCCGAGCCGTTGGTGGACCCCCCTGAGCTGGCGGGGGCTGAGGTCCACCTTCAGGATACCCACGAGCCCCTTGGCGGCAGGGAGGATCAGCCCATTCCCCCGCCGCACGACCAGGACCCGCCCCAACATCCTCAGCGCGTGTACCATGCCGTGCGATTGCCTGCTCATGTTCTTGATATGCTTTAGGACACACGAGACAGGGTCACGAGGCTGGAGGATATGACCAGGAGGCTGGAGGATACGACCACGAGGCTGCATGATATGATGGACTGGGTCGTCCAGCACATGGTTGCGGACTATGCCGCCTCGGGTACGCCGTTGTTGTCACAGCCACCGAGGCGGTTAGACCATGACGGTGCTGTCCCATTTGGCGCAGGCGGGTCTGGTCAGGGCAACGATCCGGGGATGATGGATTAGATAAGTATTTTGTTTGTATTTTATTTATTTTTGTATATAAAAACTCGTTGTAGATATATATATGTGCAGTTTCAGTTATTATGACTTGTATATTTGGTTGTGTTTGTTTGGTTGTGTTTTTTTATTTGTTTGTTTTATATTTGTAATATTGATAATGTTAATTGTATATGTTTGTTTGGTTGTGTTTCTTTGTTTGTTTTGTAACTGTAAAATAACAAAACACAAACTCGTATGTTACGATTAGGTTAACCGTGTGATAAAATAAAAATAAAAACAAACTAATATGATTACATAACCGTAGGCACATTTCATTATTAAATAATGTATGTAACTCCATAACCGTAGACACATTTCCCACTCTCATACATACACATACATACACCTATGACCTATACATACATCATTATCACTGCAGCTTTCACTACTTCAATCAAGATCATGACACACATTTATAATCAAGGTGCATTTCAGTCGTCGTATGACATGAGATCATTAGCTACTGAAATAAAAATAAAAAAATTACTTATAATATGATAAATTAATAATAAACACAAAACACAAGCTCGTATGTTACGATTACATTAACCGTTTGATAAAATAAAAATAAAAATAAAATTAAAAAAATTTAAAAAATATGTACAAAATGTCACGGTTTGGCCAAACCGTGACATATACACCTCCAAAACCCTAACTGTCACCACATTAATTACACACCCAATAATTACAATGATCCCGAGAACCTAACGTCACGGTTAGGCCTCACCGTAACCGCAAGGTCCTACACCCGACCTAAAGGTCACGGTTAGCCCTAACCGTGACCGTTTGAGGTGGTATACCCTAAAAATGAGCGGTGTGTACAGAAAACCCTAAAATTTATTTTAGGCAAGACACGGAAATGTCCTCAAGAGAATACCTTGATGGTTAAAGGTGTGTTTTTTAACCAAATGATTATGGGTTCAAATATTGCATGCATGAGTGTGATGAATTTTCTGCCAATACGAATCGTTCTTAGAAAAGAAAAGGCAAAGACACGGAAATCAAGGAATTTGCAATTTGTTTCTTGAAGCATTATTTTATTTTTATTTCAATCAAGTTCAAGTTTTGTGCAAGAAACAACCCCCCACACATCCATCATTGCGTTTTTCTTGAATAACTATAACTTTTGTGTTCTCTTATGGAGACATCTTTCATGATTTTTAAAACAAACTTTAACGCATTAAAAACACTTTTTACGATCCACAATCACACATAAACCAAAAGTAAAAGATATCAGCTTTCTAATTATATCTTAATTAACTATTTTATTTAAAAGTAATTTTATAAGTTTAACTGTTAGTTTTCTTATTTTTCTTTATTTTTCGAGTTAATTACATAGATAGTCCCCGTGATTTAGTGAAAATAACAGGTTTGGGTACTAACTTTTTTTAGTAACATGTTTGGGTTTTATGCTTTCAATTTTGTAACGTGTTTAAGTATTAAGACTAACTTTCGTTAAATCTTCAGTTAAGTTAGTTTAAAATGACCAAAATACCTTTATATAATCACAAAGACCATTTATATTATTAACTCAATTTTAAATGGAGGGACTAGTTTGGTAATTACTTAAAAGGAATTAGAAAACCACTGGATCTCACAACAACCACCAACAATCGTTGCTCCCTACCACCGCCACCATATCTTCTCTCGTTTTCCCGTCCATCACCCTCACCGGCCACCAAACCACATAACCGATGTAACCACCCAAAATTGTGCTTCTTCAACCAGAAAACAAAACCTCATCGCACCACCAAACTATGCGACCACGCCGCCGCCGCCTCGCATCACAACCATCACACCCACCGCCTGAACTCCCTAACCATCAGCATCAGAATCCAAACCTTCATCGATTAATACATCCAAAATGGTCTGGTTGTTTGTTCGATTGGTGGGTTACCGGTAAGCGGGGAAAGGGACATGGGTTGGGTTACGAACAAAGTTGAACAGGGAAAGGATGGAGGGGTTGAGTTACTTGGTTGCAGTGTTAAATGGTGATATTAGGTGGAAATGGTTGTCTGATGGCGATGATGGTGGTCGGCTGCGATGGTGAAGAGGTTATTCTAGGGTTCATATTTCAGGGTGTAATAGTTTGAGTTAAATACACAATGGTCCTTGTAATTGAAATATAGTTAATAATATATATGGTCAATGTGATTACATAAGGATATTTTGGTCATTTTACACTATTTTAACGGAAGTTTTAATGAAAGTTAGTCTTAGTACCCAAACACGTTACAAAACTAAAAGCATAAAGCCCAAACTTATTACTCAAAAAAGTTAATACCCAAACCTGTTATTTTCATTAAACCACAAGGACTATCTATGTAATTAACTCTTATTTTTCTTTCGGTTAAAATTATCAGTAAGGTAAAATGATATCCTTATTTGTAATTTGATAAAGAGGAAAAAAAAATACTGATTATGATTTCTTAACAGCGATTAATGATAAACTAAATATATTTGAACCTTTATTTTCCTACAATATTGTAATTGTTTATCCATATAAATATAAGACACCGGCTTCCGTACACTCGATTGACGGAACACGCTTGAGTATTAGATGGACCACCGGCCTGATTTTCATACTCTTTTGAGTAATTTTGTAATATTTTTATAGAAGTATTTATTTAACAGACAAAATAGTTTATAATTTGTACTATATAGCAATAGACGTTGTGCTTGTAAGAGGAGTGAACACTAACATGTACTTCCAATAAGAACTTTTTTCTTTTAGGTGAACACAGTGCCATAAATAGATTAAGAGGCAAGCTAATAAACAAATGTCCAGTTGGCTTAGGGAATGTTTTATAGTTTTTAATGGTTATTAATAGAATATTTTTAATGGTTCATAAGCTCTTAAAGTTTAAAAATTAACATTAATACTAAATGGTTTAATATACAATCTCTTAATGCTATCTTTTAATCATTTGACATTAAGATTATTTCTTAACTATTCAACAATAAAATTACCCTTTAACCATTAAAAGACTATAAACCATTAAAAAATAAATTTTTAGTAACCAACCCCTTAGTAGTTAGTGGTTTATCAATTAGTGTGGTGCGTGGGTTCAAGTCTCCTTACGCACCCCTCACAATTAAAAAAGAACAAACTCATTTTACTTTATTATTTATCTTTTATTACTATTCTTATTATTACTACTACTATTTTTTCTTCTTATTATTATTACTATTATATTTTCTTGTTTTTTACCTAATCTTTTTTCCTTTTAATTGACTTTTAATTTTATTCTTATTTTAATATTAATAATTATTTTTACACATTTTGTCTTATTTGTAGTTTGTAAGATAGATCGTTATGATTTGGTATTAAAGTTCGTTTTCTTATATCTTAACATACAATTTTACAACTTAACTTTTTATTTATAGAAATATATCATCCCAATGTGTTCGTTTAATCTGTCTTTTAACTTGTCAAAACAACTAGGCAGTAGGCACAACGTGTGGGTTATACATTTCTGGTTAAAGCTAAATGGTGTTTAAAAAAGATTTTGGACAGCCATCAATTTCATTTATAAAAACAGCTTAGCAAGGAGCTAGGCATGAGAATTACAAATAGCGATTAAAAGAAAACTAGGAAATGAACCCGTGCGTTGCCGCGGGGTTCTTTTTTGAATGTCTTGCAAACGCAGGTGTTAAGTAATCTTATAAATTGACACAAGAAAAATGTTAGTATTCAAGTTACATTTAGTTTCAAATTTTTATTTACCAGAAGTCATCAAAGATCAACAGTTAAAGGTGAAAAAGAATTAACTCGCTCTTTGTATATAGTCTAGTCACTTTTATCCGACCATTGTCAAGAAGATCAATAGATCTAATATATCCACCTGAGATCACAGAACAGCAACAACACATCATAAATCGACAACAATTTCATTCAATGTAACACACAAACGAACACAAAAGCCCCTAACCTCAAGCATCAACATGCAGCCCCCAAAAAAGACAACCCGATCACACAAAAGAGAAGATGAAATAGATTAACCGAAGTGGAAGGCCAAAAAAAAGGAAAAATCCGTACCTGAAAACCGGAGAAATAATTCGCAGAACGCAAGATTAGAGAACAATAAACGTGAACATCAACAATAAGCAACCCCGTTAATACACACGTCATCAGGAGCTTTAACAGGGGTAAGACACGTGTACCACTAACTATACAAAAGGAGAGACGGAAGAAGGATCGACCCGCTAACCTAAACCCCCCCCCCCTAAAAAAAAGAACCACCATCAACTAATCTACAAAACAAAACGGAGGAAAACTCCGACATAAGTTATTAATAGCCAAAAAAACAGGCACAGCAGGAAAAAACAAAAACAACGGCTCAGATTGCAATTATAATTCCTATAGGGCTCGTGGGCTTTTATAAAACAAACTTTAAGATTAAATTGTTTACATAATTATTCTATTAGAAACACATAGAAATACGTTAACAAAGTAAGTAAGAAATCAAAGCATAATACTCAAAACATGAAGCAATTTGCTCAGATCTGGGTTTTTGGTTACTATGGCTGCAACTCAAGTTGGAAGTGCAGCACACCACACTTGCCATCACCAAGTCTGCCATGCCAAGAAACCACCTCTACCACAGTCGTCATCATAGCAAGAGGGAATAGCCACGATTAGGCCGGCGAAAACGAAGCAGCGTTAGCAGCCGATCGCCCACCGCCTCCGCAACCACCATCCACCAACACTGCCAGACCAAAGCAACATTTCATCTTTGTTTTAGATAAACCCATGAACTCATCATAGGCCGATTAAGAGAACTTTCCATTTAAACCATAAGTGTCCAGGAACAAATAGTTAAGATATTTGTTGTGATCACGCGTACGACTATGGCTGGAAGGACCACTTTTTACGTCTATATAATGTGTAATAGAGTTGTATAACCAACAATAAACTACAGACACACAAACAGTTAGGTAACAGTAGTCAAGCAGGTGCATACACAGAGAACTTAATGAAACTATGATTTTTTCAAAATAACATCCTACAAAGAAACAACAGGTGAGAGCAACAGAGACACGAAAAGAGGGCTAAATCAACAGCTTCCTGTCGTATTGTTAGGCTCAGAGTTCGCAAAGCAATGAGTCAACCATGGCTGCAGGGCGGGTTGCAGGCTATAACCTACCATCCTCCAATCCTATCACACATAGCCAACGTCCTCATCCAACTTTTATTCAGGTCAATGAACTCATCACAGCCCATTAGAAACACTAACTTTATATCAAAAGATCAACATGCAAAACCAAAAGGCATCCAAGAACTACTTTTTACCTCTATATAATGTGTAATAGAGTTGTATAACCAACAATCAACTACAAACACACAAACAGTTAGGTAACAGTAATCAGGCAGGTGCGTACACAGAGAACTGAATAAAACCATTAAAATAAACCAAAAGCATCAACATATACTGTATATGATTTTTTCGAACATAACATCCCATAAACAAACAACAGTTGAGAGCAACAGAGACACGGAAAGTTAGGCTCAGAGTTCGCAAAGCAATGAGTCAACCATGGCTACAGGGCGGGTTGCAGGCTATAACCTACCATCCTCCAACCCTATCACACATAGCCAACGTCCTCATCCAACTTTTATTCAGGTCAATGAACTCATCACAACCCATTCGAAACACTAACCTTGTATCAAAAGATCAACGTGCAAAACCAAAAGACATCCAAGGCAACCTCGACTCTGGAGCATGTCCTAGGTCAGATAAAACCAAACCAAAACTCCACAGACAACAGATGCCACGACCGGCAACAGGAGCCGCCACCATCAACACCCACATCAACGTCTTCAATGAGCATCCATCGGACCATCGCCACCTAGGGTTCTTGTAACATCTTCTAATTTTGTTAAATTAAATGTTAACTTTGTTAGGTTCTTATAAGATCTATTTATGCTATTTATGAAACGTATGGGTTATTTATGTTTAATTTTGCCTTTTAATGTAAAAGCAATTTAACCTAACTATTAAATTGAACCATGTAATAATTATAATAATATTAACACTAATAATAATGTTAATGGCAATAATAATAATAATAATAATAATAACAATGACTTATAAAAAAAATTTAAATTTAAAAATGGTTAGAACTTAAATTAAGTGCAGGGGGGTATTTATGTAATTTATGAAACTTAAAATTAAAGTTTCAAGCATAAATAACAAAACTCTAAACTACAGGGACCAAAGTGTAATTTTTTTAAAAACCTAGCCCCCATCCCGTCTCCCCCTTCTCCCCTCCGGCCACCTTCCGGCCACACTCCGGCGAGCCACAACACCCCAATTAACGCGATTCCAACTCAATTAAACACTCCCGACAATATCACGTGGAAGATTCGAACGTATGCCCCACTACAATTTGAAAATTTGAGTGCGATTTAGAACCGACCCAACCACCCCACTTTCGGCCGAAAATTCGGCCACTATCAAGCACTAACACGCTATAATAATCAAATTAATTGGACCTTCACGATCGGTTAACTATCTCTAATCGAATACAACCTACAATTTCACCTGAGACAAACGAAAAGCATACCATTCGATCCTCCCTAATCCCCGACCTGCAACTTAGTCGAGGACCTTGTTCCGAGGCTTTTAACTTACAATTGATAGAGGGGTTTTCATCCTTGGACTTATTAGAAGTGTTCTGTACAAGGAATTCGAGTATTACCTTCGTTTGCACCACGAACCAACTTTTCCCCTGTCGCGGCTGTTCTTCGTAGGATTCATCTCCAATCCCTCACCATTCGGGTAATTAAAACATGCTTTGCACTCGTTTAAACATGGGGAACAAAAGCCCCATGATCATTGATGATAACCGATTCGAATTGAACTTCAATTTGACCCTAATCGATTCTAGGGTTCTTATGAATTTGGGGGAAATATTTCATTTCGTGTTAAAAGTAATTGAAACTGGGTGATACCGCGGCTGAGAGCCTTGGTTCACCGGTTCACACATCACCATGCGGTCTAAGAGGTCCCGGGTTCGAACCCGGGCACCCTCTTATTATTTTTAAAATGGCTTTTTAGCCTTAATTTTATTTCAGAAAATTTTTATTAAATATAAAAATGATTTTTACATCTCCAAATTTTTTAAAATCAACAAAAATATTTTCTGTGAATTATATTTTAACTTGTTATTATAAAAGTTATAATTAGTTAATATTATAAAAAAATATAGATTTATATATATAATAATTTAAGTTATTAAATTTATAAATTTAAATTATTATTGAACCTTACGTTTTCTTTGAATAAGTCTATATGATATATTACATAAGGTATTAACAACGGGTATAATTTCCTTTAAATTTTATAAAGATATTTCTTTATTTCATAAAAAATATAAATAAAAGGGTTCATTAAATTTGTTTACAAAATTCCCATAAAACATAAAATCCTAGTTCATGTTTAAACATTAAACTTCTTATTAAAACTTTAACCTTGTGAATACATATACATATTTAGGTGACTTGTGACGATACACGTTTGAACGACGCCTATTATTATTTTTATTAGTCGTCAAACTTATACTAATTTTCCAGGTGAGTATATCCATACCCCTTTCTCTTATTTTCACACTTAGGGGTGAAACATGTTAACTTATATCATTGCACTGGTAAACTTATTCGAGACTTGTAAACTTTATGGCAATTTACTTGTATGTTGTGGTTAGTTGAACTTTGTGGTTACCATGTTATGGCGTTATATGTACAATCATATGTTGACCTTTTATTTTTAACATGTTTCATAAAATGCTCAAGTTTGATTGATATCTTGAAATGCTTTCACATCTAGGAATGGACCTAGCTAAATAAACGAAATAAATTAGATTGTTACATCTTATGTTATGTTATTTACTTTTTGAGACTCATGATTGTAATGGTACAATTGGCACTTATGATTAATAAATACTTGGGTTATTAATAGCGTTATGTGGCTGTGAACGATCTTAACCCTCACACCTCGACGTTTCCGCGGTCAAGGTTGGAGTGTGACAGATTGGTATCAGAGCCCATAACTATAGGGATTTAGATTATTAGAAACGGTGACCTAGACTATAGCATATGCATGAAACTTATAGAATTATATTTCTATCTTGTAAATTATATGGTTTGCATGCTACATAATGCTATGTCTCCTTATGTGCAATTTGATGCCCTAGCATAGGATTGCCTAAACATTGCTACATGTCTCCCAAAACTTATATTTGACTCTTTGACTCTCCCCGAATATGAAACCTCTTAATCTTATTCTCGACGACACGTGGAATCGTATACTTATGCTTATGACTTGGATCTTTAGACGTTATGTCTAATCTATATAAATCTCATCAAGGTTTTGATTTCATAAACCTAAGAAATATTGTATGACACATAAACACCTGTATTCTGGATTCCTGGCAAAAAGCCTTCGGGCTAAGGTAAGCGTTTCGTATAAATCCTACGGGACTAGTTACGCTTACCTGGGGATTTCTGGGATGAGTGATAAACTATGGTCAATATACACAAATTTCTAAGGCAAATGGGTCAATTCACCTTGACGTGTCAATGTTTCCAAATGGTAATGCTTTACCAAATGGAATCATCCCGTGTACCTTACAACCCTTAGCTTACCTTTGTCTAAACTACTATCCTTTGTTATCCTCACTTCCGTACTAATTCATTTTTGTATATCCAGCATGTCTCGTCATCATGGAAAGCGTGGAAGTTCCGACCGCAAGCTTGCAGCAATGATCGCCTGACAAATGGCTGCTGTGATCCCAACCATGGTTGCTGAACTTAATAGCACCTTGATGGCTAATAGCAACAACAACACCAATGGGAACAATAGCGGTGCTCATGGAGAGAATAGCAACAACCAAAACGGGACAAATCATACTTGCACTTTCAAACATTTCAACTCGTGCAAACCCACTAACTTTAGTGGAAAAGAAGGAGCCACTGGGCTTCTTGAGTGGTTAGAAAGTATGGAGAACACATTCATTGTTAGCGAGTGCCCCGATGAGTTCAAGGTTCACTATGCTACAAGTGGTCTCCAACAACGGGCACTAACATGGTGGAAAAGTGAAAAGAGAAAGCGTGGAACTGAGGTTGCCTTGGCGTTGCCCTGGGAAGAATTTAAGGATATCATGATCCAAAAGTTCTGCCCGAGGAGCGAGTTGCAAAAACTAGAGGAGGAGTTCTGGAACCTCAAACAAGATGGTGGGAATCATCTGGCTTATTCCACCCGGCATCATGAGTTGAGTATGCTTCTACCACACATGGTGGACACCGTGCCCCGTAACATTGAGAAATTTATCAAGGGGGTGCCACCTCAAATTCAAGATGCTGTGTTGGGTAGTAGGCCCACAACCTTGGAGGAGGCAATTACTATCACCGCTCAGCTCACCGAGAATCATATTAGAGCTGGCACTATGCGGCAAAGGGTTCCAAGGCTACTGCGAAGGTGACACCTGAGGCAACAAGGGAAGTACGGGCCGAGTCATCTTCCCAAAACAAGAAGCGAAAGTTCACCCCGACACGTAACTACGCTGTGATCGCCCCAAATGCACCTAAAAAACAAATGGTGGTTGCAAATCAAGCTCCTATGGCTAGAGCTTATGTTGGTCCATACCCCATGCGTAACACGTGCAAGTACCATCATGCGAGCAACATTCCATGCGGAGTCTGCTCGTTGTGTGGAAAGTATGGGCACTTGGTGACTACTTGTCTTCGTGAGCCAAACAACACTGCAATGCTTACCAACCTAACCTGCTATAACTGTGGCGAGCCTGGTCACATCCATCCGCAATGTCCTCGCAGTGCGGGAAATGTGCCACCGGCTCGTGGAAGGGCCTTCAACATCAACGCCAACCAAGTACAAGCCAACAATGACATGGTGAATGGTACGACGTTGAATTCCTTTTAAATCTTTTCTTGTCTTATAAATATTCCTATCTTTGTGTTCATCATACCAATAATAGGTTATTACCAAACAGGTATGTATCTTATAAATAGTCATTATGCATCTGTATTGTTTGATTCGGGTGCGGATAAGAGTTTCGTGTCGTTGGAATTCGAACCTATACTTTCTAAACCGCGTGTTAATCTAGAAAGATCCTTCACGGTCGAAGTCGCCGATGGAAAATCTATTGTCATTGACGTCGTAATACGTGATTGTACCTAAAGCCTTAACGAACACGAGTTCTCCATCGACCTCATTCCTATGCAACTGGGAAGCTTCGATGTTATTATCGGCATGGATTGGTTAGCCAAACATCGTGCAAAAATTTTATGCTTCGAGAAATGCATCCAAATTCCCTTACCGACTGGTGATACCTTAAAGGTCTTTGGGGAAGAATCGTCCCAAGGACTCAAATTTATGTCTTGCATCAAGGCCCGCAAATGCTTAAGTAAAAACTACATGGCTCTCATGGCATATGTAGTTAATACGAAAGGCAAGGGTAAGGAATTGAAAGACATTCCTGTCGTGCGGGACTTTCCCGAGGTTTTTCCTGAGGATCTTAAGGGACTACCTCCCGTGTGAGAAGTTAAGTTCAAGATTGACTTAATCCCTGGTGCAAACCCTGTGGCTAAATCGCCTTATCGTCTTGCACCGTCTGAAATGCAAGAACTAGCTAGTCAACTGCAAGAGTTGACCGATAAGGGTTTCATTCGCCCTAGTTCGTCACCGTGGGGTGCACCTGTACTGTTTGTGAAGAAGAAGGATGGTTCATTTCGTATGTGCATCGATTACCGGGAACTCAACAAGCTTACTATCAAAAACCGATACCCTCTCCCTCGAATCGATGATCTCTTCGACCAACTTCAAGGGGCTACTCAATTCTCAAAGATCGATCTACGTTCTGGGTACCATCAACTACGTGTTCACAATGATGACATCCCGAAGACCGCTTTTCGTACTCGATATGGACACTACGAGTTCATGGTTATGCCTTTTGGCTTGACCAATGCACCCGCCGTGTTCATAGATCTCATGAATCGAGTATGTAAACCGTATTTGGATAAGTTTGTGATCGTGTTCAATGATGACATTCTTATTTATTCCAAGACGAAAATCGATCACGAGACGCACTTGCGACAAGTTCTTGGACTCTTGAAGAAGGAACAATTATACGCCAAGTTTTCTAAGTGTGAATTCTGGTTAGAAGAGGTTCAATTCTTAGGGCATGTGGTGAATAGTCAAGGAATCCACGTCGATCCTGCAAAAATTGAAGCCGTAAAGAATTGGTGTGTTCCCACAACTCCAACTGAAGTTCATTCTTTTTTGGGCTTAGCGGGATACTACCGAAGGTTCATAGCAAATTTTTCAAAGATTGCGAAGCCATTAACGGCGTTAACCCAAAAGAATCGACTCTTTGAATGGGGACCTGAGCAAGAAGAGGCTTTCGATACATTAAAACGCAAGTTGTGTAACGCTCCTATTCTCACGCTTCCCGATAGAAACGATGACTTTACCGTGTATTGCGATGCTTCAAATCAAGATCTTGTTTGTGTTCTCATGCAACAAGGCAAAGTCATAGCATACGCATCGAGGCAATTGAAGGTTCATGAAGTGAACTACACAACTCACGATCTTGAACTTGGTGCCGTGGTTTTCGCTTTTAAAATCTGGCGACACTATCTATATGGGACGCAATGCATAGTCTACATCGATCATAAGAGTCTCCAACACGTGTTCAACCAAAAGGATCTCAACATGAGACAAAGACATTGGATCGAGTTGATCAGCGACTACGACTGTGATATTCGCTACCATCCTGGAAAGGCGAATGTTGTAGCCGACGCGCTAAGTGTCAAGGTCCACAACAAGGTTGTCTCACTTCAAGAATTCGAGATCGAAGGCAATGGTTTGACACGTTAAGGGAATTTGATACCGAGATTCATGTGGATGTTAACGTGGCTATTATCATGCTTCAAAATATAAGGATTGATAGTGATCTCGAGTTATGCATTCGCGAAGCTCAACATGCGGCATTAACCGACGAACGAAAAGATGAAGATTTGGTGTCTAATGCTTGGTCACAACTGGAGACAAAATCGAATGGCTTGTGGTACTTTTTGAATCGACTTTGGATCCCTAATCGTGATAATCTTCATCACTTCATCATGAACGAAGCTCATCAAACCCGATATTCTATTCATCCTGGCTCCGATAAGATGTACATGGACTTGCGTAGTCAATATTGGTGGCCTGGAATGAAGAAAGATATCACGTCTTATGTTTCCAAATGTCTCACGTGTGCAAGAGTCAAAGCCGAGCATCAACGACCAAGTGGGTTACTTGAACAACCCGAAATCCCTATGTGGAAATGGGAACATATATCCATGGTTTTCATAATCAAGTTACCTCGTACTCCTCATGGTCATGATAGTATATGGGTGATTGTTCACCGTATGACCAAGACGACACATTTCATACCAATACGAGACACTTACAAAGTTTCAAGACTGGTCCGCATCTTCATTGACGAAATTGTGAGTCGTCATGGCGTGCCGTTGCACATCATATCCGACCGAGATGCTCGTTTCACTTCGCATTTTTGGTCGTCTATGCAAGAACTCTTGGGTACACAACTAGATCTAAGCACGACTTACCATCCTCAAACTGATGGTCAAACCGAGCGAACGATCCAAACCCTGGAGGATTTGCTACGCCTGTGTGTCCTTGATTTTGGTGGTGATTGGGATACGCATCTACCGCTTGCGGAGTTTTCGTATAACAATAGTTATCACTCGAGTATCAAGATGGCACCGTTCGAAGCGCTTTATGGTCGTAAATGTCGTTCACCGATCTGCTGTACCGACATTGGTGAAAACTTCATCACTGGTCCTGAACTTATACAAGAAACGACTGATAAAGTTTCTATCATCCGAAAGAACCTTGAAGTGGCAAGAAGTCGACAAAAGAGCTATGCTGATAAGCGACGTAAGCCATTGGAATTCTAAGTTGGGGAGATGGTTCTTCTTAAGGTTTCATCGTGGAAGGGTATTGTTCGCTTTGGAAAGAAGGGTAAACTGGCTCCAAGATTTGTAGGACCTTTCAAGATTCTGAAAAGGATTGGGAAAGTGGCTTACAAACTGGGATTACCTTCCGACCTTAGTGGAGTGCACCCTGTGTTTCATGTCTCGAATTTGAGGAAGTGTCTAACTGACGAAGTCTGCATGTCCCGTTGGATGACATCCAGATCGACGAGTCATTACACTTTGTCGAGAAACCCGTTGAAGTTATGGATCGTATTATGAAGAAGACTAGAACCACCACTACCCCAATCGTCAAGGTTCGTTGGGAGAATAAGCGTGGTGCTGAAGTTACTTGGAAACGTGAGGAGCACATGAAGAAGAAATACCCGTATTTATTTGTATAGTTCATTCTTAATTTCGGGACGAAATTCTTTTAAGTTGGAGAGACTGTAACATTCTGTAATTTTGTTAAATTAAATGTTAACTTTGTTAGGTTCTTATAAGATCTATTTATGCTATTTATGAAACGTATGGGTTATTTATGTTTAATTTTGCCTTTTAATGTAAAAGCAATTTAACCTAACTATTAAATTGAACCATGTAATAATTATAATAATATTAACACTAATAATAATGTTAATGGTGATAATAATATTAATAATAATAATAATAACAACAATGACTTATAAAAAATTTAAATTTAAAAATGGTTAGAACTTAAATTAAGTGCAGTGGGGTATTTATGTAATTTATGAAACTTAAAATTAAAGTTTCAAGCATAAAATAACAAAACTATAAACTACAGGGACCAAAGTGTAATTTTTTTTAAAAACCCAGCCCCCATCCCGTGGCCCCCTTCTCCCCTTCGGCCACACTCCGGCGAGCCACAACACCCCAATTAACGCGATTTCAACTCAATTAAACACTTCAGACAATATCACGTGGAAGATTCGAACCTATGCACCACTACAATTTGAAAACTTGAGTGCGATTTAGAACCGACCCAACCACCCCACTTTCGGCCGAAAATTCGGCCACTATCAAGCACTAACACGCTATAATAATCAAATTAATTGGACCTTCGATCGGTTAACTATCTCTAATCGAATACAACCCACAATTTCACCTGAAACAAACGAAAAGCATACCATTCGATCCTCCCTAATCCGCGACATGCAACGTAGTCGAGGACCTTGTTCCGAGGCTTTTAACTTACAATTGATAGAGGGATTTTTATCCTTGGACTTATTAGAAGTGTTCTGTACAAGGAATTCGAGTATTACCTTCGTTTGCACCACGAACCAACTTTTCCCCTGTCGCGGCTGTTCTTCGTAGGATTCATCTCCAATCCCTCACCATTCGGGTAATTAAAACATGCTTTGCACTCGTTTAAACATGGGGAACAAAAGCCCCATGATCATTGATGATAACTGATTCGAATTGAACTTCAATTTGACCCTAATCGATTCTAGGGTTCATATGAATTTGGGGGAAATATTTCATTTCGTGTTAAAAGTAATTGAAACCGGGTGATACCGCGGCTGAGAGCCTTGGTTCACCGGTTCACACATCACCATGCGGTCTAAGAGGTCCCGGGTTCGAACCCGGGCACCCTCTTATTATTTTTAAAATGGCTTTTTAGCCTTAATTTTATTTCAGAAAATTTTTATTAAATATAAAAATGATTTTTACAATCTCTAAATTTTTTTAAAATCAACAAAAATATTTTCTGTGAATTATATTTTAACTTGTTATTATAAAAGTTATAATTAGGTAATATTATAAAAAATAGATTTATATATATAATAATTTAAGTTATTAAATTTATAAATTTAAATTATTATTGAACCTTACGTTTTCTTTGAATAAGTCTATATGATATATTACATAAGGTATTAACAACGGTTATAATTGATAGAGGGCCTTGTTCCAAGGACCTGCAACTTAGTCGAGGACCTTGTTCCGAGGCTTTTAACTTACAATTGATAGAGGGATTTTCATCCTTGGACTTATTAGAAGTGTTCTGTACAAGGAATTCAAGTATTACCTTCGTTTGCACCACGAACCAACTTTTCCCCTGTCTCGGCTGTTCTTCGTAGGATTCATCTCCAATCCCTCACCATTCGGGTAATTAAAACATGCTTTGCACTCGTTTAAACATGGGGAACAAAAGCCCCATGATCATTGATGATAACCGATTCTAATTGAACTTCAATTTGACCCTAATCGATTCTAGGGTTCTTATGAATTTGGGGAAAATATTTCATTTCGTGTTAAAAGTAATTGAAACCGGGTGATACCGCGGCTGAGAGCCTTGGTTCACCGGTTCAAACATCACCATGCGGTCTAAGAGGTCCCGGGTTCGAACCCGGGCACCCTCTTATTATTTTTAAAATGGCTTTTTAGCCTTAATTTTATTTCAGAAAATTTTTATTAAATATAAAAATGATTTTTACAATCTCTAAATTTTTTTAAAATCAACAAAAATATTTTCTGTGAATTATATTTTAACTTGTTATTATAAAAGTTATAATTAGGTAATATTATAAAAAAATAGATTTATATATAATAATTTAAGTTATTAAATTTATAAATTTAAATTATTATTGAATCTTACGTTTTCTTTGAATAAGTCTATATGATATATTACATAAGGTATTAACAACGGTTATAATTTCCTTTAAATTTTATAAAGATATTTCTTTATTTCATAAAAATATAAATAAAAGGGTTCATTAAATTTGTTTACGAAATTCCTATAGAACCTAAAATCCTAGTTCACGTTTAAACATTAAACTTCTTATTAAAACTTTAACCTTGTGAATACATATACATATTTAGGTGACTTGTGACGATACACGTTGAAACGACGCCTATTATTATTCTTATTAGTCATCAAACTTATACTAATTTTCCAGGTGAGTATATCCATACCCCTTTCTCTTATTTTCACACTTAGGGGTGAAACATGTTAACTTATATCATTGCACTGGTAAACTTATTCGAGACTTGTAAAATTTATGGCAATTTACTTGTGTGTTGTGGTTAGTTGAACTTTGTGGTTACCATGTTATGGCGTTATATGTACAATCATTAACTATTGCTAGCCTGGCGACGTCATAGATCTATGGGCCTGACAAGCCTGCTTGGTTGATCCATGTACACTTAGCTAATCGTATATACCTTTAACGTTTGAGACTTGTAAAACTTTGTCAAGGTTTGATTGTTGCATTGTTCATAACATCCCTAATCACTTTATTCACTAACTTATGACTTGAATTGCCATCTTTTATATATTCTACGTATTGAAAACTATGGAATGCTCACCAACATTTTTATGTTGACCTTTTATTTTTAACATGTTTCAGGAAATACTCAAGTTTGATTGATATCTGGAAGTGCTTTCACATCTAGGAATGTACCTAGCTAAATAAACGAAATAAATTAGATTGTTACATCTTGTGTTATGTTATTTACTTTTTGAGACTCATGATTGTAATGGTATAATTGGCACTTATGATTAATAAATACTTGGGTTATTAATAGCGTTATGTGGCTGTGAACGATCTTAACCCTCACACCTAGACGTTTCCGCCCTCAAGGTTGGAGTGTGACAGATTGGTATCAGAGCCTATAACTATAGGGATTTAGGTTATTAGAAACGATGACCTAGACTATAGCGTATGCATGAACCTTATAGAATTATATTTCTATCTTGTAAATTATATGGTTTGCATGCTACATAATGCTATGTCTCCTTATGTGCAATTTAATGCCCTAGCATAGGATTGCCTAAACATTGCTACATGTCTCCCAAAACTTATATTTGACTCTTTGACTCTCCCCGAACATGAAACCTCTTAATCTTATTCTCGACGACACGTGACTTGGATCTTTAGACGTTATGTCTAATCTATATAAACCTCATCAAGGTTTTGATTTCATAAACCTAAGAAATATTGTGTGACACATAAACAACTGTATTCTGGATTCCTGGCAAAAAGCCTTCGGGCTAAGGTAAGCGTTTCGTATAAATCCTACGGGACTAGTTACGCTTACCTGGGGATTTCTGGGATGAGTGATAAACTATGGTCAATATACACAAATTTCTAAGGCAAATGGGTCAATTCACCTTGACGTGTCAATGTTTCCAAATGGTAATGCTTTACCAAATGGAATCATCCCGTGTACCTTACAACCCTTAGCTTACCTTTGTCTAAACTACTATGTGACATCCGTCACCAAAGGTCCGTCATTTAACGTGTTATACTTAGCCTTATTTATAGACAATCCTTATTTTGACAAGCCAATTACGTGAAAACCATATTTGCTTTACTTGATTGCCTTATATGTGTAGTATCTTAAGACATTCTCCAAGAATTGCCCCGTTAATACTAAACGCGTCATTTTTATAATAAAATAATTTTCACGAATAAAATCATTTTTAACTTACAAATAATATAAATAAACATTTTATCATCAATAAAACAAGACTAAATTGTAACATTTTCAACCGAAACAAAATTTAGGAACTCGGGGCAAAGTGCGGGGACTAAACTTGAAACTTTGAGAAACAAGGCTGGGTATAAATACCCACCTTCCAGCCATTTTCACCCTTTTCACTCTCTCACTACCTCATCTTTCTCTCTACTCTCTCTCTCTAGAACTACACCAAAAACCGACCATTTCTCACGTTTTCGTCTTCAAATCTCGAGCACCATCGCGAATACTAGTTCCTAGCAGGTAGATAACCTCACTACCTCGTATATAACTCGATTTTACAGTTGCATTCGAGGGTTTTCGGGTGCTCGGGTTCATCCGAGCACAAGAGGTCGTGTGGACTTGCATGTCTTGTTTCTGAGCGTGATTCTTGGCTAGATGGGTTAGAAAACGAGTTCTGGAGGTTCTGGTTGGGTAACACTCGCGATCGGGCAGCCGAAGGCCGACCTGAAACTCACTGCCGTCGCGACTCCCGATGGCGCGAAAATGGTTGTCGCGCGCGAGAGGGGCGTGCGACTGCATGTGGGTGTGCGAGTTTAGCGTGCGACTGGGTATGTGTGCGACTAGAGACTTGAGCGAATAGGAAGGTCGCGCGGTTGTGTCGCGCGACTGTCGGTGGGTGCGAAACAGAAGTTGTCACGCGATTAGGAAGGTCACGCGATTGGAGATGTCACGCGACAGGGGTTGTCGCGTGACTGGGACTATGCGAATGTGGATTGTGTGCGAGTGTGTGTGAAATCGCACGGTCAGACGCCTGTCGCGCGAAAGGGAGTCTTCTCGCGCGAATTTAGCTGATTCGCGCGGAGGGACTTCAAGTCGCGTGGTTGGCTGTTGGGTCGTGCGATTGGTATTGCGTGGTACGACTGAAGGCTTAGTCACACGAATGGAGGACCAATTGTACGAAAGTAGCTAATTCGTACGAATGAAAGTCCACTCGCGTGAATGGGATGTCAGTCGTGCGTCCGGTCCCACTGTATGACTTAAAGGTGTGTGTGGATCCCCTCTTCGGAGATCTCACGACGATAATAAAATACAATTAAGTGTCATAGCTTGATCACAAAGATTAAAATCAACGCCATTAACAGGCACGTACTATTTAAAACGATCTAGTCTAAGATGTGTGTGACTGCTTGTGTGTACTACTCACGACCGAACCGAAATGACCCGACTCAATTAAACAATATTATTAACAATAGTCCACAAGATTAATTCTTAACATAACTGTCAATAGGTGATTGACTGTTCATACATACATACAAGTTTGGGAAGTTCATCAGACATACTTACCACTTAACAAGTGAGTTTCGTGGCCCCTTTTACGCTTATACATTGTTTCAATCTTTTACAAACATGGGGGAAGAGTATGCTCACACATTTTCAATGCTGTACACTATACATACAATTTTTATACTTGGAATCAACGTGATACTGTCTTGTGAGTACTTATCTGATACATACAAGATGTTACTGTGTGGACTGTCTTACAACCATTAATTCCGGTGTTGGAACCAACAGATAGGTATTAGTAGTACTACTGGGTTGACACCCCCACCCTTGACGAGATGGTTACTTGTGAGTACCATCCATACTGCCAGGATCGGGCCTGGGGTGAATATATTCTGACAAATTCTTTGTGTACGTCGTTAGGTTTGGTTGTATAAAACTCATGTTATGTGATTATGCTTACTTATAGCCGTATGCACGGTATTCCTCTACAAACAATATACAGCATCCATTACAAGTTTACAATTTAAACCTGCGAAGCTCACCAACATTATTGTTGACCATTTTGAGCATATTTTTCAGGTAACAATGAGAATTGAAGATCTAGGAGTGCTGCCTTGTAGAGGAGACCCTAGGATGCATTTGTGATTAATACTTTTGTAAAGCTTGAACATGAATCTGATCTTTTGTACATTTGTTCCCAGGTTGTGGGAACATTACATTACAAGTTGTAATCAATGTTTTTGTGATCATTGTGTTGTGCTTATGACTATGCTGTCGTGAACTTGATTATACACGACACAAGTCTCCATTTGTGTTCGGGTGTCGTCATGACACGCTTGTCATCATATTTTATTGCTACTCTATCATATACCATGTGTTATGACGATCCCGTCTAGCTCGCATTCCTCGTGTTTCCGCTTTAGCGGGGGGTGTGACAGACTGGTATCAGAGCCATTGGTTATAGAGAATTAGGCAATTACACTTGACCTAGACTATAACCTAGGAACCTTCATGTAGATTTGCATGCTTAAGCTTGTGTGCATTTATATATCTCGTGTATGTGTTCCTCCTACATGATCGATTATCCTTCTGTTATGTGATCTTTCACCTCGTGCTTGAGCCTTGTGCTCGTCACTAATGAGGTGCTTCCTATTGGATCTTCCGTTCCCTCTGTGCGCCAAGTTATCATAACCAGATTCGGGAATCGAAACCCGAACAGATCGTCACGGATCTTACATTGCGCCTGACCTCGTACACTGAGAGACCGACCCGAGGAGGCTATGTCTGAGTCCTTTTAAGGACGCGAGATAGACAACCTCCGCAAGACTATACGTGATTACATGTTTGGTTCTCAGTCGGTTTGATGGATTATTATGGATATGATGTGAAGGAAGGTCGGATGTCATGTAACCGGATTAGGCATCATTCTCGGTACATCGTGGGTGTGGTGGGAACGCTGCGGGGAACCCTATATATAAGCATCACCGGTATACCGAGAATATGCTTAAAATGGCTGCATGGTGGTCTTGACCGACCGGAGCATCGAACGTTGGAACTTGATAAGTGGAATACTTGATTATCATAAGGTGACTAAAGCTTATATGTTGCCTCTCTTATGAATAGAACATGCCGCCTCGAAGATCTAACCGCAGAAGTAGTAGCGGAAGTGATGCCCCGAGGGGCAGAGGCAGAGGCAGAGGCAGATCTTCAGGAACAAATGAGGGTCCTATTGGCAATACTCAAGGGACTGGAAGTCCTGACATGGCAACCCTGATTGCTCAACAACTGACTGCCTTGATTCCCACTATTGTAGCTCAAGTGAGCGATGCCTTGCAACAACAAAACCACTCCCATGGGGATGGTGGTAACGAGAACGGGGGTAATGGGAACACGAATGGGAATGAAAGCAATCAAGAGACCGGAGATGGTGGAACGGCCGGTAATGGAGCTGGGGTTGCTAATACTAAACGGGGTTGTTCTTACAAGGAGTTTGTGGCCTGTAAGCCCCGTGAATTCGACGGGAAAGGTGGGGCGATAGCCCTGATCAGATGGCTCGAGAAAATGGAGGCCGTGATTGACATCAGCGAATGCCTCGACAGCCAACGCATCAAATACGTTACGTGCTCACTGCAGGGCCGAGCACTAACCTGGTGGAACACCCAGGTTCAAGCGAGAGGAAGGGAATCTGCGATGCAGATGACATGGGACGAATTTAAAGCTTTGATTACCGAGGAGTACTGCCCTCACAACGAGATGCAAAAGCTGGAGCATGAGTTCTGGAACCATGCCATGGTGGGGGCGGGGCATGCAGCTTACACTGACCGATTCCACGAGTTGGCCAGACTAGTTCCACACCTGGTCACTCCGGAATCTAAGAGGATTGAGAGGTACATTTGGGGACTTGCGCCTCAAATACGGGCAATGGTGACTGCAGCTGCTCCTCCGACGATTCAGAGCGCAATTCTGAAGGCTGGCGCTCTGACCGATGAGATGGTACGAACAGGGGTATTGGGCAAGGGATCAGAGAAGCGAAAGGATGTTGGGGAGACAAGCCGGCCGAGTGTCGGTAAATCTGATAAAAGAGCCAAGGTCACCAGAAACTTTGCGGCCGTGACTCAAGGGAAGAGGGAATATGTTGGGCCATATCCCAAATGTGACAGATGCAGCTATCATCATCCCCCAGAGACGCAGTGCCGGGTATGCGCAAACTGTAGGCGCCCGGGGCACCTAGCAAGAGATTGTAGAGTGGCACCGAATCTGGTTGCACCCGTCAACGCGGTTAACCCCGCCGGGAATGCCAGAGTCTGTTACGAATGTGGAAATCCGGGTCACTTCAGAAACATGTGCCCCCGACTGAACAGGGCACCGGGCCAACAGGGGGATAACCAACAGCAAGTGATGGCCATAGCAGGCGCTCAGGGTCATGGAAACCAAGGAAATGCTGCACGGGGACGCGCCTTTGTCATTGGAGCTAATGATGCCCGTCAGGACCCGAACGTTGTTACGGGTACGTATCTGCTCAATCACCATTTTGCATCCATACTATTTGATACTGGAGCAGACAATAGCTTTATATCTTCTGAGTTCGTGCATATGCTTGATTTAAGTGCTAGCAGGCTAGAAACTAGTTACTCTGTAGAAATGGCCAATGGTAGGGTTGAACAAGCAGACGAGATTATTAAGAATTGCACCCTAATGTTAGAAGACCATGCCTTTAGCATAGACTTGATACCATTCGAATTAGGCAGCTTCGATGTGATAGTGGGTATGGATTGGTTGTCAAATCATGGAGCAGAGATTGTTTGCCGGGAGAAAGTAGTACGAATCCCCATGCCAAACGGGGAAGTACTCAAGATTCAAGGAGAACGACCGGGAAGAACACTAAAGCTCATTTCTTGCATGAAAGCCCGCCGAAGTTTACGGAAACAGTGTTACACTTTTCTGGCTCACATCGTAGAAAAGAAAGAAGAAGATACAAACTTGGCAGACATTCCAATCGTACGGGATTATCCGGAGGTGTTCCCTGATGATCTGTCCGGATTGCCTCCTCCACGACAGGTGGAATTCCATATAGAGCTGGTTCCGGGAGCTACACCGATAGCAAAGACACCGTATCGGTTAGCACCCTCGGAGATGCAAGAGTTGTCAAGCCAACTACAGGAACTACTGGAGAAGGGTTTCATCCGACCGAGTCAATCACCGTGGGGAGCACCGGTGTTATTTGTCAAGAAGAAGGATGGGTCGTTCCGTATGTGTATCGACTACAGGGAGCTGAACAAATTGACCGTGAAGAATCGGTATCCTCTCCCTAGAATCGACGACCTGTTCGATCAATTGCAAGGAGCCTCGTATTTCTCTAAGATCGACCTTCGATCTGGTTATCATCAACTCAGAGTATTCGAGGACGATATCCCAAAGACAGCATTCAGAACTCGTTACGGGCACTACGAGTTCTTGGTCATGCCATTCGGATTGACCAACGCTCCAGCTGTCTTTATGGACTTAATGAATCGGGTGTGTAAGCCTTATCTTGATAAGTTCGTGATCGTGTTCATAGACGACATACTCATCTATTCTCGTTCAAAGGAGGATCACGAAAAACACCTCCAAACGATTCTAGAACTGTTGAAGGAAGAGAGACTTTTCGCCAAGTTCTCGAAGTGTGAATTCTGGCTTCGAGAAGTGAAGTTCTTGGGTCATGTGGTTAACGAAAATGGAATTCATGTGGACCCCGGTAAGATTGAAGCTGTGAAGAAGTGGGATACTCCCCAAACACCCTCAGAAATACGGCAATTCTTGGGATTGGCCGGATACTATCGTCGCTTTATTGCCAATTTCTCCAAGATTGCCCAACCGTTAACCTTGCTGACTCAGAGAGACAAGAAGTTCGATTGGGGGAAAGCACAAGAACAGGCGTTCCAAACACTAAAAGAGAAGTTGTGCAACGCACCAATATTGTCCCTTCCAGACGGAACTGATGATTTTGTGGTGTACTGTGATGCTTCACATCAAGGTTTGGGCTGTGTGCTAATGCAGAAAGATAAAGTGATTGCCTACGCTTCGCGACAACTCAAGGTGCATGAAAAGAACTACACAACTCACGACTTGGAGTTGGGTGCCGTAGTATTTGCACTCAAGATATGGAGGCATTATCTATACGGAACCAAATGCATCATCTATACAGATCATAAGAGCCTTCAACACATCATGAACCAGAAAGAACTTAACATGCGGCAGCGACGCTGGGTAGAGCTGCTTAGCGACTACGATTGCGAAATCCGGTATCATCCGGGGAAAGCTAACGTGGTGGCTGATGCATTAAGCCGCAAAGAACGTGTGAAACCGTTACGTGCTCGAGCGCTAGGTTTGACTATTCAAACCAACTTAAAGGCTCAGATTCAGATTGCACAAAACGAGGCGTTGAAGGAAGAGAACCTTGCGGGAGAAGAGTTCCGAGGGTTGGATAAGCAAATGACACGCAAGGATGACGGCGTTCATTACTTCATAGATCGTATATGGGTCCCCAAATGGGGAGGTGTACGCACACTAGTCTTGGATGAAGCACACAAGACCCGATACTCTATTCATCCTGGTGCAGACAAGATGTACCACGATCTGAAGGAGCTATACTGGTGGCCAGGTATGAAGAAAGATGTTGCTGTATACGTGAGCAAATGCTTGACTTGTTCAAAGGTCAAGGCTGAACACCAGAAACCATCTGGACTACTGCAACAACCTGAAATTCCCGAGTGGAAATGGGAGAACATCACTATGGATTTCATCACCAAACTCCCGAGAACACCAAGCGGACATGACTCGATATGGGTCGTGGTGGATCGAATGACGAAATCTGCTCACTTCTTGCCTATCCGAGAAGACTACAAGATGGATAAGCTGGCAAGGTTGTACATCAAAGAGGTCGTGACACGGCACGGGGTGCCGGTGTCAATCATATCCGACCGAGACAGCCGATTCACTTCACGCTTTTGGCAGACGTTACAGAAAGCGATGGGCACTCGGTTAGACATGAGTACAGCCTATCACCCCCAGACAGACGGCCAAAGCGAGCGAACAATACAGACGCTCGAAGACATGCTGAGGGCATGCGTCATTGATTTTGGTGGTAGTTGGGAAACTCATCTACCGCTGATTGAGTTCTCCTACAACAACAGCTATCACACAAGCATTGGATGCGCACCATTCGAAGCGTTGTATGGACGGAAATGTAGATCACCAGTTTGTTGGGCTGAAGTTGGTGAAAGCCAGCTTACGGGCCCAGAGATCATCCAAGAAACCACTGATAAGATCTTCCAAATCAGAGACCGACTTAAAGCAGCTAGAGATCGCCAAAAGAGCTATGCCGACAACCGTCGGAAGCCTCTAGAATTCAATGTTGGGGATTATGTCTTACTTAAGGTCTCTCCTTGGAAAGGGATCGTACGATTTGGTAAGAAAGGGAAGTTAGCCCCTCGATACGTAGGACCATTCGAGATTACAGAAAGAATCGGTCCGGTGGCTTACCGATTGAGGTTGCCACAAGAACTTATCGGTGTGCATGACACTTTTCACGTGTCGAACCTCAAAAAGTGTTTGGCGGACGAGTCCTTACACGTACCAATTGAGGAAATCAAGATCGACGAAAAGCTTCACTTTGTCGAAGAACCTATTGAGGTCATGGACCGAAAGGTCAAAAAGCTAAGGCGCAGCAAGATACCTATCGTCCGTGTGAGATGGGATTCCAAACGAGGGCCAGAGTTTACATGGGAACGTGAAGATCAGATGAGACTCAAATATCCACAATTATTCGCGGATGACGTTCTAGGGCCTAGCACCAGTTGAATTTCGGGACGAAATTCCCTCAACTGGGGGATACTGTGACATCCGTCACCAAAGGTCCGTCATTTAACGTGTTATACTTAGCCTTATTTATAGACAATCCTTATTTTGACAAGCCAATTACGTGAAAACCATATTTGCTTTACTTGATTGCCTTATATGTGTAGTATCTTAAGACATTCTCCAAGAATTGCCCCGTTAATACTAAACGCGTCATTTTTATAATAAAATAATTTTCACGAATAAAATCATTTTTAACTTACAAATAATATAAATAAACATTTTATCATCAATAAAACAAGACTAAATTGTAACATTTTCAACCGAAACAAAATTTAGGAACTCGGGGCAAAGTGCGGGGACTAAACTTGAAACTTTGAGAAACAAGGCTGGGTATAAATACCCACCTTCCAGCCATTTTCACCCTTTTCACTCTCTCACTACCTCATCTTTCTCTCTACTCTCTCTCTCTAGAACTACACCAAAAACCGACCATTTCTCACGTTTTCGTCTTCAAATCTCGAGCACCATCGCGAATACTAGTTCCTAGCAGGTAGATAACCTCACTACCTCGTATATAACTCGATTTTACAGTTGCATTCGAGGGTTTTCGGGTGCTCGGGTTCATCCGAGCACAAGAGGTCGTGTGGACTTGCATGTCTTGTTTCTGAGCGTGATTCTTGGCTAGATGGGTTAGAAAACGAGTTCTGGAGGTTCTGGTTGGGTAACACTCGCGATCGGGCAGCCGAAGGCCGACCTGAAACTCACTGCCGTCGCGACTCCCGATGGCGCGAAAATGGTTGTCGCGCGCGAGAGGGGCGTGCGACTGCATGTGGGTGTGCGAGTTTAGCGTGCGACTGGGTATGTGTGCGACTAGAGACTTGAGCGAATAGGAAGGTCGCGCGGTTGTGTCGCGCGACTGTCGGTGGGTGCGAAACAGAAGTTGTCACGCGATTAGGAAGGTCACGCGATTGGAGATGTCACGCGACAGGGGTTGTCGCGTGACTGGGACTATGCGAATGTGGATTGTGTGCGAGTGTGTGTGAAATCGCACGGTCAGACGCCTGTCGCGCGAAAGGGAGTCTTCTCGCGCGAATTTAGCTGATTCGCGCGGAGGGACTTCAAGTCGCGTGGTTGGCTGTTGGGTCGTGCGATTGGTATTGCGTGGTACGACTGAAGGCTTAGTCACACGAATGGAGGACCAATTGTACGAAAGTAGCTAATTCGTACGAATGAAAGTCCACTCGCGTGAATGGGATGTCAGTCGTGCGTCCGGTCCCACTGTATGACTTAAAGGTGTGTGTGGATCCCCTCTTCGGAGATCTCACGACGATAATAAAATACAATTAAGTGTCATAGCTTGATCACAAAGATTAAAATCAACGCCATTAACAGGCACGTACTATTTAAAACGATCTAGTCTAAGATGTGTGTGACTGCTTGTGTGTACTACTCACGACCGAACCGAAATGACCCGACTCAATTAAACAATATTATTAACAATAGTCCACAAGATTAATTCTTAACATAACTGTCAATAGGTGATTGACTGTTCATACATACATACAAGTTTGGGAAGTTCATCAGACATACTTACCACTTAACAAGTGAGTTTCGTGGCCCCTTTTACGCTTATACATTGTTTCAATCTTTTACAAACATGGGGGAAGAGTATGCTCACACATTTTCAATGCTGTACACTATACATACAATTTTTATACTTGGAATCAACGTGATACTGTCTTGTGAGTACTTATCTGATACATACAAGATGTTACTGTGTGGACTGTCTTACAACCATTAATTCCGGTGTTGGAACCAACAGATAGGTATTAGTAGTACTACTGGGTTGACACCCCCACCCTTGACGAGATGGTTACTTGTGAGTACCATCCATACTGCCAGGATCGGGCCTGGGGTGAATATATTCTGACAAATTCTTTGTGTACGTCGTTAGGTTTGGTTGTATAAAACTCATGTTATGTGATTATGCTTACTTATAGCCGTATGCACGGTATTCCTCTACAAACAATATACAGCATCCATTACAAGTTTACAATTTAAACCTGCGAAGCTCACCAACATTATTGTTGACCATTTTGAGCATATTTTTCAGGTAACAATGAGAATTGAAGATCTAGGAGTGCTGCCTTGTAGAGGAGACCCTAGGATGCATTTGTGATTAATACTTTTGTAAAGCTTGAACATGAATCTGATCTTTTGTACATTTGTTCCCAGGTTGTGGGAACATTACATTACAAGTTGTAATCAATGTTTTTGTGATCATTGTGTTGTGCTTATGACTATGCTGTCGTGAACTTGATTATACACGACACAAGTCTCCATTTGTGTTCGGGTGTCGTCATGACACGCTTGTCATCATATTTTATTGCTACTCTATCATATACCATGTGTTATGACGATCCCGTCTAGCTCGCATTCCTCGTGTTTCCGCTTTAGCGGGGGGTGTGACATACTATCCTTTGTTATCCTCACTTCCGTACTAATTCATTTTTGTATATCCAGCATGTCTCGTCATCATGGAAAGCGTGGAAGTTCCGACCGCAAGCTTGCAGCAATGATCGCCTGACAAATGGCTGCTGTGATCCCAACCATGGTTGCTGAACTTAATAGCACCTTGATGGCTAATAGCAACAACAACACCAATAGGAACAATAGCGGTGCTCATGGAGAGAATAGCAACAACCAAAACGGGAACAATCATACTTGCACTTTCAAACATTTCAACTCGTGCAAACCCACTAACTTTAGTGGAAAAGAAGGAGCCACTGGGCTTCTTGAGTGGTTAGAAAGTATGGAGAACACATTCATTGTTAGCGAGTGCCCCGATGAGTTCAAGGTTCACTATGCTACAAGTGGTCTCCAACAACGGGCACTAACATGGTGGAATAGTGAAAAGAGAAAGCGTGGAACTGAGGTTGCCTTGGCGTTGCCCTGGGAAGAATTTAAGGATATCATGATCCAAAAGTTCTGCCCGAGGAGCGAGTTGCAAAAACTAGAGGAGGAGTTCTGGAACCTCAAACAAGATGGTGGGAATCATCTGGCTTATTCCACCCGGCATCATGAGTTGAGTATGCTTCTACCACACATGGTGGACACCGTGCCCCGTAACATTGAGAAATTTATCAAGGGGGTGCCACCTCAAATTCAAGATGCTGTGTTGGGTAGTAGGCCCACAACCTTGGAGGAGGCAATTACTATCACCGCTCAGCTCACCGAGAATCATATTAGAGCTGGCACTATGTCGGCAAAGGGTTCCAAGGCTACTGCGAAGGTGACACCTGAGGCAACAAGGGAAGTACGGGCCGAGTCATCTTCCCAAAACAAGAAGCGAAAGTTCACCCCGACACGTAACTACGCTGTGATCGCCCCGAATGCACCTAAAAAACAAATGGTGGTTGAAAATCAAGCTCCTATGGCTAGAGCTTATGTTGGTCCATACCCCATGTCTAACACGTGCAAGTACCATCATGCGAGCAACATTCCATGCGGAGTCTGCTCGTTGTGTGGAAAGTATGGGCACTTGGTGACTACTTGTCTTCGTGAGCCAAACAACACTGCAATGCTTACCAACCGAACCTGCTATAACTGTGGCGAGCCTGGTCACATCCATCCGTAATGTCCTCGTAGTGCGGAAATGTGCCACCGGCTCGTGGAAGGGCCTTCAACATCAACGCCAACCAAGCACAAGCCAACAACGACATGGTGAATGGTACGACGTTGAATTCCTTTTAAATCTTTTCTTGTCTTATAAATATTCCTATCTTTGTGTTCATCATGCCAATAATAGGTTATTACCAAACAGGTATGTATCTTGTAAATAGTCATTATGCATCTGTATTGTTTGATTCGGGTGCGGATAAGAGTTTCGTGTAGTTGGAATTCGAACCTATACTTTCTAAACCGCGTGTTAATCTAGAAAGATCCTTCACGGTCGAAGTCGCCGATGGAAAATCTATTGTCATTGACGTCGTAATACGTGATTGCACCTTAAGCCTTAACGAACTTGAGTTCTCCATTGACCTCATTCCTATGCAACTGGGAAGCTTCGATGTTATTATCGGCATGGATTTGTTAGCCAAACATCGTGCAGAAATTTTATGCTTCGAGAAATGCATCCGAATTCCCTTACCGACTGGTGATACCTTAAAGGTCTTTGGGGAGGAATCGTCCCAAGGGCTCAAATTTATGTCTTGCATCAAGGCCCGCAAATGCTTAAGTAAAAACTACATGGCTCTCATGGCATATGTAGTTAATACGACAGCCAAGGGTAAGGAATTGAAAGACATTCCTGTCGTGCGGGACTTTCCCGAGGTTTTTCCCGAGGATCTTAAGGGACTACCTCCCGTGCGAGAAGTTGAGTTCAAGATTGACTTAATCCCTGGTGCAAACCCTGTGGCTAAATCGCCTTATCGTCTTGCACCGTCTGAAATGCAAGAACTAGCTAGTCAACTGCAAGAGTTGACCGATAAGGGTTTCATTCGCCCTAGTTCGTCATCGTGGGGTGCACCTGTACTGTTTGTGAAGAAGAAGGATGGTTCATTTCGTGTGTGCATCGATTACCGGGAACTCAACAAGCTTACTATCAAAAACCGATACCCTCTCCCTCGAATCGATGATCTCTTCGACCAACTTCAAGGGGCTACTCAATTCTCAAAGATCGATCTACGTTCTGGGTATCATCAACTACGTGTTCACAATGATGACATCCCGAAGACCGCTTTTCGTACTCGATATGGACACTACGAGTTCATCGTTATGCCTTTTGGCTTGACCAATGCACCCGCCGTGTTCATGGATCTCATGAATCGAGTATGTAAACCGTATTTGGATAAGTTTGTGATCGTGTTCATTGATGACATTCTTATTTATTCCAAGACGAAAATCGATCACGAGACGTATTTGCGACAAGTTCTTGGACTCTTGAAGAAGGAACAATTACACGCCAAGTTTTCTAAGTGTGAATTCTGGTTAGAAGAGGTTCAATTCTTAGGGCATGTGGTGAATAGTCAAGGAATCCACGTCGATCCTGCAAAAATTGAAGCCGTAAAGAATTGGTGTGTTCCCACAACCCCAACCGAAGTTCGTTCTTTGCTGGGCTTAGCGTGATACTACCGAAGGTTCATAGCAAATTTTTTGAAGATTGCGAAACCATTAACGGCGTTAACCCAAAAGAATCGACTCTTTGAATGGGGACCTGAGCAAGAAGAGGCTTTCGATACATTAAAACGCAAGTTGTGTAACGCTCCTATTCTCACGCTTCCCGATGGAAACGATGACTTTACCGTGTATTGCGATGCTTCAAATCAAGGTCTTGGTTGTGTTCTCATGCAACGAGGCAAAGTCATAGCATACGCATCGAGGCAATTGAAGGTTCATGAAGTGAACTACACAACTCATGATCTTGAACTTGGTGTCGTGGTTTTCGCTTTGAAAATCTGGCGACACTATCTATATGGGACGCAACGCATAGTCTACACCGATCATAAGAGTCTCCAACACGTGTTCAACCAAAAGGATCTCAATATGAGACAAAGACGTTGGATCGAGTTGATCAGTAACTACGACTGTGACATTCGCTACCATCCTGGAAAGGCGAATGTTGTAGCCGACGCGCTAAGTCTCAAGGTCCACAACAAGGTTGTCTCACTTCAAGAAATTCGAGATCGAAGGCAACGGTTTGACACGTTAAGGGAATTTGATACCGAGATTCATGTGGATGTTAACGTGGCTACTATCATGCTTCAAAATATAAGGATTGATAGTGATCTCGAGTTATGCATTCGCGAAGCTCAACAAGCGGCATTAACCGACGAAGGAAAAGATAAGATTTGGTGTCGAATGTTTGGTCACAAATGGAGACAAAATCGAATGTCTTGTGGTACTTTTTGAATCGACTTTGGATCCCTAATCGTGATAATCTTCGTCACTTCATCATGAACGAAGCTCATCAAACCCGATATTCTATTCATCCTGGCTCCGATAAGATGTACATGGACTTGCGTAGTCAATATTGGTGGCTGGAATGAAGAATGATATCACGTCTTATGTTTCCAAATGTCTCACGTGTGCAAGAGTCAAAGCCGAGCATCAACGACCAAGTGGGTTACTTGAACAACCCGAAATCCCTATGTGGAAATGGGAACATATATCCATGGATTTCATAACCAAGTTACCTGGTACTCCTCGTGGTCATGATAGTATTTGGGTGATTGTTGACCGTTTGACCAAGACGACACATTTCATACCAATACGAGACACTTACAAAGTTTCAAGACTGGTCCGCATCTTCATTGACGAAATTGTGAGTCGTCATGGCGTGCCGTTGCGCATCATATCCGACCGAGACGCTCGTTTCACTTCGCATTTTTGGTCGTCTATGCAAGAACTCTTGGGTACACAACTAGATCTAAGCATGACTTACCATCCTCAAACTGATGGTCAAACCGAGCGAACGATCCAAACCCTGGAGGATTTGCTACGCCTGTGTGTCCTTGATTTTGGTGGTGATTGGGATACGCATCTACCGCTTGCGGAGTTTTCGTATAACAATAGTTATCACTCGAGTATCAAGATGGCACCGTTCGAAGCGCTTTATGGTCGTAAATGTCGTTCACCGATCTGCTGGACCGACATTGGTGAAAACTTTATCACTGGTCCTGAACTTATACAAGAAACGACCGATAAAGTTTCTATCATCCGAAAGAACCTTGAAGTGGCAAGAAGTCGACAAAAGAGCTATGCTGATAAGCGACGTAAGCCATTGGAATTCCAAGTTGGGGAGATGGTTCTTCTTAAGGTTTCATCGTGGAAGGGTATTGTTCGCTTTGGAAAGAAGGGTAAACCGGCTCCAAGATTTGTAGGACCTTTCAAGATTCTGAAAAGGATTGGGAAAGTGGCTTACAAACTGGGATTACCTTCCGACCTTAGTGGAGTGCACCCTGTGTTTCATGTCTCGAATTTGAGAAAGTGTCTGGCTGACGAAAGTCTGCATGTCCCGTTGGATGACATCCAGATCGATGAGTCATTACACTTTGTCGAGAAACCCGTTGAAGTTATGGATCGCATTATGAAGAAGACTAGAACCACCACTACCCCAATCGTCAAGGTTCATTGGGAGAATAAGCGTGGCGCTGAATTTACTTGGGAACGTGAGGAGCACATGAAGAAGAAATACTCGTATTTATTTGTATAGTTCATTCTTAATTTCGGGACGAAATTTTTTTAAGTTGGGGATACTGTAACATCTTGTAATTTTGTTAATTAAATATTAACTTTGCTAGGTTCTTATAAGATCTATTTATGCTATTTATGAAACGAATGGGTTATTTATGTTTAATTTTGCCTTTTAATATAAAAGCAATTTAACCTAACTATTAAATTGAACCATGTAATAATTATAATAATATTAACACTAATAATAATGTTAATGGTAATAATAATATTAATAATAATAATAATAATAATAATAACAACAATGACATAAAAAAAATTTAAATTTAAAAATGGTTAGAACTTAAATTAAGTGCGGGGGGGTATTTATGTAATTTATGAAACTTAAAATTAAAGTTTCAAGCATAAAATAACAAAACTCTAAACTACAGGGACCAAAGTGTAATTTTTTTTAAAAACCCAGCCCCCATCCCGTCGCCCCCTTCTCCCCTCCGGCCACCTTCCGGCCACACTCCGGCGAGCCACAACACCCCAATTAACGCGATTCCAACTCAATTAAACACTCCCGACAATATCACATGGAAGATTCGAACCTATGCCCCACTACAATTTGAAAATTTGAGTGCGATTTAGAACCGACCCAACCACCCCACTTTTGGCCGAAAATTCGGCCACTATCAAGCACTAACACACTATAATAATCAAATTAATTGGACCTTCACGATCGGTTAACTATCTCTAATCGAATACAACCTACAATTTCACCTGAAACAAACGAAAAGCATACCATTCGATCCTCCCTAATCCGCGACCTGCAACTTAGTCGAGGACCTTGTTCCGAGGCTTTTAACTTACAATTGATAGACGGGTTTTCATCCTTGGACTTATTAGAAGTGTTCTGTACAAGGAATTCGAGTATTACCTTCGTTTGCACCACGAACCAACTTTTCCCCTGTCGCGGCTGTTCTTCGTAGGATTCATCTCCAATCCCTCACCATTCAGGTAATTAAAACATGCTTTGCACTCGTTTAAACATGGGGAACAAAAGCCCCATGATCATTGATGATAACCGATTCGAATTGAACTAGGGTTCTTATGAATTTGGGGGAAATATTTTATTTCGTGTTAAAAGTAATTGAAACCGGGTGATACCGCGGCTGAGAGCCTTGGTTCACCGGTTCACACATCACCATGCGGTCTAAGAGGTCCCGGGTTCGAACCCGGGCACCCTCTTATTATTTTTAAAATGGCTTTTTAGCCTTAATTTTATTTCAGAAAATTTTTATTAAATATAAAAATGATTTTTACAATCTCTAAATTTTTTTAAAATCAACAAAAATATTTTCTGTGAATTATATTTTAACTTGTTATTATAAAAGTTATAATTAGGTAATATTATAAAAAAACATAGATTTATATATATAATAATTTAAGTTATTAAATTTATAAATTTAAATTATTATTGAACCTTACGTTTTCTTTGAATAAGTCTATATGATATATTACATAAGGTATTAACAACGGTTATAATTTCCTTTAAATTTTATAAAGATATTTCTTTATTTCATAAAAAATATAAATAAAAGGGTTCATTAAATTTGTTTATAAAATTCCCATAAAACCTAAAATCCTAGTTCACGTTTAAACATTAAGCTTCTTATTAAAACTTTAACCTTGTGAATACGTATACATATTTAGGTGACTTGTGACGATACACGTTGGAGCGACGCCTATTATTATTCTTATTAGCCATCAAACTTATACTAATTTTCCAGGTGAGTATATCCATACCCATTTCTCTTATTTTCACACTTTGGGGTGAAACATGTTAACTTATATCATTGCACTGGTAAACTTATTCGAGACTTGTAAAATTTATGGCAATTTACTTGTGTGTTGTGGTTAGTTGAACTTTGTGGTTACCATGTTATGGCGTTATATGTACAATCATTAACTATTGCTAGCATGGCGACGTCATAGATCTATGGGCCTGATAAGCCTGCTTGGTTGATCCAAGTACACTTAGCTAATCGTATATACTTTTAACGTTTGAGACTTGTAAAACTTTATCAAGGTTTGATTGTTGCATTGTTCATAACATCCATAATCACTTTATTCACTAACTTATGACTTGAATTGTCATCTTTTATATATTCTACGTATTGAAAACTATGGAATGCTCACTAACATTTTTATGTTGACATTTTATTTTTAACATGTTTCAGGAAATGCTCAAGTTTAATTGATATCTTGAAGTGCTTTCACATCTAGGAATGGACCTAGCTAAATAAACGAAATAAATTAGATTGTTACATCTTGTGTTATGTTATTTACTTTTTGAGACTCATGATTGTAATGGTACAACTGGCACTTATGATTAATAAATACTTGGGTTATTAATAGCGTTATGTGACTGTGAACGATCTTAACCCTCACACCTTGACGTTTCCGCCGTCAAGGTTGGGGTGTGACAGTTCTTGAAGAACCCAGCGGCGAGCCCGATTTGCCACAACCAGAGCATTGCCATCTAGGGTTCCAAAAAAACGATAACTTGATCTCATCTAATACCTCCTCCGCTATCCAAACTATTTTCAATATATCACATTTGGCACCTAAATTTATTTGATTATACAATAACTAAAGTATTTTGTTAGAAACATGGTATTCGTCTATCGAATAGAAGAAAGCATGTAGCTCTATTATACGTGGAATTCGCTTTTTTTATGATGCAAAGACATCGTTTATATATATTTTTATGGTAGATATAACTATATAAGTCACATAACAACAGTTTTCTATCATCAACAATATTTACGAATAATAATAAAAAAAATCTTATTTGTATTTGGTTAGTAATACATAAAACTTTATATATACAGTTTTCATATATTCAACCCTTGCTAGCCGTACTAACTTTGCAAGCAACATGTTTGTTAGAAGAAGTTTTAAATTATGTAAAAAATCATTTTACATCAGATTTATAAGTTAGTTGAGTTAAACCCATCAAATTATCGAAATTTGATTAAATATGATAGTATTTCTTATAAATGGTTTGTACGCACTCTAATTTTTGTCTTGAAACCATATACATTCACGTAAGTGGTGCGTACATAGTGGTGTTTCATCACATGAGTTTGAGGGTACACGTTATGCAATGACAAATGCTATAGATTTAAGAGTAGAATTAGATGAGTATGTGTTTTTTATTTTTTGTGTGTTCTCTCTAGATGTGGTTTAGATTGCATTGGAGATTTCAAAGGGACACATGTGAAACATTAGTGTAAGGCCCCTTTATTCCATGCTTTTAATGGTGGTGAATATTGAGAGAAAGATCTTCTATAACATGAATTTTATGTCTATAAATATTTTCATATCATGCATACCATCTGCACCCTATCAATGAAAGCAATGGTGTGCAGAACTTCACTGTAAAGTACATGTACCCTTTCGTGTTCAAACCACTAGAATTTGATTGTGTTAAACGTAACCACTTATGATTTTTCTTAATGCACACCTTATTATAAGAGTCTTGAAAAGTAGTATACAACCATATAAAAAGTTTAACGGGGGCTATGCGGACGTATAATTAAAAGGGCTTATATGAGCATATAAAGGTGCAATGGCGGATCCATAAACCTTTTTCATGAGGGGCAGAAAATTTTTTAGGTGTCGTTTGACTAACGCTGTATAATATAAAAAAAATTCAGCCCATATCGAGTCGGTTTTATACTAAAAAAAGACAATCAAACAATTTCATGAAAACAACAAAAGCACGTTAAGTGTCATTACTCATCTGATTACGCATCGTCGTACTTTTTTAAACATTTGTTGTGCAAACTATTAACCCCACATCAAACCCTTGTATACTTTTACTTGAAAAACTAATTTATTACGTTCTCGTTTTTACGTACGTGTCGGTGTAAATTCGAGTCCAACTATATTTTGACGTAAATTTGGTTCGTGCACAAGCTAAGTCAAATATAAACCGCTTTCATGCTATATTTTATATACGCTTTGAGTTTATATACGTTTCGACGCATATTTTGTTTAAAAACGAGTAAGGTCAAATATCATATGCTTTCACTCCAACTATATAAATTCAAACAACTCTACATTTCAACGCAAATTTAGTTTCAAGACAAGTCGAGACTATTGTAGCATATATGGTATCACACCGCGTACGACACCAACGCGACACACAAATATTATTATGTGGAGGGAGGGGGGCATGGGAAGCACGCTTTGCCTGATGAATGGCAGTGCAGGGTTCGGGTCATGTGGGGTTGTGACTGAAAAGCCTGATCCACGCCGCTCGGACCATGTGTCCATTTTGGTCCCATATCACCTTCATACTCTTTCTTCCAAAATTTTAGTTGACCGGTCTAATTACTATTAATTTCTTTTATGGCTTTCACATATCGGTTCTTTTTAAATAACACTAACATCTAATTAGTGTTGGTATATGTAAGTTGGCTTATAAACTATTTAAACGTCCATTGTTTTATTGTTGTATGAGTCAAACTAGATTGGGTTTTTAAATGAAGCCGGGTTGTAATTTGCTTACTTTGATATGTAGTGAAGGTCGAGTTTAATTCATCAGAGCTAGTTGAGGTAAGCTATTGAATCGAGATTGATATTAGCCTAAGGCAATGAAGTCGAACTCGACTCTATGTAGGATGGTTTGCACCCGTACATGTATCTGATTAGATTTGAGATTTGGTGAATGTGACTTGGGAAATTGACATTATCTATTGAGTTCCAATTTAAATCTAAAGGATCAGAATTGGATCGAGTTAAATACATATATAAAGAATTAAAGATTTTGGATATATGGAGTATAATTATGATTTAGATATTTAGGAGCGGAAAAAAATATCAAAATACGTTAATTATATTTGAGACAAGACATTTCTTGTCATCTTATTTCTTTTTAAGGTCACACGATAAGGTGCCCTGGGGAGGGTTGTGGAAACCCGACCCCGAGAAGAATACCACCCCCTGACATGGTAACACAAAAATTTCCAAAACTTGGTGAAAATTCACTGAGCATCACTGAAACTTATTTTTTTGTTGTGGCTGTTGCGTAAGGGGAAAACAATGTAAAATTGAGACAACACCCACAAAACAAAAAAGAACAGAAAAATCGAAAAAAAAAAACAAAACTACTATAAATGGCATTATATGTACAAAACATAATATGGTATGAACTCTTTAATGCTTCACGCCTTCACTGCTTCACATAATTAAATATGCAAAACAAATATTTGAGAAGGGCTTGTTGCAAAACCTTATAAATATGACAACTTTATTGGGCCTTTGAGACCGAAGATCCTCCTCAAATCCACTCAACACCATTCGAGTATTCCTTTTTTTCTCTTCTTTTTCTTTTTTGAAGTATCTTTAAAGTTTAAACCAAAACAATAGATGAACAAATAAAGGGGTAACTTTGTAACATACTAATCAACTTTTAAAAGTGTTTCAATTAATTAACTCAAGTTTTAAAAGTGTTCCAATTAGATCACTCGGTTTTTATATTTTATATAAATTAAAAGTCTTAACATGTTTTTTAGCATGTTATACTTTTAGTTTAAATTAGAAAATAATTTTTTTCTATTTTTTGTTGCTGATATGGAATGTTGATGTAAATTTTGAGTACTTTTTGTTATTTTTTCGTAACTAACATGTTTTTTTTTATTTTTACTATAATTTTATATATTGAAAATTCTGACCTTTATGTCTTCTCCACTATTAATTTCTTGACATAAGAAAATTTAATGATGACTCAATTTGATCGTTTAGTGGTCCAATATGAGAAAAATATGCATTAGTGACTAAATTAGAACACTTTTAAAACTTGATTACTATTTTATAATATTTTTTCAATAAATTACTTAATGAAGTTTACCAACGTGTGATTAGAGTATTTTTCATTCAACTCTCGACACATCATGCTTAATATACGTTACTTAATTGAAATATTTAATCAGTTTAAGCAAGATTAGTGGTTTAGCCCACTGGTTTTCTTTACTATGTTAAAAGGATAGGTGAAAGGTTTAAAATTCAAACCTTCGTCAAAGAGCTTTTGTTGTTTTATGTTTCAAATTTGTTTATTCATTTCACTTAAATGAATTACGAAACCAATTCACATAAAATTAGGGTTTTAGCCTATTGGTTTTCCTAACAAGTAACAATACTGAAGTTGCAAGTTAGGGTTCTAAACCTTGGGCTTGGCTTAGGTGGGTTTTTTTCTGGTAATTTTAATTTTGTTGTTGGTAGAAATAGTATTGTTATTAATCAATTTGTAGTTTTCTCTATAAATATTTTTTTTGCCGGTTTATTTTCTGTTTATTAATTGAATATGCTGATAACAAGCAAGTGGTTATCGATTATATCATGTTAATATGTTACTATGAGAGCTCATCCTTATTATATTGATAGTTTTCTTTTTATATATAAAATGACATCTTTATTATGTAGATAAAAAAAATTCATAGCCAAAAGATGACAGCCTTAACTATCTTCTAATTAGTAATAAAATAAGAGATTTAACAACTATTTTTATAATAATATATATGACAGATACTTTTAAGGAGTATAGCATGAGTTGCTTCAACGTCGTAGCATTTGGTACTCGAACATTGGCTCGAGACATTTCTCTACCCCCTCGACCCCTCTTACCCTGAAAAAACAAAGTCACCTTACGTCTTTGAACCGATAACCATCTTTTGGCTAACCTAGCCTCCTCCATCTCTCGGGACCAACAAGAGCCAAGAGGTAGTACAGGAGTATTCACCTGTTGTCCATCGACTACGCCTTTCAACAAGATTTTAGGCCCTGACTCATCCTCTGTGGCGAACCTTGCAAAGGAACCCTTAGGTTTTCGAGGTTTGATTCTCACTAATGTTTGTGTTACTCAAGCCGACTATAACACTTCTGCTTTGTCCACTACTGCTCGCGCGGGTGCTTTAGTTTAAGGCGGAACACTCCCATACCAATGTATTTTTACATCCCACAAATATGACAGATTGCTTAGACCTGTGCATCTGCGGCACAAGAGCTCGATTAGTGAGCTATTATGCACTCATTCCAAGTTGGTTGTTTCTAGACAAACCTTCTAGTTGTCTCAGCAACCCTACCTCTATCAATGAACACTCATTTAAGGGCCTTAACAGTTGACGTGTGCTTTATTATTTATATACATTTGATCAGTCTCTCATTCGAAATGTATCAATACCAAAAAAATCATGTTTCATAAAGAAAATTATTATATGTATGATGAAAATATCAATTTTAAAATGAAATATATAGTCATATAATGTACAAACTTTGAAAGAAAAAAAAGTATGCTACAAAAATACTTAATAATTACTAATTGGTAGATAAATATAAACCAATCCGTTGTCCCACGTAACCCAATAAATATTCATATCCACCCCTTACCTATTATTAATTTAATTATTCGTTAGGTGTATTGTCACGTTTTTCAAATACTAAACAGCGAATGAGAAGAGTCGAGCGTTATCTTTACTCTTATATTAGTTTTAATTTTATACATATCATCATTTGACATTATGTTGTTGAAAAATAAAATCTTTGTGCATAACTTGGTTTGGTTCCGTTTAAATCTAAAACCAAAACAAAAAATCGATATTTTGTTTTTAGGTTTTTAAAATTGTTCGGTTTTGGTTTTTGTGGTTTTTGGTTTTTGATTTTCACTTCGGTTTCAGTTTATTTTAGTTTTATTATTTGGGCTTCAAGTTAATTTAAAAAGTAATGGTCCAAAGTAATGTTTAAATTAAAAACTTTAAGCTTGCATCATTTTGTTGATTTAAATATAATCTATATACTCTTATAAATTACTTGACATTAAAATTACTTGACATAAAAATTACTTGCAATTTATAAATAGAATTACAAAAAAATCAATAAAACCTTTTAATCTATCAATTCAAACAAATAAGTTAAATATTATTCTTGAAACAAAAATATTTAAAATTTTTAGATAACATAAGTTAAATAAGTAACAAATATGTTATCATGGTTATAAATATATAAATTCACCTTTAAATTTACAAGTTCAGTTTGCATGGTGCTTTTATGCTACTTACTTTTAAGATTTATAAATATATAATTAATAATACATTATGTATTTTGATTATTTCATACATGTCTGGTTAATATTACAGTCAGCATTTTGATCCAACGACTAGTCTATCGGGAAAATAGGCCCGTTGTTTGAGAGAGTATCGTGCTTTTTGTGCTACCTACTCTCGTTTTCGTGTGATTGAATTTTGGTGTGTGTACCAATCTTTACAAATCTACTATATATGTCACAAAACATTCTTATCCCCATAAATTAACCAAAACTGAACACCTCCCTTTTTCCATTCTCATGCGCAAACAAACAAAGTATCTTTTCCATCATACCAAACATCTCATTTACTCATCAAAGCAAAACCAATTATACTTCAAAAGAAAATATGTTTTATTTAATATTTTTAATTTGTTATCTTTAGTTTCAAAGAAAAGACTTTCAAATAAACTAAAATACAGATTATAATTGAATATTATTCCCATTTGTTAAACTCAAAATCAAAAGTTCAAAACTGATGTGATATACAAACGGCCCACTATATTGAAGATAAGTTTATCCCACACGCCGATACCTTTGAAATTATTTAATTTATACTAATAAATTTAAATGTCTATAAGACATATGTTATATTTCTAAACTATCCACCCAGACTCCACCTAAGATTTGTACACGTATCGCTATTACAATAAAAGTTAACTATTCAAAAAAATGTTAAATGCTAATGATTTTTATATACTATCCAAATTACAGAACATATTTTTTAATATATTAAAAACATGTTTTTATTTAGAAAAACATATTTTTTATAAAACCAAAAGGTTATGAAATATATAGTTTTTCATAATATAAATAACTTTAAAAATAAATTTGTTAAAATAAATATATTTTTTAAAAAATTTGGAGTATTAAAAACAATTTTTTATAGTAACTGTTTTTTAAAGATGGAAGTTTGGAAAAACATTATTATTGTTTTATTGCCTAAATTAGTTAAACATAAGTAATTTCAGTTATATTTTATCTCAAAAATTATTTTATATTTTTTATAACAATAAATAACTATTAATTTAATATTTTTATTCAACACGTGTAATACCTAGGTTTCTAAATCAGTAATTAATTATTTCCAAATATAAAAGCAAGCATCAAAGATCCTTAAAAGTATATGGTCATCGGTACAAGGGTATTAAAATAATTTTAATGAATACAATGCTTAATTTTATATATAATTAATAAATAGCAATTTTACCTTGCGCTATGTGGTGGAGATTTTTTCTTAATGGTAGCGTTTCTAATTGTATTTTTCTTTTAACGTCCGTTGTATGTATTTATCAGGGAAACATGTTTGTTCTTGTTACATACTTTTTTATCAGTGAATCTTGGTATGTGCTTAAGCAAATACAAAGATAAGTTAGATACATAATGTATGTCCCAAAACTTTACACCATTATGTCATGTAACTACAACTATATTTGCCCTCTCAGGATTTAATACTAATATTAACAAAGTTTTTATGTATTTAAACTTGCATCAAATAATTCTGTATGACAATACTGGTGAAAATTTCTTAACACCCAACACATAATAAATTAAAATATTATAATTTGCTAGAAGCTTTTCGTCTATGACTTAGACATGGGCCCACTCAAGAGGCCTTATAGGACCGGTATCTTTAAAAAAAAAACCAACGAATAATTTTTTAAGCCCGGTCATCCACGTAAATCCATTGACGAAAGGTTACTATTTAAAAAAAATAAAATAAAATAAAAACAAAAAAAAACATAAACATAAACATAAACATAAAACTAAAAGTAAATACAAGAATCACAATAATAGTTTCAAAGAGCCACTAATCGATAAAACCTATTTCGCGAGAACACGTACGTAAACAATTTTAAAGACTTGTAAATTTGAAACTTATATCTAAAGCAGATGTAAGAATACAATATTTATAACAAGATAGAAATTAAAAAAATAAAATAAAATAGTATTTCTTACAATGTTATGAAGAAACTTGATTGTTAATTCAATAAAAAGATATCAAAAGCCGCCCTGCAAATGATAACCATATTATGCAAAATCAGTTATAAGGCACACAAAAATCTATGTTATGATGAGTTCTAATATTTAGCTTGAGAGAAGAATCAATTTATATATATTAAATGAATAAAATTTATAACACAGATACAGCTTCAAACTTAAATAATCAAAGCCGATGAAATTCCCCAATAAATACGCTAAAATATGTGAAACTATACACATATACTATATCCACAAACGAATAAATTATGTATTCATTGAGGAATATACTGAATAAGAATGATAAAACACTAATCATTCATATATATTATATTAAGTTAGTACCATATTTATTACACGGGTTGGATATAACTGCTCGTGAAAATTTATTAATTATAATAACGATATTTTTCATGCACACTGTAATGGGACTAGGTAATTGGCTCTTTTGAGTGGATAAGATATTATGGTTTTTTATAAATGGCACATAAGATATGACTTACCAATTGTTTTAACTTCATTATATAACTATCTTAAGAAGCTATTATAATGATAAGATGGCTTTTCATATTTATAAGGTAGATAACTAAGGGAGGAGGGAACACTCCTACGGAGTACCCTGGACTACCCTGAAATCTATCAATCACATACTGTCACATCACAAGTACTCTGAAATATCCTGAAACACCCAAAAAACTGAAAATGCAACCATAGACTACCCTAGAACTTTTATTTTCATATTAAATAATTCAAAAGAAAATTAATTTTCATAACAATTAAAAATTTACACTAATTCAAATAATAAAACAAACAAACAAATAACAATAATAAAATCCTAAAAAACTAACAATTAAAAATTACATTAATTCAAATAATAAATGTTTTGTATTCTATCTAGTGATTTTTTGTTACCACCAATCCTTGACTTTTGAGAAACCATAACAATGTGTTAATATTGCGTATGTTTGAGTGTATATGTGTTTGTGTATGCATGTGTATGTATATATATATATATATATATATATTGTAGAAAAACAATTTCTTTTTTTTAATTTATCTACCCAACCCAAAACCAACTACCCTGAAGATACCCTAAGAGGGTGACGACGGTGTACCCGCTAGGGTATATCCCTACCCAATTCAATACCCGAGAACGCCCTCCTCCCTAATAACGGAAGTTGATTAAGAGTTTGTTATAACACAATTATTAAAAAGTTGTAAAACATACATGAATTAATCCTTTAACTTACCTGCAAACAAATGGCAGGCGGCCGGCGTTGACTTAGTGTACCTGTCTGTTTCCATAACAACATGCAGCTTATGAAATAATAATCTAAGCCTTGTTGCCGATTATTGGTTTCACTTCTAGCGTCACATTTTTCTTGACGTGACATTTACGATTAAAATTTTGGACCATCCACAATATTAATCGATATGTAACATTCACTCATTCAATGCCCCCTCAAGTCAGCATCAAAATACTTTAAACTTTGGTTCAAGTCTTCTCCAACTAACACGCTATGATCGACTACACATTTTGTAAAATAATATTTGCTTTATTATGATACATCATATTTGATGTAATCCTAACTATTACTCTTTTTATTTTAATTTTATCTCTTTGGAGTTACGTTTGTTTTGTTTTACACCCTTATCATATCATAATTATTTACGTAATTGTTAAATAAACAATAGAGAAATAAAAGTGGGTTTATAAAACATATAGCTTTGAGATGATCCTATAACAAACAAACAAACAAACCCAGTATATCCCACTCAAGAGCAGGGTCTGGGGAGGGTAGGTGTAGGCGAGTCTTTCCTCTATCTTGTTAGGTAGAGAGACCGCTTCCAATGAGACCCCCGACTCGATAGCAAAAGTCATACTGTTTAGCAAGATAACATACAATAAAACATACAGCACATAGCATACAATATACAAAAAGCCATATCGGCAGCAGGACATCATACCATAAATCAAACAACACATATCCTACAGTACACAATAAATCATACAACACCTAGCATACATAAATCCTAGGTGCATGTAGAATCACCGTTAAAGGGCAGATATGGGCTACTTAGGCCCCGAAACTAGATGTCAAATACCCTTCATGCCTATAGGTCACACTAGAAGTCCTTAATTTTAATTCTATGCCTCCACTCAGTCCTATCCTCGATCATGTGCTCAGAGAGGTGCAGGTGTATCATATCTCGCCTAATTACCTCATCCCTAGTCAATCTAGGTCTTCCTCTACTCCTCCTACCCTCTAAGATGATGTTCTCTACTGCTCTAACTGGTGCCGCCATTGGTCTCCTCTTGACATGCCCAAACCATCTTAATCTTCCCTCTCGTATTTTATCTGTGATACAGGCCACTTCTAGCTTCTGTCGATACACTTCGTTTCTTATCCGGTCAAGTCTTGTGTGACCGCACATCCACCTCAGCATTCGCATTTCCGCTACCTCTATTTGTTTCTCGTGCGATTTCTTTATGGCCCAACAGTCTGTTCCATATAACATAGCTGGACGTACTGCCACTCGATATAGCTTTCCCTTTAGTTTTGCTGGAAACCTCTTATCACATAGGATCCCTGCTGCTGCTCTCCACTTGCACCATCCAGCTTGAACACGGTGCGCTACATCGCTGTGTATCTCTCCGTCCTCCTGCAAGTACGAGCCCAGGTATTTGAACCTAGACGTTTGTGGGACCGCCATACCCTGAATAGTGATTTGGATGTCCTCTTCCGCCTCGCCACTAAAGTTACAATGCATGTATTCTGTCTTTGAGCGGCTTATCCTTAAACCTTTGCGCTCTAGTGCTGCTCTCCACTGTTCTAGCTTGTCGTTAAGCACCCTTTTAGACTCCGATATTAAGACAATATCATCCGCAAAGAGCATGCACCACGGAGCTGGCTGCTGTATAGACTTGGTCATCTCATCCAACACTACTGTGAAGAGAAATGGGCTCAGTGCCGATCCTTGGTGGAGTCCCACTTCAACTGTGAATGAGTCTGTGTCTCCGATCGGGGTTCGCACACACGTTTTTGCCCCATCATACATATCCTTGATTATTTTGATATACCTCTCTGGTACCCTTCTAAGTCGTAGACTTTCCCAAATTAGTTGACGCGGAATGCTGTCATAGGCCTTTTCTAGGTCGATGATTACCATATGGAGGTCCCTTTTCTTTTCTCTGTATTTCTCCATTATCCTTCTAATGGCGTGTATTGCTTCTGTCGTAGAGCGTCCTGGCATAAATCCAAATTGGTTTGACGCTATCTGCGTTTCTCGTCTAATTCTCGTGTCAATAACTCTTTCCCATAATTTCATCGTGTGACTCAATAGCTTTATTCCCCTGTAATTTTCGCAACTTTGTGCATCTCCTTTTTCTTATATATGGGGACTATAACACTGGTTCTCCACTGGTCCGGCATCTTCCCTGTCGTAAAGATAGTGTTGAATAAATCTGTTAGCCATTTGAGCCCCTCATCTCCCAGGCATTTCCACACTTCAATCGGTATGTTGTCTGGCCCCACCGCTTTAGCCCTTCCCATTTTCTTCATAGCTCTCATAACTTCATCTACTGTGATGCTTCTACAATAGCAATTGTTTTGTTGTGTTGTTTGGGTTGTATTATCTATCTCCGCTTGATGATTTGGGTTCTTTATGTTGTAAAGGTTATCGAAGTAAGTTTTCCATCTCCCCTTGATGTCCTTGTCGTTCACCAAAACTTTTCCATCCGCAGCCTTTATAAACTTCACAATTCTGAGGTCTTGTCTTCTGCTGTCTCTTGCTTTGGCTAACTTAAACATGTCATGCTCTCCTTCTTTCGTCTCTAGTCGTTTATACATCATCTCATACGCCGCGTTCTTTGCCTCTGACACCGATTTCTTCGCCTCTCTCTTAGCCTCCTTGTATTTATCTTTTAGCTCTGGGCGTTCTTCCTCATTGTTACAGCGTATAAGCTCTCTGAAACTTTGTTGTTTTATTCGTATTTTCTCCTGTACATTTTCGTTCCACCACCAAGATTCCTTATGGTCGACTGTCCTCTTTGTTGTAACTCCAAGCGTTTCTTTAGCTGCTTGGATGAGCGTATTTGCCATGGCCTCCCACTTTTGGTTTGCGTCTTCCTGTGGTCCAGGATGTTTCATTGGTATGACCTTATCTCTAAAAATGGTAATGTTTTCGTCCTTGAGCCGGCTCCATTTTATCGTATGTCTAATTCTCTTGTTTTGTTGTACAATTGGTCTCTTCACGCGTATATCCGCCACTAACATATGATGTTGTGTCACAACTGTCTCTCCTGGGATTGTCTTACAGTCCTTCCACGAGTTACGATCTTCCCTCCTCGTCAGCAAATAGTCTATCTGCGTGTGTCTCCCGCCGCTGCTAAACGTGATTAGATGCGATTCTCTTTTCTTAAAAAACGAATTTATGATTCCTAAGTCATGCGCTACCGCAAAGTCAAGAAGCTCCTTGCCGCCTTCATTCCTAAGGCCATACCCGAAGCCTCCATGCACCAACTGGAAGTGGTCATTGTCCTTACCGATGTGCCCATTAAAATCTCCTCCTATGTATATTTTCTCATCTCTAGGTATGTCACCCATAACGTGATCTAAACTCTCCCAGAACTTTTTTCTTTCTGTTTCTCCTAGTCCAACATGTGGGGCATACGCACTAACTACTGCCACTACTTCATCCCCTATTACTATTCTTAACAGCATAATTCTATCATCGTATCTTCTTACCTCCACTACATTATCTTGGAGTTCCTTAGCAACTAGAAACCCTACTCCATTTTTCGTTCCGTCCGACCCTGAATACCATAGTTTGTAACTATTGTACTCTGTTGCTCTCCCACCCCTCCATCTAGTCTCTTGGAGACACGCTATCTGGACCCTACGTTTACTTAGCACATCAATTAACTCTAATAACTTACTAGTTAGGGTTCCTACATTCCACGATGCCACTCTTAATCTAAAATCCTTTTTCCTTGTATTCGCACCTCTCGTCACCGAACATGATCTCGGAGCAGCATAATGACACCTGCTGTCTATATTACCGCACTAACACCTTAAACAACCGCTAAAGACAGGGCCACAAAACAGAAGGTGAACAAACACAAGCCAAACTATGCTTTAAACGGAACAAACACAGGTAATAGCGAAATAGAATCAACAGAAGCACCCAAAATTAATCCAGATTGTGAAATGCACGCACACAAGAAATATCAGTCAAATGATGCACCACTAATAATCAAAGGACAACAGAATGTAATATACTAACGGATGAAAACACACCAATTTATGAGACAGAACTATAGAAAACAGAGAACACAGTTACTAGTACTCCTAACCCAGTCAAAACAGACCTATTAGACTATGGACCAAAAACAGCAGGAAATAAGGGAGAAAGAATATCCTCACAGCGGGGTTTTCCCAAGTTAGGGTTCTCCTTCCAGATCTCAAGTAACTCATAACCTTCTAGGGTTACAAGTCACACGGGATCGATAAGCTAGATCGATAAGCTAGATCGATAAGTTAGGGTTCTTTAGCAAATCGTAAGATAAAGCAGATCGGTGATAAAGCAGTTCCCAACAAGCAGTTCTTTAGGTGATAAGCCGAGCTTTCGTGGTCGCCAGTAACAAATCGACAGGTGATAAGCCGAGCTTTGGTGATAAGCAGTTCCCAACCAGAACTCCAGTAACAAATCGACAGGTGATAAGCAGTTCCCAACCAGAACTCCAGTAACAAATCGACAAGCAGTTCCCAACCAGAACTCCAGTAACAAATCGACAGGTGATAAGCCGAGCTTGGTGGTCGCCGGTGGGCGAAGGTCGCCGGTGGTGGGCGAGAGAGAGAGCAGATCGAGAGAGAGCAGAACAAATTATGGCGGAACGGTTAGGGCACCGGCGATATCAAACAATCAACAACCGTTTCAATTCCTCACCTGCAATTTAACAACAATTAGGGCACCGGCGAGATGAACAAGTTAGGGCGCAACGGTGAATCGGTGAGCGATGATTGAGGCAATCGAAGTGATTCGCCGGTGGGGGGGCGAGAGATTTGAGATGATCCTATGAAATGAGTAAATAATTAAATTTTGTATTATTCAAATATATTTATTTCTTTGAAGTTGATTTTAGTACATTACATAATTCAAACCTTAACAAAGTTAAGAACCATAAATACGACGATGATGAGAGTAATAATTATTTGATAAAATTACAAAAAACGTCCTTTAAGTTTATATAAAATTACAGTTATCGTCCTTTATCTTTAAAAAGTACTCTAAACGTCCTTTATGTTAACATTTTGTAACAGATATCGTCCTTTACACTAACTGCAGTTAAGTTTTTCCGTTAAGTCAAGGGCAATTTGGTCTTTTTGACTCTAAAGGACTATTAATGTATTTTTTTCAAACATAAAGGATGTATTCTGTCACTTTTTTTATCTTTTATTTAATTTATGTATTTTTATAAGAATACATATACATATGATTTTTATATAACGAATATATATATACATATAATTTAATTATTATTATCCATATATTATATATAAATATAAATTATATAAATAATAAAATAATAAAATAGTGTTTAGAGTCAGATAAAATATATAATTTTATTTATATACGATAAGTATATATTATTGTTTTGATCCATGTATTATATATACATATAAATTCATACATAATTAAATATATTAAATATTTTCATGCACGTATAGCTAATTAATTATATTCACTCACTTCTTATATATAAATATATATATATATATATATTATATACACATTATTTTTTTCATCCACGTATTTATAATATAAATAAATAAATAATATAAATTATGCAATAGATATTTACAGATAATACGTGGATGAAAATAATTAAATAATATATATTATTTTATTTAAAAATAATATGTAGATGTATTATTGTAAAAAGACATAAATTATGTAAAATAAAAGAGTTGCAGAAAACGTCCTTTACGTTTGAAAAAGTCTACATTAATAGTCCTTTAAAGGTAAAAAGACCAAATTACCCTTGACTTAACCGAAAAAGTTAACGACAGTTAGTCTAAAGGACGAATTCTGTTACAAAATGTTAACAAAAAGGATGTTTAGAGTACATTTTAACGATAAAGGACGATACCTGCAACTTTATATAAACTTAAAGGACGTTTTCTATAATTTTGTCTAATTATTTTGGTTTACTTTTTCTAATATAAATAAATAAAACCATTGATTTATTTTATCAAGCAGATTGTCTCTTGATATAGTGACATCTGGAGTGTCTATCTATCAAATTGGTATAAATCCGTGTCCTATCAAATGAACAATTGATTGATTTTAAGTGTAAATTTTAAGAAGCATGTATTCGCTAATAATTTGTATTTTCTTTTATATTAGCAAGAACTTTCACGTTAGCCGATATATTTCAACCTTTTTAATTATCCCCATGTATTAATTTCCTTTTCTTGTACGAAACTTATACCAACAAATAAAATATTCAATTTATTTTTTATACCAAATTTGACCATTTGGAACTTGTTATCAAATGACCGAATTTAAATACAAAACGATACCATTAAACTGAAGAACACAAATAATATTCCAAAGCTAAACAGCTGGCTTAGTGAGTGAAGACAATTTCGCTTTGCCTTTGCCTTCTTTATTAATAAAGCTTATATTACTACTATCATCCCCAACAAAACACATACACCTTCATAATGGGTCGGGTCACTTCTATTCAAGTATTTGCTCTCTGTTCACTTCTCATCTTCTCAAACTTTGCTTTTGCTCAACTCAAACGAAACTACTACGCAAACGTCTGCCCGAATGTCGAAACCATCGTCCGCAACGCTGTTGCATCCAAGGTTCAACAGACCTTTGTCACCATCCCGGGGACTCTTCGTTTGTTCTTTCACGATTGTTTCGTTCAGGTTAAGTGGTTGGTGACTTGATATTGATTGTTGTTAATGAGCAGAATGGTTGAATTAACATGTTAGGATTATAATGTGTTGTTCAGGGGTGTGATGCTTCAGTTATGATAGCATCAAGTGGGTCCAACACTGCAGAGAAAGACCATGAGGATAACCTGTCATTGGCTGGGGACGGGTTTGACACGGTTATCAAGGCGAAAGCGGCGGTTGATGCGGTCCCGGGGTGCAGAAATAAGGTGTCGTGTGCGGATATTCTCACCATGGCTACACGGGATGTTGTTGTGATGGTACTGTTTGGTGTTTTTTACATGCAAGTTTATAGTACTTCATGTGTTTGCAGATGTTTGAAGTGTTTAAGTTTGATGTGTATGGATTGATGGTGGTTGCAGGCGGGTGGACCGTCGTATGCAGTGGAGCTGGGGAGGTTAGATGGGCTGAGTTCGACGGCGGCTAGTGTTGGTGGGAAGCTTCCAAAACCAAACATGAAGTTGGATCAACTTAATGCCATGTTTGCTGCTCATGGTTTGACCCAAACCGACATGATTGCGCTTTCAGGTAACAAATTGTTGCAGAAAAACTGGAAAATAACTTTTTTGAAAATTGTTCTGGATGTAGAAGCGTTAATTTTGACATGCTTACTTATGAATTGATTGATTTTGATTATATTTTCTCTAACGGGTCAATTAGATAAAACTGAAAATATACATGCAGCTTAAAAAGTAGGTAAGATGAGTCACGTATATCGAAAGTCACTAGAAGTGTATTTCTAACAGGGTTCTTGATTTAGAGTAAAATTTAGCATTTTACCGTCTCTAAACAATTTACCTTATCAGAAACTTCAATTTACAGGTGAATGGTGTATGTAATCTAGGACCCATTTATATGCATAAAAGCATAGAACCTCGTAATATATTTTATAAAATTCTATAAGTTGTATAATTATACACACGACACAAACTATTTATGGGTATTAATTTGAGTACAAAATGTGTTTCGGGTCATCCATAATCTTTTTGGACCTTTTCTTTTATATTCATAAAGTATCATAAGGTATTTTTATGGTTTCTTGAGAAATTTTATAAAAAATGCTATATTAATTACCATGTTCAGGTGCACACACACTTGGATTCTCGCACTGCGACCAATTCTCAAACAGGATATACAACTTCAGCAAGCAGAACCCAGTTGATCCAACTCTAAACCCAAGTTATGCAACCCAATTGCAGCAACAGTGTCCAAAGAATGTTGACCCGAGGATAGCGGTCAACATGGATCCAAACACACCAAGAACATTTGACAATGTGTACTTTAAGAATCTGCAGCAAGGACAAGGATTGTTTACTTCTGATCAGGTTCTGTTCACTGACTCAAGGTCAAAACGGACTGTGAACTCATGGGCCTCCAGCTCGCAGGCTTTTAATAAAGCATTTGTTTCAGCTATGACTAAACTGGGTCGGGTTGGAGTCAAGGCGGGCCGAAATGGGAATATCAGGCGAGATTGTGCTGCATTTAACTGACATTATACTTGAATACCACTGAGCTACACATGAATTTCGTTACAATAATGAAATGAGATAAAAGCATACAAGATGTACTTTCTCTGTTTCGCATGATGGGCTTCCCATTTATTTCTTTCATTAGACCAAAAGTGTTGCCATCGAAAAAAACACTAGACAATTTGAAGAGTGTATTTACTTATTAAATGATTTGTCTATGTGGACCCATAAGAACAAAAAAACATGCAGGCAAAGGAGAAACCGAAATGTGACATAACGAAGTTCACCGGTATATATGAATCGTGCATACTCACATGAGAACCTGGAAGAATGTTACAAGGAAAGAAAGAAATGGTTAACTAACACAAGTCAAAAGCATTAATTAGTAGGTGCCTATGTCGGGCCAACGATGATTAATAAATGAAACGAGGAAAAACTGTAATCAATGATACTTGTCTAAACAACCAAAACACACGAGTAAATATACAAAAGAAAATTTAGTAGAAAATCATAAAAAAGGTAAATATTTCAAGATTAACAAAATCTTTTGTTCATATCTTGTGCCTGTGCATGCCCTCAATCTGTATCGCAAGACCCAAGCTTTTTCTTGATTTGAAGTCTTGAAAAGCTGCAATTTTTGTCAATCTTTTGCAAGATCCAAGCTTTTTCTTGATACGAAGGCAAGCTACTGAATGTTTTTTAGCTTAATTATATTCATTATAATGTGAGATTAGTATAAAGTTAGTAGTTACATTTGAAATTTATATTCGGGAATGTTCTACCATAATTAAGGGGGAAGGGTTTAAGTCGCGTATGGATGTTATTCATGTTACAATAAAACAGTGAAACAAAGGGTGTTGATCAGAAAAGAGATAAGATATGGATATATATAATATAATTAGCTTGCTCAACTCAAGAAACAAAGGGTGTTTACCCAAAAAAGAATACAAGATTCGTCAACAGATAGTAATTATTAGTAAAAACGTAGGTAATAATTAAAGAAGACCAATAGAATATTTGAAGTGGACTGAAATCTTACAAAGTATTCATAACATTATACTTCAATGGACAGCAGTCCTGTCCCGAAGAATCAGCAGTGAGATGTATGTACAACCTAAATCATTTTTATCCAAAACTTTTGTGGTTTCCTACGCTTCCCCACGCCTGACGTGTAGTTTTGCTTCTAGAATCCAACAACTTATTATTCACTCTCAAATCTAGCCGACTGTTCAAAAGCAGACAGACAAATCTTCTCGAGGTGTATGGACCAATCTTCTCCAAGAATCTTGGGGTTGGTCATTGTTGCCATCTGGAAATCTAACAAAGATATCGCACGATTTTTCCCAGACTCGTGTGAGGACCTTGAGTTAGCTAACTCCAAACTTGGTTTTATTACCCTCTTTAAATAAGAATTCAATCCATTATTCAATAGGTTGACACAGTCCATAGAGATATCCAACCCCTCCATTTTATGCTTCTGCTTCAATCTGTTCTCCAAAGAACTAGTACTTTGAAGTTGACCACTGTAATGACAAGTCTCCGTGTAATAAGAAGAGCCTGCATCATTATGAGACACTTTATGTGTTCTGTTCGAGTGTATATTAACGCCAAATGGTGCAGATATTGGGCTTCTATAACTAGCTAGATTCAATCCATCCTGCTCATAACTAACTTCAATCGGTGCCTTGTTACTTAAAGAAAGTAGTTGTTCTTGACGCCTTGTTGCAACTACATCTTCAGGAGTATGATTCTTCTCACTCGGACCAAGAGGACTTGGTCTGTCTTTAAACTTCCTTTCACGAAGATTTGGAGTTCTTCCTTTTCTGGGAGACTGAGGGAACGCGTCTCTGCAGATAGACTGAAGACCGCCGTTTGGTTCTTTAAAAGTCAACAAAGTGTCATGTTTGACTTGCTTCGCAGGAGGCGTATTGCAGACAGTTGCATTTCTCAAAATCGCCCTGATAAGTTCATTATGAAGCCGTATATTCTCTCGACCAATCAAACTGATGCAGAGTTTATCAAATTCTGATTTCCCAAGCTTAAGACTCAGATATCTGGTGAGAAGATTGAAATACTTGTCAGATTTTTGTGCACCAATTCTCCTTTCCATTTCAACTTTAAGCTCAGAAGTGTCAACTCTAGCACAATGCCGAACTGCAGGCATTTTTTCTGTTCACACAATACTCAATTTCTCACAATCATTAAAATTTTTGAGTCTGCACTTTGACTTCAGTAAGCAAAAGTCAACTGTACATACTGATTCAAATCCCAATTCCCACCTACGAAATTCTGCAAGAAACAAAAAACCCACATAACAATCAACTCAAACAAAGCTCCTGGTTACTTAATTCAATCAAATTCAACTTCCAATCCATCAATCAACAATCGTACCACAATACAGCTCGAAAACAGATTCACACAATTGGAGCATCAGATTCGATCAATTTAAACTCAACAAAGAGGCAAAGATACAATCAAAGTATCAGAACAACAAACAAGTAACAATTACAGTAAAACACATAAACATGGTGATCTAATGGCGTTCGACAACCAGTAATTGAATCGAGCAATGGAATAGAAGTAAAGATTCTGAATTTGAAAGGGGGAAAGTGAGGTAACCTGATTAATGAAACGGAGGAGTTGACTTTGGAGTTGAATTTTAGTGAAATTGAATCAGATGAGATGAGAGGGGTGTGTGATTGATCAAGCGACAGAGGTTAGTAAGCAGGCGAAAGTGGTTAGGGCTCGTAAGTGTGTTTGGGTTTTTTGGAAGCTTCTTTTGGATGGGAGGGGGGAGGGTCGATGTCACGTGTGGCTTCTTATACGTGTGAAGGTGTAAGTGGGCGTGTGCTTCTTGTTAAGGTTTAGAAAACAACACTGGTTCGAACAACATGTTTCGTGACGGGTCGATTTTAAATAAAATTCGAATGAAAAAATGTATGTGTGACATGTCGATATGTTTAAAATGTAAGATAAAATTACGTCGTTTTTCATGAAAATTAATGTTGACAAACATAAATGTGAAATTAGATACAAGAAAATTATAAATATGTTATATTTAACTTGTGTCGGTTTAGATTAAAATTTATATCGTAACATAAATAAGAAGAGAGTAAAAATATAAAAGAAAGGGAGGTTTTCGAACCCATATCCCTTGCATCGCGAAGCAAGCCACGAACGTTATACACAATATGGTCTATACTATCTGTGATATTCGAACATAAACTCTACTGGCATTTAACCCCACGCGTTGCGGTGGATGCGTAAAACTGTAAAAAATAACATCAATGTCATACCGTCGCTAGCAATCACCAACACCAGAAAAACTCGTAAAACAAAAGAAATAAAACCGAACGAAAAATAAACGTAAAAACTTTAACCCATGCATGTGAGTTTGCGGTGTGTTAATGTGTATAAATTAGAACAAAGTATATTAATGTCACAAAACTCAAATCAAATATAGATGAAAATGTAACTCTCTATACGAACAAACGAATGAGAATCACGATCAATACAAGAATCAGAATCAACTACACAATCTCACACAAGATTATCAATATGATAACCTGTAACACTCTCACACATAAAATCTGAAGAATTAAACAAAGAACTCAGACTCAATGATAATGGCTGCTAAAAGACTTGGTGTATCACTCTCTGTACTTTTAAACAAGCACCCAGACACAGCACTTTATAGGGCACCACTTTATAAGCCCTAGCATCTTCACAACAAGCCCAACAGCAGCCCTTGCATCTTCACAGCAAGCCCAAACAGCAACAATCAACAAGCCCAAAGCCCAACTCGTAAATAAGAAAAACGAAAGTCCAACATTAGAACACTAGACATAAAATTGACTATAAACATAAATATTTAACACCCCCCCTCAATTTTATGGCTAAACAGATCTGTTAAGTGAAGCTTGGAACATAGAAGCTCATGTTGTTTTGGGAACAACCCTTTGGTAAACAATCTTCACAGATATTGAGCCATCATCCCAGTAATATAATCCATCAATTTGATTACCAGTCACCCGGGTTTTCTTTGTAAGTGAATCAGCGGGGGCTTCAATCAAAGTGAGTTTCGGACTATGTAACCTTCACTTAGAATCTTTGATTATGATTTTAAGAACAGATCCACAAGAATACAAAGTTAGAAAACAATAGAAACTCTATAACAAGCCAATAACGAGATGTAGATGTTGCAAGATAACAATGATCAGAATGTGTTCACTTCTTGAACAATCGAGCAAGACATCCTCAATAGAATGAAGGAGATGAACTGACGATCAGAGATGATGTCTAGCAAAAACTAACTGATCATATGGGTTAAACCCTTTTAACGTGTAAAGCCAAGTCCAACACTGCTCCAAGCAATCCCAAAAATGAATATCAAAATCAACATAATAATTATATTTTTTTCCTTAGCAACTTTTAAGCCACTACAAGTGAGCAAAATCATACACGCATTGTTGAAAAACTAGAAAAGATATGAGTTGGGCAAATTTTCAACCAAACTATATTCAATTTTAACAAGAATTCTAAACACAACCTTTAGAACTATTAATTCCAAAGTCCCAAGTTGGCAGAGTAAACTCAGAAAGAAAAACAAAAAACTGTTAACAAGATTAGACATTTACCATCTAGACTAGTCAACATATGACAAACAATCTAGATTCAACTAAACACAGATGAAAATACTGATTAACCTTGAATAGAGAAGACAATTCAAGAAATAAGATTTGTGTAGAAAGAAAACTTCTATTGGTCTTCAAAGAAGACAAAGACTAATCGTAAACATGAACAAGATAATGATCAGACCACTTAAAAAAACAATGCCTTTTTTCCAAAATACAATTTTTCAAGCATAAAAGACATGAAATAACAACGTTGAAAGAAAATTTAATCAATATAAGATTAGAATTACAGCTTAGTGTTGATAAAGATAGCTACAAGTCTATAACACAAGCAGACATTTTTCCAATATACATATTCTCTCTCAACATAGTTACATAAAAGGATATCTTACTCAAATAATGAGTTTGAGACTCACCATTGATAAAGAGTAATCATACATAATGCCTCAAGGCACAACATATCATGTGGTAATCACCACAGAAAAACAACAGTCAACTCATATTCCATTTAAGACAACAATTTGACCAAACAATGAATCACAAAATTCAATTGCCAAATGAGAAGAACAAGTCTAAATAACAAAATCACATGATTTTAGAACTTGTAAAGACAAGGAACAAAATGTCACAAGACATATAAAGAAAGAAATCAGAGATACATTTTTCTGATTAAACAAGAGATAGAATCATAAGATTCTACGAAGAATCCCACAAAGAATTCGAAGATTTCATAACTAGCAAGTGGACTTTGAATCCACCACTAATATGACATACCAAATAAGTCATAAGGCATACAACCTATGACCATATAAGAGAATCAGATACATATCTGATAAAGACATGAAGTCACACGACCTTCAAGATAAGACATTTATCAACTTTCTTTAACAACAAAAAAGAAGATAATGAAGACATCAGAAGAACATCTTCTAATTAATACAAAGAAATAATCGTATGATTCTTTAAGACTATCAAAAATAATATTTGATAAGAGAGAATAAAAAACCACACGGTTTTTAGAATCATAAGATTTGATAAGACTACCAGAAAAAATATCTGAAAAGAAAAATAAAAGCCACTTGACTTTTAAGAATTCAAAACTATGTTTGAAGAGAAGACTTGTGAGGAACTTAAAGACTATTTTGACTTGATCAAGAACTTTTACAACTTTACAAGACAAATAACCTAAGAAACCATATAAAGAACATAAAGACTAATTTGAATCAAGCAAAAACTTTTACAACCTCACAAAGATAAAGAATCAATTAGATGCAAGAAACTAGTCTGATAATGACAAGAATACCATAAGCTATACCAGACTAGAAAACCACAGCCATACAAGAATACCTGATTAAACACAAAATCATAGAGTTGTAATCAGAAAATATCCCTCACAAGAGAGAACATATGAGGCTGTCATATATAATAAAAAATAATCTTGTGAATTCGAATGGTTAAAAACACGTGAACCATAAAAGCTCAACTAACCAGAGCCAAGATTAAAATTGATAAGACATGCGGGTCAAGTAAACCACCATGAAACCATTTATGCCAATAATAAAAGAATATTCATGATACAAATCAAAACCCATTAAAACACAGTCATAACCGAAAGACATTTTTAACATCAATCAACAAAAAAACTATATCACACAAACCAAGAGTCCTAGACAAGGGTTTAAGAACAACAATATGACATGAGATTACTTCTACTAACAATCTCGAATAAAGACAAGATCATGACACATAGAAGACGTCCCAAAGACAGATAAACAGGCTCACAACAACATTATACTAGAATGGACAAAAAACATAACCAATCAAGAAATAACATATTGTCGAAAAATACATAATCCTTGATATATTTAAGAAAAAGGAAAGAAGTACTAATTTTTATATTCCAGCCTTAAAAACATGTTGTCAAACATAACTGTGAGACATTTTAATGCATCTAAAATCTTATATATCGAGAGAAACTGTAACACCCCAACCCGGGTAGGGCTGACGTGTCACACAAACAGTAAATCAGAGTTTCATAACGATAAGATTAAAGTGCTAAGGAACACACAAATCCTTACATAGATCCAAATAACTTAAATAAAGTCTTAAAATCAAAATACTATTAAGTCTTTTTGATCCAATTATTCTCATCCTAACTTCTTGAGTTAACACTCTTCACTCGTTCCCCTGAGCCCCTTGAGTACCTGTTATAAAAATAAGAGAAAACAACAAAAGAAAATACGGCTGAGCCAAAGAATGCTCAGTAACGGAAATAAACGATAGCAATACAATGATCGATAATGATAACAATGAGATGATCAAGTTGAAAATCAAATGATAATGATCATCTAAAAGGAATACCCATATGAGCCAATAACAATAACAATTAACAATGTGTACATTAGCTGCAGTTCTAATGCACCAATATGTGAGATAGGAATGTGGGCACACACACCTAACCATCTCACCAATAACAATAACAATGATATCCTAGGATCGATCCATACGCCTCCTTTAACAATAATCAATATGTGTCACAACTTAGCACATAATAATAATGTAGAGACGCTGTGGTCTAATCGCTCTGCCACAGATAGAGCACGTCACTTGTGCCACAATGACGCCCTATGTCCCCATAGGTGGATGTGCTCGGGTATGGAGGTCAATGATACAATCAATCAAGCCAATATAACACAATAAGTTACACTAGTGCTCATAACCCTTAATCAAGGCCACTAGCTATAATCAATCATTTAGGGAGCATGTGACAATGAGTACAAAGCAGATAAAGGCTATCACATGCAAACAATATCAACTATACAATAAACACTTATAACAATAATCTTATGGATTTAATAACCAACAAGTCAAGTTAAGAATTCAAAATACCGATCAAGAACGAGAGGTATTCATGCTACGAGAGGGAAAGGTCGGAATCCGTACCTTATACACGAATGACAATAATCAGAAACAAAGTCTAGGCTCGGTTAACGCCGTGAGAACCTACGATAACGTAACGCAAATTATAGTTTGAAAAATTCCAGTTCTGCCTCTGTCTTTTCGCACTCGTTAAAAATACTAAACACGTTTAAAAATTCTGAAAATCTCCAGTTTACTAGATTAGTGAGTTATGAACAACTTTCATTTAGAAAAGTTTCTGATTTGGATTACCGAAATATGAGAAAAACGTGGATCTTTACAGCTGCGCAGAACTGCTAGCTGTTACGAAAACGACTGTTTGGAGGTCTAAACGAATGAGTTTTTCGATGTTTTATATACCAACAGATTCGTCTTTCGACGAACTTCGTCACGGACATAAGATTTAACTGATTTGAATCTGTTATGAAAGAGTTATGGCCTCCGTAAGTTGGCTGTAAAAATACGGAACTAATCAACTATTTAAAACTTATTTTTAAACAAAATGAACTATTTATAATGTTTGTTAATATTATATATAACTTGTTAAGGTCTCTAACAAATTAATTTACAGAAGATTAATTGGGTACTTTCATATAATAAGTTTTATGTTTAATCATATTTTTACCATTTATTAAAAGAATTCCATAAAAATAATTTAAATAAATGTCCTTGTTATATAATCTTATAAAGGCTTAGACTTAAATAAAATTACAGAAAATTATGGTTGTTGATGTAAAAATAAACAGAGCTTATAAAAAGATTTTTATAATTTTTGGTAATTTTTCTGTAATTTTTAAAGGTTAAAGAGGCTTTAAAAAAAATAGAAGAGGGTGCCCGGGTTCGAACCCGGGACCTCTTGGATTGAAATCAGACAGGAAACCAGTGAACCAAGGCTCTAAGCCGCGTAATAACTCAGCTTCTAATTCTTAAAACAAGTCTTAAACAAATCCCCTAATTTCCCCATGAACCCTAGTTTCAATTTGATCCAAATTGAAGTCCGATTTGTTGTTGTAAATGCTTAATTTCATAGGGCTTTTGTTCCCCACCCTAAATCGAGTAGGTAGGTGTTCTTAATTACCTGATTACGTTTCGAATTGAAGATGAAAGCCACGAAGAACAGGTCGCGGTCACCTCGGTCCAATCGATGAGTAAATGCAGCCTATAATCGAATTAAACTCGAGGGTAGCTTCGAACAATGATCTTTATGCAAAACCTTCTATCAATTTTGGTTTATAATGCCTCTAAGACCACTGTCGATTACGTTGCAGATCCGCGATAGAGAGGAAATCGAACGGGATGTTTGTGTGGGTGTTAGGTGAAATTGAGAGCATAGGCAGATTAGGAATTCGTATATGATTGATTAGGTAGCATTCAATTCAATTATTATGTCTGTGTAGGGCGATTTAAAAATGATAAAGTGACCGAAAGTTTGGTGATTTCGTGAGTTGTAATCCGGTTGTTAATACTCAATTACATCGCGTATTGTAGTGGGAATCTTCGTCACGATCGCATTGGTGTAAATTGGAGACAAAACCGCGGCTTAAAAACCGGGTTTTTGTGCCTCGCCGGAGCCGCCGGACTTGGCCGGAAGAACCCCGCCGGAAAAACGGGATAGGGAGAGAGAGAAAGCTGTGAGATTTACATAATTACACTAATGGTCCCTGTTGTTTTCTTCCTTTATTATTTCATGACCAAAGTTTTTAATTTCAAGTTTCATAAACTACAAAATCACCCCTGGACTTAAGTTTTAATTTATTTCAAGTTTAATAAACTTTTATAAATTACTATTATTATTATTATTATTATTATTATTATTATTATTATTAGTATTATTATTTACGGGTATTATAATTCTACCCCCCTTAAAACAATTTCGTCCTCGAAATTCTAAATAATGTAGCATGAATCCTTCTGAAAATACAATACGGTGAAAATAATACTTCTTTAAGCACACACCACTTACGAATAGAGTAGTCACTAACAGTTAGGCTTAGAAAACATACACTTAGTTGTCGAATAAGTATGGATACTGTGAACGAATCATTTCTTCTGTCTCCCATGTCGCCTCGCGTTCAGAATGATTTTTCCATAAAACTTTAACGAACGGTATAGACTTGCGTCTCATAACTCGTTCTTGACGATCAATAATAGCTTCAGGTTCTTGTTCATAAGAAAGATCTTCTTGAATCGCGTGAAGAGGGTAACTAATAACGTGCAACGGATGATAGTTGTATCCCCTCAACAAAGAGACATGAAAAACGTTATGAACATGAGAGAGTTGCGGTGGCAATGCTAAACGATACGAGACTTCTCCAACCCTTTCAAGAATCTCAAACGGACCGATAAAACGTGGACTTAACTTTCCTTTAATTCCAAATCGACGTATGCCACGACAAGGTGACACTTTGAGAAACACATGATCTCCGACTCTAAATTCCAACGCTCGTCGGTGTTGATCGGCGTAACTCTTTGTCTAGTTTGGGCTTCTTTCAACTTTTCTCTGGCAATGACAACTTTGTCCATAGTAATTTTAACCAATTCCGGTCCTTCGATTATCTTTTCTCCAACCTCATTCCAACATATCGGTGCTCTACATTTTCGACCATATAGAAGTTCAAACGGGGCCATATTTATACTAGCTTGCCAACTATTATTATACGCGAACTCAACTAAGCATAGATACTCATCCCAATTGCCCGTCCATTCGAGTGTGCATGCTCTAAGCATATCTTCCAAAGTCTGAATAGTGCGTTCAGATTGTCCGTCAGTCTGCGGATGGAAGGCGGTACTAAATCTTAACTTGGTTCCAAGCATTTTGGAAACCCTTCCAAAAGCGTGACGTGAAACGCGGATCTCTATCACATACAATCGATGATGGCGTGCCATGAAGTCGAATAATATCTTGCAGAAATATCTCTGATAATTTGCTAACTGAGTAACCCTGTTGGATGGGCAAGAAATGAGCCGATTTTGTGAGTCTATCAACTACGACCCAAATGGCGTCGTTCTTCTTGAATGTTTTTGGTAGGCCTGTAACAAAGTCCATGGAAATATCATCCCATTTCCACACAGGAATATCTAATGGTTGCAGTAATCCACTAGCTCTTTGATGCTCAATCTTTACTTGTTGACAAGTTAAACAATGACTCACATATTTAGCTACGTCTTCTTTCATACCACTCCACCAAAAGTTCTGCCTTAAATCTCTATACATCTTAGTGGCTCCCGGGTGAATAGAGAATGGTGAACTGTGTGCCTCTGCTAATAAGGAGTCACGAAGGGTTGAATCATTTGGCACACATAATCTATTTCCACACCAGATAACTCCTTGTTCATCAACTCGAAACTCAGATTGTTTCCCTATCTTCAAATTTTGTAATATCGCCCAAAGTTCTCCATCTTGATTCTGAGCTTCCTTGATCCGTGTAATAAGATCAGATTCTATCCTCATCTTGGCTAGATAACCGTTAGACTCACCAAGCTGTAACCCAACTTCCATTCTATCCAGATCTGAGATAATCTGTGGTTGGATTTGAAGAAATGCTACTCCACCTGCACTCTTTCGACTGAGAGCATCTGCCACGACATTCGCCTTGCCCGGATGATACTGGATGTTGGCATCGTAATCCTTGAGTAGTTCTAACCATCTCCTCTGCCTCATATTGAGTTCTCTTTGAATGAAAATATACTTAAGGCTCTTATGATCAGTAAAGATGTCACATGTCTCTCCATACAAATAATGTCTCCAAATCTTTAATGCAAACACTACAGCTGCAAGCTCTAAGTCATGTGTTGGGTAGTTTACTTCGTACGGTTTAAGCTGTCGGGAAGCATAGGCAATAACTTTACCATGCTGCATAAGAACACAACCGAGTCCTTTCTTCGATGCATCACTATAAATTTGGTACCCGCCAGATCCCGAAGGTAACGTAAGAATAGGGGCAGATACTAGTCTTTTCTTCAGTTCCTCAAAACTCTTTTCTCTATCCTCGTTCCAAGTAAACTTTACACCCTTTCTCATAAGTTGAGTTAGAGGCAATGCTACACGAGAGAAACCTTCCACAAAACGTCGGTAATAGCCCGCTAAACCAAGAAAACTACGAACTTCAGTGACGGATGTCGGTCGAGGCCATTTGGTAATAGCTTCCACCTTTGCCGGATCCATAGTGATACCTTTAGCTGATACAACATGGCCTAAAAATGCCACCTGTTCAAGCCAAAAGTCACACTTAGAAAATTTAGCATACAACTTCTTTTGGCGTAAGGTCTCCAAAATTGTGCGAAGGTGGTCTTCATGCTCCTCTCTACTTTTAGAGAATACCAAGATGTCATCGATAAAAACAATTACAAAGCGGTCCAAATACTCATGGAACACTCTGTTCATGAGGTCCATAAAGACAGCTGGAGCATTAGTCAAGCCAAAAGGCATAACTAGAAACTCATAGTGACCGTAACGGGTGCGGAATGCTGTCTTAGGAACATCTTGATCTCGGATCCTCAATTGATGGTATCCTGATCTAAGGTCGATCTTAGAGAAGAACTTTGCCCCTTGTAGTTGATCGAAGAGATCGTCAATACGCGGTAACGGATAGCGGTTCCGGATAGTAATCTTATTAAGCTCTCGGTAGTCGATGCATAGACGCATACTACCATCTTTCTTCTTCACAAATAATACCGGTGCCCCCATGGTGAAACACTTGGTCTAATGAATCCAAGTTGTAATAGCTCCTACAGTTGTTCTTTCAATTCCTTTAACTCTACTGGAGCCATCCGATAAGGTGCCTTAGAAATAGGTTCCGCCCCGGGGATTAAATCAATAGTAAACTCGACTTCACGCTCAGGTGGTAACCCTGGAAGTTCTTCAGGAAAGACATCAGGGAATTCCCGAACAATAGGAAAGTCTTCAATACGAGGAGTATCCACTGATGTATCTTTTATAGAAGCTAAGTATAATACCCGTAAAAAAAAATAATAATAATAATAATAATAATAATAGTGCAGGGGGTATTGTGCCATTTTTTTTAAACTTAAATTAAAAAGTTTAAGCCTCAAGAGAAAGAAATAGTAAACCACAGGGACTATTCTGTAATTTTTCGAAACTACCCAACCCCACCCCCCATTACCCGTCGACCACCATCGGCCGACCAACACCTAAATCGGGCACTTCGGGATTTTAATACTCGAATCATTCACGCATTAACAAGCTTTAAGTTGTTTATAATCACCCACTGAATCGAATTGCATGAAAAACAAATTTGAAAACCATCATCGATCATCATCTACAAGTCGGACCTGCAACTCACTTTTAAAACAACCTCCGATCGATTTCAATCGCATTTGATAAGGGGCTATTGCTCTTAATCATCATCCGAAGCTGTCTACAAGTTTAATTTGATTACAATCATCGTTTGGGCATGATTCGATCATCACCGTGACCGCGACCTGTTCTTCAACCAGTTCAGCTTCATTTCATCATCATAAGGGTAATTACACATACACACACACTCGATTCTTCATGGGGAACAAAAGCCCCATGATTTCAGATGCATTAACGATCGAATTGGACCTCAATTGGTTCGGATTCGAACCTAGGGCTCGAATGGGAAATTGGGGTTTGACTGAACTTGTGTTTAAAACAATTTGGAACCCAATATATTCGCGGCCGAGGCCTTTGGTTCACTGGTTCCCTGTCTGATTTCAATCCAAGAGGTCCCGGGTTCGAACCCGGGCACCCTCTTCTATTTTTTTCAAAGCCTTTTTAACCTTTAAAAATTACAGAAAAATTACCAAAATTATAAAAATCTTTTTATAAGCTCTGTTTATTTTTACATCAGCAACCTTAACTTTCTGTAATTTTATTTAAGTCTAAGCCTTTATAAGATTATATAACAAGGACATTTATTTAAATTATTTTTATGGAATTCTTTTAATAAATGGTAAAAATATGATTAAACATAAAACTTATTATATAAAAGTACCCAATTAATCTCCTGTAAATTAATTTGTTAGAAACCTTAACAAGTTATATATAATATTAACAAACATTATAAATAGTTCATTTTGTTTAAAAATAAGTTTTAAATAGTTGATTAGTTCTGTATTTTTACAGCCAACTTACGGAAGCCATAACTTTATCATAACAGATCCAAATCAGTTAAACTTTATGTCCATGACGAAGTTCGTCGAAAGATGAATCTGTTGGTATATAAAACATCGAAAAACTCATTCGTTTGGACCTCTAAATAGTCGTTTTCGTAACAGCTAGCAGTTCTGCGCAGCTGTAAAGATCCACGTTTTTCTCATATTTCGGTTTTCCAAATCAGAAACTTTTCTAAATGAAAGTTGTTCAGAACTCAATAATCTAGTAAACTGGAGATTTTCAGAATTTTTAAACGTTGTTTAGTATTTTTAACGAGTGCGAAAAGACAGAGGCAGAACTGGAATTTTTCAAACTGTAATTTGCGTTACGTTATCGTAGGTTCTCACGGCGTTAACCGAGCCTAGACTTTTGTTTCTGATTATTGTCATTCGTATAAGGTACGGATTCCGACCTTTCCTCTCTCGTAGCATGAATTCCTCTCGTTCTTGATTTTTATCTTGAATCCAGAACTTGACTTGTTGTTTATTAAATTCATAAGTTTATTGTTATAAAGGATTATCGTATAGTTGACATTGTTTGCATGTGATATGATTTATCTTCTTTGTACTCATTGTCACATGCTTCCTAAATTATTAATTGTAGCTAGTGACCTTGATTGAGGGTTAAGAGCACTAGTGTAACTTATTGTGTTATATTGGCTTGATCGATTGTATTATTGACCTCCATACCCGAGCACATCCACCTATGGGGACATAGGGCGTCATTGTGGCACAAGTGATGTGCTCTATCTGTGGCAGAGCGATTAGACCACAGCGTCTCTACATTATTATTATGTGCTAAGTTGTGACACATATTGATTATTGTTAAAGGAGGCGTATGGATCGATCCTAGGATATCATTGTTATTGTTATTGGTGAGATGGTTAGGTGTGTGTGCCCACATTCCTATCTCACATATTGGTGCATTAGAACTGCAGCTAATGTACACATTGTTAATTGTTATTGTTATTGGCTCATATGGGTATTCCTTTTAGATGATCATTATCATTTGATTTTCAACTTGATCATCTCATTGTTATCATTATCGATCATTGTATTGCTATCGTTTATTTCCGTTACTGAGCATTCTTTGGCTCAGCCGTATTTTCTTTTGTTGTTTTCTCTTATTTTTATAGCAGGTACTCAAGGGGCTCAGGGGAACGAGTGAAGAGTGTTAACTCAAGAAGTTAGGATGAGAATAATTGGATCAAAAAGACTTAATAGTATTTTGATTTTAAGACTTTATTTAAGTTATTTGGATCTATGTAAGGATTTGTGTGTATCTTAGTACTTTAAACTTATCGTTATGAACCTCTGATTTACTGTTTGTGTGACACGTCAGCCCTACCCGGGTTGGGGTGTTACAGTTATGGTATCAGAGCTTAGGCTCCTTCCTGTAGAAAACTTAAACTAAATAATTAAGACATGTGAGGATTGGGTAGACATTGGGTTAGGTTCTCTATATATTATATGGCTGTTTTCTAATTCACGTTATTCTGATTAATGTGAAATGTTTTCATTTTAGATGCCTCCCAGCCGTAATTCACGAAATTCTAGCGGGTCGAATGGACCTGATCCAAACCTTGTTGGTGCTATGACCCAAGCACTTACTGCTATACTACCAACTTTGATTGATGCGGTACGAAATCCGAATCCGAATCCAAATCCAAACCCAAATCCGAATCCGAATCCAAATCCAAACCCAAATCCGGATCCGAATCCAAACCCAAATCCAAACCCGAATCCAAACCAACTGGTGCAGACGTTTGGCTAGCGCGATTTCAAAAGCAAAAACCACGATCATTCACTAAGGCGGCTACACCTGCAGTGGCCAAAGACTGGATCGCTCACATTGAGAAAATTTTTACCGTGCTTAGAGTTGATCAGCAGTACAGGGCGAGTTTAGCTGCTTATAAGCTGGAGGAAGATGCTCAAGTATGGTGGGAGAATGTGGTAGCTGAAAGAGGAGGCGAACAGTTCATGGAGACTCTATCTTGGAATGATTTTCGTTCCATATTCTTTGACAAGTATTTTACGAATGTGGATAAAGCAGCATACATGCGGGAGTATGATAACATCCGTCAACGAAACGATGAATCACTCACTGATTTTACAGACCGGTTTTATCGACTGTTGGGATTTCTAGGTTCTTCTGCTGGACCACCTGAGGAACGGGCTGAAAAGTATCAATGGGCAGTATGTGATCGGATTCGTAAGGCTATTATTCACTCCACTTTCAACAATGTTGAGGAAGCAGTTAGGGTTGCAAAAAGGGTGGACCTGGAGAGAAAAGAATTTTTGTTAAAATTTGAGGATAATAAGAAGCGCAGTAGAGATGGGACTCGTATTCAGGCTGGCGGTGAGTCATCTCAAGGATCTGACCGAAATGGAAATGATCGTCAGAAAAATCAAGGATCAGGGAAGAACACTAAGCCATGGCATGGTAAGACTCGAACTCAAGGTCAAATGATACCCTACCAACAACTAATTGCAGCTCAACCGGTGAATCAAAAAGGCAATCCTTCCAGACATCCGATGTGTACTCATTGTGGAAAGCATCATCCCGGAACTTGTCGTCGACTTACAGGAGCTTGTCTTGGTTGTGGAGATATGGGGCATAGGGTTAGTCAATGCCCAAAGGCGAGGAACCGACCAGAGAATGATGCTAAGGGAGCCAATGCGCCACCCACTACTGGAGGTCGAGTATTCGCACTAACTGCAGGGGAAGCTGCTAATGCTCCAGGTACATCTTCCCGTACAAATTCATTCTAATAATCATAATCTACTTCCATTGATTCTAGTTTTACCGTCGTTAGTATCTCATTAGTTATCAATACATAGGTACGATTTGTGGTATACTTCGTTATGGTGACTATGATATTTCTGTATTGTTTGATACTGGCTCCACCCACTCGATAGTATCTCATTTATTCACAAAGCACCTTACGATCATGCCTACCGCTCTAGAGCCTGCATTAGTGATTTCTACTCCTGTTGGAGAATCGATTGTTATTTCACAAGTGTACCAAAACTGTCCTATTCAGATCGAATCAATCATTAGAGAGGCTGACCTATTTCCTATGCACATGGGTGATTTCGATATTATTCTTGGCATGGATTGGTTAACACGACACCATGTTACCATAGAATGTCAAACTCGTCGTGTGCTATTTGGTGATCCTATGAATCCTGACTTAGTTTACCAAGGGAACCTACCTCGGAAGCCTCTCAAAATTATCTCTGCTCTAAAAGCCCAAAAGCTTATATCTCGTGGATGTGAGGGATTCTTAGCTTCTATAAAAGATACATCAGTGGATACTCCTCGTATTGAAGACTTTCCTATTGTTCGGGAATTCTCTGATGTCTTTCCTGAAGAACTTCCAGGGTTACCACCTGAGCGTGAAGTCGAGTTTACTATTGATTTAATCCCCGGGGCGGAACCTATTTCTAAGGCACCTTATCGGATGGCTCCGGTAGAGTTGAAGGAATTGAAAGAACAACTGCAGGAACTATTACAACTTGGATTCATTAGACCTAGTGTTTCACCATGGGGGCACCGGTATTATTTGTGAAGAAGAAAGATGGTAGTATGCGTCTATGCATCGACTACCGAGAGCTTAATAAGATTACTATCCGGAACCGCTATCCGTTACCGCGTATTGACGATCTCTTCGATCAACTACAAGGGGCAAAGTTCTTCTCTAAGATCGACCTCAGATCAGGATACCATCAATTGAGGATCCGAGATCAAGATGTTCCTAAGATAGCATTCCGCACCCGTTACGGTCACTATGAGTTTCTAGTTATGCCTTTTGGCTTGACTAATGCTCCAGCTGTCTTTATGGACCTCATGAACAGAGTGTTCCATGAGTATTTGGACCGCTTTGTAATTGTTTTTATCGATGACATCTTGGTATTCTCTAAAAGTAGAGAGGAGCATGAAGACCACCTTCGCACAATTTTGGAGACCTTACGCCAAAAGAAGTTATATGCTAAATTTTCTAAGTGTGACTTTTGGCTTGAACAAGTGGCATTTTTAGGCCATGTTGTATCAGCTAAAGGTATCACTATGGATCCGGCAAAGGTGGAAGCTATTACTAAATGGCCTCGACCGACATCCGTCACTGAAGTTCGTAGTTTTCTTGGTTTAGCGGGCTATTACCGACGTTTTGTGGAAGGTTTCTCTCGTGTAGCATTACCTCTAACTCAACTATTGAGAAAGGGTGTAAAATTTACGTGGAACGAGGATAGAGAAAAGAGTTTTGAGGAACTGAAGAAAAGACTGGTATCTGCCCCTATTCTTACGTTACCTTCGGGTTCTGGCGGATACCAAATTTATAGTGATGCATCAAAGAAGGGACTCGGTTGTGTTCTTATGCAGCATGGTAAAGTTATTGCCTATGCTTCCCGACAGCTTAAACCGTACGAAGTAAACTACCCAACACATGACTTAGAGCTTGCAGCTGTAGTGTTTGCATTAAAGATTTGGAGACATTATTTGTATGGAGAGACATGTGACATCTTTACTGATCATAAGAGCCTTAAGTATATTTTCACTCAAAAAGAACTCAATATGAGGCAGAGGAGATGGTTAGAACTACTCAAGGATTACGATGCCAACATCCAGTATCATCCGGGCAAGGCGAATGTCGTGGCAGATGCTCTCAGTCGAAAGAGTGCAGGTGGAGTAGCATGTCTTCAAATCCAACCACAGATTATCTCAGATCTGGATAGAATGGAAGTTGGGTTACAGCTTGGTGAGTCTAACGGTTATCTAGCCAAGATGAGGATAGAATCTGATCTTATTACACGGATCAAGGAAGCTCAAAATCAAGATGGAGAACTTTGGGCGATATTACAAAATTTGAAGATAGGGAAACAATCTGAGTTTCGAGTTGATGAACAAGGAGTTATCTGGTGTGGAAATAGATTATGTGTGCCAGATGACTCAACCCTTCGTGACTCCTTATTAGCAGAGGCGCACAGTTCACCATTCTCTATTCACCCGGGAGCCACTAAGATGTATAGAGATCTAAGGCAGAACTTTTGGTGGAGTGGTATGAAAGAGGATGTAGCTAAATATGTGAGTCATTGTTTAACTTGTCAGCAAGTAAAGATTGAGCATCAAAGAGCTAGTGGATTACTGCAACCATTAGATATTCCTGTGTGGAAATGGGATGATATTTCCATGGACTTTGTTACAGGCCTACCAAAAACATTCAAGAAGAACGACGCCATTTGGGTCGTAGTTGATAGACTCACAAAGTCGGCTCATTTCTTGCCCATCCAACAGGGTTACTCAGTTAGCAAATTATCAGAGATATTTCTGCAAGATATTATTCGACTTCATGGCACGCCATCATCGATTGTATGTGATAGAGATCCGCGTTTCACGTCACGCTTTTGGAAGGGTTTCCAAAATGCTTGGGGAACCAAGTTAAGATTTAGTACCGCCTTCCATCCGCAGACTGACGGACAATCTGAACGCACTATTCAGACTTTGGAAGATATGCTTAGAGCATGCGCACTCGAATGGACGGGCAATTGGGATGAGTATTTATGCTTAGTTGAGTTCGCGTATAATAATAGTTGGCAAGCTAGTATAAATATGGCCCCGTTTGAACTTCTATATGGTCGAAAATGTAGATCACCGATATGTTGGAATGAGGTTGGAGAAAAGATAATCGAAGGACCGGAATTGGTTAGAATTACTAATGACAAAGTTGCCATTGCCAGAGAGAAGTTGAAAGAAGCCCAAACTAGACAAAAGAGTTACGCCGATCAACACCGACGAGCGTTGGAGTTTAGAGTCGGAGATCATGTGTTTCTCAAAGTGTCACCTTGTCGTGGCATACGTCGATTTGGAATTAAAGGAAAGTTAAGTCCACGTTTTATCGGTCCGTATGAGATTCTTGAAAGGGTTGGAGAAGTCTCGTATCGTTTAGCATTGCCACCGCAACTCTCTCATGTTCATAACGTTTTTCATGTCTCTTTGTTGAGGGGATACAACTATCATCCGTTGCACATTATTAGTTACCCTCTTCACGCGATTCAAGAAGATATTTCTTATGAAGAAGAACCTGAAGCTATTATTGATCGTCAAGAACGAGTTATGAGACGCAAGTCTATACCGTTCGTTAAAGTTCTATGGAAAAATCATTCTGAACGCGAGGCGACATGGGAGACAGAAGAAATGATTCGTTCACAGTATCCACACTTATTCGACAACTAAGTGTAAGTTTTTCTAAGCCTAACTGTTAGTGATTACTCTATTCGTAAGTGGAGTGTGTTTAAAGAAGTATTATTTTACCGTATTGTATTTCCTGAAGGATTCATGCTACATTATTTAGAATTTCGAGGACGAAATTGTTTTAAGGGGGGTAGAATTATAATACCCGTAAATAATAATAATAATAATAATAATAATAATAATAATAATAATAATAATAGTGCAGGGGGTATTGTGCCATTTTTTTTTAAACTTAAATTAAAAAGTTTAAGCCTCAAGAGAAAGAAATAGTAAACCACAGGGACTATTCTGTAATTTTTCGAAACTACCCAACCCCACCCCCCATTACCCGTCGACCACCATCGGCCGACCAACACCTAAATCGGGCACTTCGGGATTTTAATACTCGAATCATTCACGCAGTAACAAGCTTTAAGTTGTTTATAATCACCCACTGAATCGAATTGCATGAAAAACAAATTTGAAAACCATCATCGATCATCATCTACAAGTCGGACCTGCAACTCACTTTTAAAACAACCTCCGATCGATTTCAATCGCATTTGATAAGGGGCTATTGCTCTTAATCATCATCCGAAGCTGTCTACAAGTTTAATTTGATTACAATCATCGTTTGGGCATGATTCGATCATCACCGTGACCGCGACCTGTTCTTCAACCAGTTCAGCTTCATTTCATCATCATAAGGGTAATTACACATACACACACACTCGATTCTTCATGGGGAACAAAAGCCCCATGATTTCAGATGCATTAACGATCGAATTGGACCTCAATTGGTTCGGATTCGAACCTAGGGCTCGAATGGGAAATTGGGGTTTGACTGAACTTGTGTTTAAAACAATTTGGAACCCAATATATTCGTGGCCGAGGCCTTTGGTTCACTGGTTCCCTGTCTGATTTCAATCCAAGAGGTCCCGGGTTCGAACCCGGGCACCCTCTTCTATTTTTTTCAAAGCCTTTTTAACCTTTAAAAATTACAGAAAAATTACCAAAAATTATAAAAATCTTTTTATAAACTCTGTTTATTTTTACATCAGCAACCTTAACTTTCTGTAATTTTATTTAAGTCTAAGCCTTTATAAGATTATATAACAAGGACATTTATTTAAATTATTTTTATGGAATTCTTTTAATAAATGGTAAAAATATGATTAAACATAAAACTTATTATATAAAAGTACCCAATTAATCTCCTGTAAATTAATTTGTTAGAAACCTTAACAAGTTATATATAATATTAACAAACATTATAAATAGTTCATTTTGTTTAAAAATAAGTTTTAAATAGTTGATTAGTTCCGTATTTTTACAGCCAACTTACGGAAGCCATAACTTTATCATAACAGATCCAAATCAGTTAAACTTTATGTCCATGACGAAGTTCGTCGAAAGACGAATCTGTTGGTATATACAACATCGAAAAACTCATTCGTTTGGACCTCTAAATAGTCGTTTTCGTAACAGCTAGCAGTTCTGCGCAGCTGTAAAGATCCACGTTTTTCTCATATTTCGGTTTTCCAAATCAGAAACTTTTCTAAATGAAAGTTGTTCAGAACTCAATAATCTAGTAAACTGGAGATTTTCAGAATTTTTAAACGTTGTTTAGTATTTTTAACGAGTGCGAAAAGACAGAGGCAGAACTGGAATTTTTCAAACTGTAATTTGCGTTACGTTATCGTAGGTTCTCACGGCGTTAACCGAGCCTAGACTTTGTTTCTGATTATTGTCATTCGTATAAGGTACGGATTCCGACCTTTCCTCTCTCGTAGCATGAATTCCTCTCGTTCTTGATTTTATCTTGAATCCAGAACTTGACTTGTTGTTTATTAAATTCATAAGTTTATTGTTATAAAGGATTATCGTATAGTTGACATTGTTTGCATGTGATATGATTTATCTTCTTTGTACTCATTGTCACATGCTTCCTAAATTATTAATTGTAGCTAGTGACCTTGATTGAGGGTTAAGAGCACTAGTGTAACTTATTGTGTTATATTGGCTTGATCGATTGTATTATTGACCTCCATACCCGAGCACATCCACCTATGGGGACATAGGGCGTCATTGTGGCACAAGTGACGTGCTCTATCTGTGGCAGAGCGATTAGACCACAGCGTCTCTACATTATTATTATGTGCTAAGTTGTGACACATATTGATTATTGTTAAAGGAGGCGTATGGATCGATCCTAGGATATCATTGTTATTGTTATTGGTGAGATGGTTAGGTGTGTATGCCCACATTCCTATCTCACATATTGGTGCATTAGAACTGCAGCTAATGTACACATTGTTAATTGTTATTGTTATTGGCTCATATGGGTATTCCTTTTAGATGATCATTATCATTTGATTTTCAACTTGATCATCTCATTGTTATCATTATCGATCATTGTATTGCTATCGTTTATTTCCGTTACTGAGCATTCTTTGGCTCAGCCGTATTTTCTTTTGTTGTTTTCTCTTATTTTTATAGCAGGTACTCAAGGGGCTCAAGGTAACGAGTGAAGAGTGTTAACTCAAGAAGTTAGGATGAGAATAATTGAATCAAAAAGACTTAATAGTATTTTGATTTTAAGAATTTATTTAAGTTATTTGGATCTATGTAAGGATTTGTGTGTATCTTAGTACTTTAAACTTATCGTTATGAACCTCTGATTTACTGTTTGTGTGACACGTCAGCCCTACCCGGGTTGGGGTGTTACACTAAGAATCCCTCACATCCACGAGATATAAGCTTTTGGGCTTTCAGAGCAGAGATAATTTTGAGAGGCTTCCGAGGTAGGTTCCCTTGGTAAACTAAGTCAGGATTCATAGGATCACCAAATAGCACACGACGAGTTTGACATTCTATGGTAACCTGGTGTCGCGTTAACCAATCCATGCCAAGAATAATATCGAAATCACCCATGTGCATAGGAAATAGGTCAGCCTCTCTTATGGTTGATTCGATCTGAATAGGACAGTTTTGGTACACTTGGGAAATAACAATCGATTCTCCAACAGGAGTAGAAATCACTAATGCAGGCTCTAGAGCGGTAGGCATGATCGTAAGGCGGTTTGTGAATAGATGAGATACTATAGAGTGGGTGGAGCCAGTATCAAACAATACAGAAATATCATAGTCACCATAACGAAGTATACCACAAATCGTACCTATATATTGATAACTAATGAGATACTAACGACGGTAAAACTAGAATCAATGGAAGTAGATTATGATTATTAGAATGAATTTGTACGGGAAGATGTACCTGGAGCATTAGCAGCTTCCCCTGCAGTTAGTGCGAATACTCGGCCTCCAGTAGTTGGTGGCGCATTGGCTCCCTTAGCATCATTCTCTGGTCGGTTCCTCGCCTTTGGGCATTGACTAACCCTATGCCCCATATCTCCACAACCAAGACAAGCTCCTGTAAGTTGACGACAAGTTCCGGGATGATGCTTTCCACAATGAGTACACATCGGATGTCTGGAAGGATTGCCTTTTTGATTCACCGGTTGAGCTGCAATTGGTTGTTGATAGGATATCATTTGACCTTGACTTCGAGTCTTACCATGCCATGGCTTAGTGTTCTTCCCCGATCCTTGATTTTTCTGACGATCATTTCCATTTCGGTCAGATCCTTGAGATGACTCACCGCCAGCCTGAATACGAGTCCCATCTCTACTGCGCTTCTTATTATCCTCAAATTTTAACAAAAATTCTTTTCTCTCCAGGTCCACCCTTTTTGCAGCCCTAACTGCTTCCTCAACATTGTTGAAAGTGGAGTGAATAATAGCCTTACGAATCCGATCACATACTGCCCATTGATACTTTTCAGCCCGTTCCTCAGGTGGTCCAGCAGAAGAACCTAGAAATCCCAACAGTCGATAAAACCGGTCTGTAAAATCAGTGAGTGATTCATCGTTTCGTTGACGGATGTTATCATACTCCCGCCTGTATGCTGCTTTATCCACATTCGTAAAATACTTGTCGAAGAATATGGAACGAAAATCATTCCAAGATAGAGTCTCCATGAACTGTTCGCCTCCTCTTTCAGCTACCACATTCTCCCACCATACTTGAGCATCTTCCTCCAGCTTATAAGTAGCTAAACCCGCCCTGTACTGCTGATCAACTCTAAGCACGGTAAAAATTTTCTCAATGTGAGCGATCCAGTCTTTGGCCACTGCAGGTGTAGCCGCCTTAGTGAATGATCGTGGTTTTTGCTTTTGAAATCGTGCTAGCCAAACGTCTGCACCAGTTGGGTTTGGATTCGGGTTTGGATTTGGGTTTGGATTCGGATCCGGATTCGGATTTGGATTTGGATTTGGATTAGGATTTGGGTTTGGGTTTGGATTTGGGTTCGGATTACGTACCGCATCAATCAAAGTCGGTAGTATAGCAGTAAGTGCTTGGGTCATAGTACCAACAAGGTTTGGATCAGGTCCATTCGACCCGCTAGAATTTCGTGAATTACGGCTGGGAGGCATCTAAAATGAAAACATTTCACATTAATCAGAATAACGTGAATAAGAAAACAGCCATATAATATATAGAGAACCTAACCCAATGTCTACCCAATCCTCACATGTCTTAATTTATTTAGTTTAAGTTTTCTACAGGAAGGAGCCTAAGCTCTGATACCATAACTGTAACACCCCAACCCGGGTAGGGCTGACGTGTCACACAAACAGTAAATCAGAGTTTCATAACGATAAGATTAAAGTGCTAAGGAACACACAAATCCTTACATAGATCCAAATAACTTAAATAAAGTCTTAAAATCAAAATACTATTAAGTCTTTTTGATCCAATTATTCTCATCCTAACTTTTTGAGTTAACACTCTTCACTCGTTCCCCTGAGCCCCTTGAGTACCTGTTATAAAAATAAGAGAAAACAACAAAAGAAAATACGGCTGAGCCAAAGAATGCTCAGTAACGGAAATAAACGATAGCAATACAATGATCGATAATGATAACAATGAGATGATCAAGTTGAAAATCAAATGATAATGATCATCTAAAAGGAATACCCATATGAGCCAATAACAATAACAATTAACAATGTGTACATTAGCTGCAGTTCTAATGCACCAATATGTGAGATAGGAATGTGGGCACACACACCTAACCATCTCACCAATAACAATAACAATGATATCCTAGGATCGATCCATACGCCTCCTTTAACAATAATCAATATGTGTCACAACTTAGCACATAATAATAATGTAGAGACGCTGTGGTCTAATCGCTCTGCCACAGATAGAGCACGTCACTTGTGCCACAATGACGTCCTATGTCCCCATAGGTGGATGTGCTCGGGTATGGAGGTCAATGATACAATCAATCAAGCCAATATAACACAATAAGTTACACTAGTGCTCATAACCCTTAATCAAGGCCACTAGCTATAATCAATCATTTAGGGAGCATGTGACAATGAGTACAAAGCAGATAAAGGCTATCACATGCAAACAATATCAACTATACAATAAACACTTATAACAATAATCTTATGGATTTAATAACCAACAAGTCAAGTTAAGAATTCAAAATACCGATCAAGAACGAGAGGTATTCATGCTACGAGAGGGAAAGGTCGGAATCCGTACCTTATACACGAATGACAATAATCAGAAACAAAGTCTAGGCTCGGTTAACGCCGTGAGAACCTACGATAACGTAACGCAAATTATAGTTTGAAAAATTCCAGTTCTGCCTCTGTCTTTTCGCACTCTTTAAAAATACTAAACGACGTTTAAAAATTCTGAAAATCTCCAGTTTACTAGATTAGTGAGTTATGAACAACTTTCATTTAGAAAAGTTTCTGATTTGGATTACCGAAATATGAGAAAAACGTGGATCTTTACAGCTGCGCAGAACTGCTAGCTGTTACGAAAACGACTGTTTGGAGGTCTAAACGAATGAGTTTTTCGATGTTTTATATACCAACAGATTCGTCTTTCGACGAACTTCGTCACGGACATAAGATTTAACTGATTTGAATCTGTTATGAAAGAGTTATGGCCTCCGTAAGTTGGCTGTAAAAATACGGAACTAATCAACTATTTAAAACTTATTTTTAAACAAAATAAACTATTTATAATGTTTGTTAATATTATATATAACTTGTTAAGGTCTCTAACAAATTAATTTACAGAAGATTAATTGGGTACTTTCATATAATAAGTTTTATGTTTAATCATATTTTTATCATTTATTAAAAGAATTCCATAAAAATAATTTAAATAAATGTCCTTGTTATATAATCTTATAAAGGCTTAGACTTAAATAAAATTACAGAAAATTATGGTTGTTGATGTAAAAATAAACAGAGCTTATAAAAAGATTTTTATAATTTTTGGTAATTTTTCTGTAATTTTTAAAGGTTAAAAAGGCTTTAAAAAAATAGAAGAGGGTGCACGGGTTCGAACCCGGGACCTCTTGGATTGAAATCAGACAGGAAACCAGTGAACCAAGGCTCTAAGCCGCGTAATAACTCAGCTTCTAATTCTTAAAACAAGTCTTAAACAAATCCCCTAATTTCCCCATGAACCCTAGTTTCAATTTGATCCAAATTGAAGTCCGATTTGTTGTTGTAAATGCTTAATTTCATAGGGCTTTTGTTCCCCACCCTAAATCGAGTAGGTAGGTGTTCTTAATTACCTGATTACGTTTCGAATTGAAGATGAAAGCCACGAAGAACAGGTCGCGGTCACCTCGGTCCAATCGATGAGTAAATGCAGCCTATAATCGAATTAAACTCGAGGGTAGCTTCGAACAATGATCTTTATGCAAAACCTTCTATCAATTTTGGTTTATAATGCCTCTAAGACCACTGTCGATTACGTTGCAGATCCGCGATAGAGAGGAAATCGAACGGGATGTTTGTGTGGGTGTTAGGTGAAATTGAGAGCATAGGCAGATTAGGAATTCGTATATGATTGATTAGGTAGCATTCAATTCAATTATTATGTCTGTGTAGTGCGATTTAAAAATGATAAAGTGACCGAAAGTTTGGTGATTTCGTGAGTTGTAATCCGGTTGTTAATACTCAATTACATCGCGTATTGTAGTGGGAATCTTCGTCACGATCGCATTGGTGTAAATTGGAGACAAAACCGCGGCTTAAAAACCGGGTTTTTGTGCCTCGCCGGAGCCGCCGGACTTGGCCGGAAGAACCCCGCCGGAAAAACGGGATAGGGAGAGAGAGAAAGCTGTGAGATTTACATAATTACACTAATGGTCCCTGTTGTTTTCTTCCTTTATTATTTCATGACCAAAGTTTTTAATTTCAAGTTTCATAAACTACAAAATCACCCCTGGACTTAAGTTTTAATTTATTTCAAGTTTAATAAACTTTTATAAATTATATTATTATTATTATTATTATTATTATTATTATTATTATTAGTATTATTATTTACGGGTATTATAGAAACAATGTAGATATTTTGAGTGCAGGACAACTTATTATTTCCCATGTGACAAACAATGATTAAAATTTTGAAAGATTTAATTTGCAGTCATGACATAACATATAAAAAGGAAAAAGATAACAGGCCACGTGCAATATGGTGTAAAACAAAGAACTAAACCAGACCAATAGTGAACCTTGAACAACTTACAGATTCAATAGTGAACCCATGATTAATTCCTAACTAAACATCACCAATACGGTCAGATTACAAGGAGTTAATAAAACGAGACCAAGACATTACAATCTCTCAATCAAACACACTCAAACTAAACTAGAATGAACTCTAAATCTTTTTGTACAAATCAGTTTACCAAAGAGACAATCTAATAAACAAAGACAATATATGCTAGATACTCGCTCATAGACTTTTACGATCAAGACCATATGAACAACTCAAAGACGATGAAGCTGACAACGAAGATTGGAGTTTCAAAACAAAGCGTAGATGATGAAGATAAAGAAAAAACCCTTTGAACACAAATACCATCAAATAGCACAATATCAGTATCATAGACAATTAGTCACACTTTGATGGAACATAGATAAAACCAATCATAAGAGTCACGAGAGATCTTTCTAACATCCCTACTTCATTTATATACGTATGCATTGACACGAACTGAATGATACAGACAAACTTCATCATACATTTATCTTTCACACAACATGCAAAATCAGATTAAAGTATTAAACTCCAAGAACAAATCTAAAAACACATATAGACAAGAACCTGTCTTGCATCTAAACTCTTACAGAATGAAAAATAAATCTTTAAACTGGGCACACAAGTTCAATCATGGACAGAAAGCAGAGAATGGTGTCACACGCGCACGCGTAGGTAAAACTCACTGAAGATATATAATGTACACTCAAGTGACACCAAAAAGAAACAAAGAAAGAAAGAAAAAACGACCAAGAAAGTAGCAAGCCAAAAAACAAGACAAAACATATAATAGCAACTAACAGAGCAAACAGGGTGTGACTCTCCACATTTACAAAAGATTACTACCAGTACTCCTAACCAAGCCAATATTGCTTTAATAAATAAACAATGCCCATGACAGGAAATACAGATAAGAGAAGTTGAGAATTTTAGAAAACCTTACGGTGTCTTGGATGATTTAAAATTTAGTAGATCCTCGTCAATGTTCGTTGCAACGAATCAAACCGTTGAAATTGACTTCACAAACGCACCTAGATCACTTGAGTCTCCATGTACCGCAGCAACTTCATCCTTCTTCAAGAACCAAAAATCATATCACTGAAAGTACTCCTTCCACACACGGAAAGAGTCACCGCACAAGAGTAGTACGCCTTTTTCTGAGGCGCCTTCGACGATACTAAGAACCAGATCTTAGAGTTTCAAAATGCGAAACCCTAATTCGAGAAACAGAGATTCAGTCTGCAGCGGAAGATGATTACCAGGAATCACACGCGGCAATCAATCCGAGCCTTCGGCTCTGATACCATGTCACAAAACTCAAATCAAATATAGATGAAAATGTAACTCTCTATACGAACAAACGAATGAGAATCACGATCAATACAAGAATCAGACTCAACTACACAATCTCACACAAGATTATCAATATGATAACCTGTAACACTCTCACACATAAAATCTGAAGAATTAAACAAAGAACTCAGACTCAATGATAATGGCTGCTAAAAGACTTGGTGTATCACTCTCTGTACTTTTAAACAAGCACCCAGACACAGCACTTTATAGGGCACCACTTTATAAGCCCTAGCATCTTCACAACAAGCCCAACAGCAGCCCTTGCATCTTCACAGCAAGCCCAAACAGCAACAATCAACAAGCCCAAAGCCCAACTCGCAAATAAGAAAAACGAAAGTCCAACATTAGAACACTAGACATAAAATTGACTATAAACATAAATATTTAACAATTACACAACACAGTTATGAAACATAAAAAAATAGATGTAAAAACATTAAACTACATACACATGTGCTTGTATGTTAACTCGAAATTTTTAGACTGAGATGTAAAACAAATAATTGTAAAATATGAAAAATATATGAGATCAAAATTGAAAGTGAAAAAAATATTAGGGTTAAATGTAAAAGACAAAACCTATAGGGTTGAAAATGAAAAAGTAAAAAAAAAAACAAAAAAACAAAGCGAGATACAATATATAAAATATAAGATACAAACCTTAATGTATAAGTATGTTGATAATTAGTATTATATAAATTATGATTTAGTATTTTGGTATCGACTAATCTTTTATATATTGATTTTATGTCTAGCATGTTCTTTGTTTATTTATTTATCTTTTTATAAAAATATTCTACATACTTTCACATCCATGATTTACATATACGATGATATTTAAATATACAATATATATTACTTAGAGTAGGTATCATTGTCAAGGGTTAATTTACTAGTAGGTGGGTGATTTATAGGTATTTCAATAAAAGAAAAATAGAAGGAATTAGCTTGCACTAGAAAAAATCAAGAAAACAATTAAAGAATTAAGTCAAGAGTAAACTTTATTTTTACTCTCTGACGCGTTTGATCAAAATAACGATTTCTCTTCAAAATTTTGATTTCAAGTTTTTGCTCCTTATGATTTGCAATTTGTTACAATCAACCGGCTATCCTATATGTCTTCATTTTATCTGTTAGTCAACTCCACGTGCCCCTCATGTGATGGGCAGATATGCCATTTCATCTACCCTAAGCACGCCTTTTTACTTCTTTCGGATTTAAGAGGAAAGTCAAGAATGAAGAAGATAAAAAGTCTTCTAATTATTTACACTTCACTTGTTTAAAAGAACTCTATAATACAAATATTTTTTACTTTCTTTCCACCACCGTCCACTTCTTTCTCATATACATAACGTAAGAGCGTTGCAAAATAAATCAATCGAAAGAGAGGGCTTAGAGGACTGGCGTTTACGTAGCTATGTGGTGCCCAAGGTATATGCGTTTTATATTTTAAGCCCCAACCCAAAAACAATACGAGAGGGAAGATTAAGATGGTATGGACATGTCAAGAGGAGACCAATGGCAGCACCGGTCAGAGCAGTGGAGAACATCATCATAGAGGGCAGGAAGAGTAGAGGAAGACCTAGGTTGACTTGGGAAGAGAGAATTAGGCAGGATATGGTACACTTGCACCTCTCTGAGCACATGATCGAGGATAGGAGTGAGTGGAGGCGTAGGATCAAAATTAAGGACTTTTAGTGGTTTCTGTAGCTACGAAATGTCTGGGATTAATTGTTACGGGGTCTGATGTGTATGTAATACGCTTGGACCTTTTTAGGGGAAACTTGTGGCTTCCCTGATACATGCTTGTTCATTTTATACTTCCTTCTGGTGATATTTTATTTGTCGTCTGACGTGTGCTGTACCATATACCATATACCATATACCATATACCATATACCATATACCACATATCGTCTGATTGATTATATGTTTATTCGTTAGCGTTACTGCTTTTGCTATCGAGCCAGGGGTCTCTTTGGAAGCGGTCTCTCTACCTATCTAGATAGAGGAAAGACTTGCCACCACCTACCCCTCCCAGACCCTGCTCTTGAGTGGGACATACTGGGTTTGTTTGTTTGTTTGTTTGCCAAAAACAATGATATCCCAAGCCCAAGACCAAGCCTAATCATGCTTCAATCAGTTGTAAAGTTGTTATAACTAATTCTAGATATGAAACTGGTTGTAGTTTATCATCTTTCCTCTCTTTATCCGCTAGTATATGAAGGTGTACATGTTACTACTCATCATCATATGAAGGTAAAGTATGTTCTTACAAGACAATTAGTGTTAAATTAGTGCAGGTTTGAGTTTTAAATTTGAAAGGTTTACATAACACAACTAATGAAATTAGATAGATGTTTTGTTTCTAAAGAGATAGCTTGATGGTAAATTTTATTGAGTGGTTTTTTTTGTCTAGTGGGAACCACCACCCACTACCACCGTTTTTTTTTTCAGAAAAATTTTCACAAAAAGCGAGCAGTTTTTTTTCATTTGGTACAACAATAATTCAGATACAGAATTTGAGCAGAAAGGAAAAAGGAAGTGAAGAATTTTCGTCTTTTTCATTACAGCAGCTCAGAAACCGGTAGTTTTCCGGAGATTGAACCGTTGGATCGTCGTGAAATTTTAACAGGGTCTTCCTAACATCCTGGTGATCACATCTAACGGTGAGTTTGTGTTTATCACGTCCGGTGGTCAGGTTCTACAGCCGTGAAACAGAGCTGCTGGGTTTTGGGTGTTTTCTTCTCTTTTGTCTTGGGTTAGTTTCCATATGTTTGATGTTGTTAATTCCAAGTGTATGATGGTTTGTGTATGCCTCTAGTGTGTCTAGGGAAGATTTTGTATTGCTCAAATTTGGTGATAGTGGATTTTAAGCGGCTCTAGTAGTCCCGTGGTTTTTTACTCTCCCTTGAGAGATTTTCCACGCTAAAAATTTTGGTGTCTCTGTTTGGTTATTTTGTATATCTACTTGTTTACATCCTCACAGGTTCATACGGGTTCGGGAAAACTTTTAGGTCAAACGAGGTTACACTTCCGCATTCGTAATTTACCGTTGGTGATCTTGTTGTCGGTGTTGTTTTTCCCATCAGAGTGGTATCAAAGCCACTGGTTCCTGTCCTTGGCTCTTGATATTGAATCTTCTCATAAGATTAACACTTATTTGAACGATGGATGTTAATACAAGTAGGATGGTAAATTTGAATGGTTCTAATTATCATATTTGGAAAGGAAAGATGGAAGATCTCCTTTATGTGAAGGATTATTATATGCCCGTCATTAATACCGAGAAACCCGAAAACAAAGCAGATGAAGAATGGAAGATTATGCATAGACAAGTTTGTGGGTATATTCGGCAGTGGGTTGATGATAATGTTTTGAACCATATTATTGAGGAGACTCATGCTCGCACTTTGTGGAAAAGGCTTGAGGAGTTGTATGCTCGTAAGAGCGGGAACAATAAGTTGTTCTTGATTAAACAGTTGATAAACTTAAAATATCGTGATGGTACTCCAGTTACTGATCATTTGAATGCTTTTCAGGGGATCATTAATCAACTTTCAGGTATGGGTATTAAGTTTGATGACGAGGTACAAGGTTTGTGGCTCCTTGGCACTTTACCGGATTCTTGGGAGACTTTTAGGACATCATTGTCCAACGCTGCAGCAAATGGTGTTATTACTATGGAAATGGTTAAAGGCAGTGTTTTAAATGAAGAGATGAGAAGAAAGTCACAGGGTTCCTCTTCAAGTTCAGATGTCTTAGTTACGAAAAGCAGGGGGAGAAGTCAAAGCAGAGGTCCGAGTAATAGAGCGAAACTTCGTAGTAAGTCTAAAGGAAAGTTTGCTGATTTTGAGTGCTATCATTATGGTAGAAAAGGGCACACAATTAAGTTTTGTAGACAGTTGAAGAAGGAGAATAAGAAAGCTAATTACAACAATCAAAAGAACAATAATAAGAAAGATGATGGTGGCAATGACACTAATGAAGCTAATACTGCTACTGAAGAGTTCTTTATATGTTGTGATTATGATATGGTGAATATTACATCTGATGACTTGAGTTGGGTTGTTGACAGTGGTGCTACCTGTCATGTGACATCACAAAGGGATTTTTTCTCATCTTATACATCTGGTGATTTTGGGATTGTTAAGATGGGTAACAAGGGGGAATCTAAGATCATTGGTTTTGGAGATGTTTGTTTGAAGTTTGACACTAGGGTGGAATTGGTTTTACATAATGTGAAACATGTCCTGGATATCAGACTTAATTTGATCTCTGCAGGTTTGCTTGATGATGATGGATACCATAATTTCTTTGGTGATAGTAGTTGGAAACTCACTCGTGGCTCTTTGATCGTGGCAAGAGGCAAAAGAAACTCAAAGCTTTACATGACACACCCGAAGATCTCTAAAGATTCAGTTCATTCATTGGTGGATACTGACATGTCAGAGTTGTGGCATAAAAGACTTGGCCACATGAGTGAAAAAGGGATGTCTTTACTCTCAAAGAGGAATGCCTTGTCCGGTGTTGGTAATGTTCATTTGAAAAAGTGTTCTCACTGTCTGGAAGGTAAGCAAACAAGAGTTTCCTTTAAGAGTCATCCTCCTACTAGGAGAGACGTGTAACACCCGGAAGTTTGACTTTTGGTAGGCTATGCGACTGAGCCTCAGTCGTCTGTGATTTATGCGACTGGAGGTCAACCGCATGGCTATTCGGCCGATTAAAGCTCAACCGCACGATTGGAGTTCAACCGCCCGAATGAAGGATGAGCCGCATGGAACACGTGCGATTGGGGTCCAATCGCACAGTGTTGATGCGACTGAAGGTCCAGTCGCCCCTGGACCAGATGCGACTGGGATGTGGGTATAAAAGGGGAGCAGCTCCAGTCTCCTCCCATTTTTCAGTCGGGAAGAGAGCAAGGGAGCGAAAGAGAACAGAAAGAAAAGAGGGAAAGTGCTGCCGAGTTCAAGATCGATCGTGAAGCTAGCCAAATCGAAGCTCATCAACTCCTACCTGACAATGTGAGTTCTAGGACCCCTCATTTACATGTTTTCTAACAATTTTGGGGCTGGAATCACATATAAACCCTATTTTTGAAATAGTGTAAGTTTGACCCATTTGGGTAAATCTTGAGTAATATGTTTATGGTATGAAGTAGGACTTGTATATGCTTGTATGATGTCCTAGTATGAATCCCTGAGGCTAGGGAGGGTCGATTTGGGCTAAAAATGGGTTTAAGACGAGTTTGGGTGCGGGAGTTCGCGACTGCTGTTCATGAAGAACTCCAGTCGCTGCCCAGTTAGGGTTATGCGACTGAAGGGCCATTCGACCGAATGAGTGTTAGTTGATGTCCAATCGCCCGAATGAGGCTCAGACGCCCGATTGAGCCTCAATCGCACGATAGGTGATGCGACTGAGGGTTTCGGTCGCATGAGTTCAATCGCAGAGTAGTTCAGTCGTACAGTTAAGAGTTAGTCGCATATAGCCCAGTCGCATAGTGTCTAGTCGTACGGAAGGAAGTTCAATCGCACGTTTGAGTACCCATTCGCATGATAGCCCAATCGCATGGCCCAGTCGCATGGAGGACATGCGACTGGTGATAGTTCAGTCGCCCGAATAGGGCTGATGTGAGTAAATGTAGAAGTGTATGTATGATGTATGTATGTTAGTATGATGTTGCCATGATAGATGGTGAATACTGATGATATGTAAGTATTTATGTTCCTTATGTATATGTGTCTTATCTTTTAATATCTTTACGTGAATGAATGAACGAATGAAACGAATGTATTAAGAACGTAAAGTGAAAGATAATGAAAGAAGGAACATGATGAATGAATGCGTGCATTAATGAAAGAAAGTAAGTAAGGCTTGCAAGCAAATGAAAGGAGGTGCACACCCCTGGCAGGTGTTAGCTCAACGGTGTGCGGGTTAGCTACCCCGAAGGATGCACATCGGGGTCAGTCTTTGTGATTGACCAGAAGTATGTATGGGATCCTTGCCGCTTGCCCTAGGTGACTGGATCAGCATTAGTGCACAACGTTCGTGATTGATCATCACAGGTCCAGCACCCGCATTTGTGCACAACGTTCGGGGTATAGCATATGGCATTGATCCAGAAGTAAAATGAAAAGATAAGTGGTGCATGTACCTACCCCAGGTGACTGGATCAGCATTTGTGCACAACGTTCGTGGCTAACCACCACAGGTCCAGCACCAGTAGTATGTATGATGAAAGGGGGTATCGTACATGTCACCGAATGTAATGAACGTTCGAACGAAAGTAATGAAAGTAAGAATGAATGTAATGAATGTTCGAACGTAAGAATGAAGTATGAATGAAAGTAAAGTACGTACGAAAGTATGTAAAGTATGTATGTATGAAAGTAAACGAGAATGATGAAGTGTACACGAATGAAAGTAAGTAATGAATGATGAGATAATAACAATATTATCTACGTGTACGTATGATGTGTGAACACATGTATGGAAGAACAGTAATGAGAATGAAAGTATGTTTTATTATAAAACTAGAACTCACTCAGCAACGCTGACTTTTTATGTGTTTTCCAGTTGGCAGGTAGAGTTGATGAGGATGGCACGAGGCGGCTACTCAGCTCTTTTGGGATGGCATTCACTTTTTGATTATGCAGCCACATCATGTGTTGTGGGCCCGTAATGCGCGCAACACATCATGTTGCATGCAAGTGCAAGATTTCTTGATAATCCTGATAAACATGATTATTTAAGAAATCTTGTTTATGAAAGAAAATATATTTTTGAACTTAATATCTTCTATATGAAGAGAAATATATTTTCTTTTATTTATTTTCTTTCGGTAGAGGTCGCTGTATGACCCTATGATTGCTATGGAATATGCATCAGCAGCAATCATAGTATAGTTAAGCAATGTAAAGAAAAGCTTGTATTTTGTAATCAAGACAATGATGTAAAAGCTTTTATGATGAAATGAGAATGTATGTTTTATTAATTCCGCTGCGTATTTTATGATCATGTATGTTTTACGAGTGATGATGACCAACAGTAAGGTGCCCGGTGAGCGGGGCCTTACAAGTTGGTATCAGAGCAAAAGTTTAAGTAAAATGGGTAATTTTTTATAATAAACCTAAACTTAAACTGAGAATGGGACAGGGAGAATGAGAATGCCATCTGAGTAGTCGCGTGCCATCAGGTATTTTTCTTAAAGATTAACCGGTATTATGTGCGCTTGTTATGTGAATGACGTGTACTGTTAGACTTAGATGCTAATGTAGTCAGGACAGGTGATGCTCGGGGTGTGAAGAGTAGAGTAAGTGGCTAATCACAACTGGCCACTGTAATTAGGGACTTACTATACTTAACATAAACTGAGCTATTTCCTTGAATGACCGTGTTGGTGTTTTAATCTTTCAGTGTGATAGAAGATGGTCGGTGATAGATCATATGATGCTTCCCGTGATGGTGGACGTGGTGATGAGCCGCGTATCACGCGAGGAAGATCTAGGAAAGAGAAAGTAGTTCGTGAGGAGAACGAGATTCCTCATCAGGAAGAGACGGACGAAAGCGCCAAGTTGAGAGCCTCGGTGAAAGAGGCAGTTGTCGAGGAGGTACATCAGGTTATGCAGACGATCTTGTCGTCTGTAGTAACCGAAGTGATTAAGGCAGTACGTGAAGATGAGAGACGGGGGAGGAATCGGTCCTCCGGTAGACAGCAACAGACAGGGGCAGAAACGGTATTGTCCGATGACGAAGAGGAAGAGGAGGAAGAACAGGTAAGGGAGACAGCCCGGGGTTGTGATTATGGGAAATTTATGAGATGCAAGCCTCCGACTTTCGATGGTTCGGGTACGGCTGCTGATGCTCACCAATGGGTGAGAGAGATGGAGGCGGTCCTCGATATCAGTGACTGCCAGGAGGATAAGAAGGTAAAGTTTGCTACCCACTCGTTTACGGGGACGGCATTGTGCTGGTGGGACAATATTGTCCAGGCCGAGGGTAGCAGGGCCATTGGGAAAATGAAGTGGTCTGAGTTGAAGAGAATGGTGATCGAGGAGTTCAGTCCTCGTTGAGAGATGGACAGAGTTGAGAGAGAGTTCCTGCAGCTGGAGGCGGGAACAATGACCCACCAACAATACACGACCAAGTTCAACGACATGGCACGGTTGGTGCCAGAGCAAGTGACGCCGGTGTCTCGCAAGATTAACCGGTATATTCAGGGGTTGCCAGCTGAAATTCGTTGGCATTTGATTTCCGCCCGACCCAGTACTTTCAGGTCGGCGGTGGATTTAGCTGGGAGGTAGTACGATGAACGAGCTGCGTTGGTGAAATCCGAGGGCAGTAAGAAGGGAAGTGATGAGAGGAAGTGGCAGGGAAAGAGGTTTGGTCGGGGTGATACTTCGACAAATAGTAAGAAGGCACGGGTTGATGATCGTCGTGTGGTCGTGACAAGTGCAGGGTCGAGAAAGTGTGGGAAGTGTGGGCGAGAGCACGGTGGTGAGTGCAGATGGGGGCTGAATGTATGTTTCAAGTATGGAAAGCCCGGTTATATGGCCAAAGAGTGTAGAGGGATGAGGTGCTTTAACTGTGGGGAAAGTGGTCATATGAATAAAGATTGCAAGAAGCCGAGATCTGAGGGTTCTGGTGTGAAGAAGACAGGGGGTGAAGGTCGAAAGTGAGCGCCAGGGCATTTACGATGACGCAGGAAGAGGCGAGGACGGACCCCGATGTAGTGTCCGGTACGTTTCTGGTGAACCAAACTTTAGCCTCTGTATTATTTGATTCGGGTGCCAGTAGGAGTTTCATTTCTGCTGTTTTTTGTGCCAAATTGCCCGTTAGTAGTAGGCGTGTGGATGTGTCGTTTGATGTAGAGACTGCGATAGGTAAAACCACCAGGATTTCAGAGGTAATTGAGGGTTGCGATGTAGAACTGGAGGGTCACAAATTCCCAGTTAAACCCTTTGCGATGACGTTAGGTGGTTTCGATTTGGTGCTTGGTATGGATTGGTTGGCAGATTTCGAGGCGAACATTGTGTGTCGCAAGAAGATGATCAGTTTGACAGCGCCTGACGGTAGTCCAGTGACAGTTTATGGGGATCGGGTTACTACGATTCCGAAGGTGATCTCAATGGCAGTGGCGGGGAAATGTATGAGGCGTGGATGTAACGCCTATTTATGTTATGTGAAAGATGTAGAGAAACCAGCACCACAACTGTCTGATGTTCCGGTTGTGTGTGAGTTCCCAGACGTGTTCCCGGAAGACTTATCGGGATTGCCACCTGACAGAGAGATCGAGTTCCAGATTGATTTAGTACCAGGCGCCCAACCTGTTGCCAAGGCACCATACCGATTGGCCCCGACGGAGATGAAAGAGTTGATGGAGCAGTTACAAGAGCTGTTGGATAAGGGGTTTATTCGACCGAGTATCTCACCTTGGGGTGCTCCGGTCCTGTTTGTGAAGAAGAAAGACGGTAGTATGAGGATGTGCATCGACTACCGCGAGTTGAATAAGCTGACAGTAAAGAACAGATACCCCTTGTCGAGGATCGACGACTTGTTTGATCAACTTCAGGGTGCGAGTTGGTTTTCACGTATAGATCTTCGATCAGGCTACCATCAACTGAAGGTGAAGGAGCAGGATATCCCTAAAACAGCTTTTCGTACGCGCTACGGTCATTATGAGTTCCTCGTTATGTCTTTTGGTTTGACCAACGCGCCAGCTGCTTTTATGGACCTGATGAATAGGGTGTGCCGGCCGATGTTGGACAAATCAGTGATAGTATTCATTGATGACATCTTGATTTATTCAAAAAGCGAGACTGAGCATGCCGGTCACATTCGCGAAGTTCTGGAAACGTTGAGAAGGGAGAAATTGTATGCAAAATTCTCCAAGTGCGCATTTTGGTTGCGTGAAGTTCAATTCTTGGGTCACGTGGTAAATCCGGATGGAATTATGGTCGATCCGGCGAAAGTGGAAGCAGTGATGCAATGGAAGTCTCCGAAGACGCCGTCCGAGATCCGTAGTTTCTTGGGTTTGGCGGGTTACTACCGAAGGTTCATCCAAGACTTTTCCAAAATTGCTTCTCCACTGACAAAGTTGACCCGGAAGGATGTGAAATTTGTATGGGGTCAAGCTCAAGAGAAGGCGTTTGAAGAACTGAAGACGAGATTGACCCAAGCTCCAGTATTGGCGTTACCCGAGGGGAGTGAAGATTTGGTGGTTTATTCTGATGCCTCCTACTCGGGGTTGGGGTGTGTATTAATGCAGAGAGGGAAGGTGATAGCTTATGCATCCCGATAGCTGAAAGTTCATGAGGTTAACTACCCTACTCATGACTTGGAGCTAGCAGCTGTGGTTTTCGCGTTGAAGATTTGGCGGCACTATCTGTACGGGACGAAGTGCACCATCTTCACGGACCACAAAAGCTTGAAGTACTTCTTCGAGCAAAAAGATCTGAATATGAGACAACGGCGATGGTTGGAGCTTATAAAGGACTATGATTGTGAGATCCATTACCATCCGGGCAAAGCCAACGTGGTGGCGGATGCCCTTAGCCGAAAAGAGAGGCCCGAGCCAGTTCGGGTGAAGGCGTACCAGCTAATCATGACTTCCGACGTAATGAAATAGGTCAAAGAGTTCCAAGATGAGGCTTTGAAAGACGAACATCTTAACTCTGAACGCATGAGAGGTCTGGTCGCAGAGTTGGGTGAGAACGCAACGGGTGTTAGAACTCGGTTTGGGCGTATGTGGATTCCTCGTCTTGGGGATCTGCGAATGAAGATTTTGGATGAAGCTCATAAGTCTCGATACTCCATTCATCCCGGTGCTACCAAAATGTACCAAGATATGAAGAAAGATTACTGGTGGCCGGGTATGAAACGTGATGTGGTGGAGTATGTGAGTAAATGCCTCACGTGTTTGCAAGTAAAGGCAGAGCACCAGAAGCCGTACGGAAAGATTCAACCTTTGGACATCCCGGAGTGGAAGTGGGAGCACATCACCATGGATTTTATCACAAAGCTGCCACGTACCCCGAAAGGGTATGATACGATCTGGGTGATTGTGGATCGATTGACGAAGAGTGCTCACTTCTTACCGATGCGGGAGACATATTCGTCCGAGAAGTTGGCCGATCTTTTCATCAAAGAGATCGTGACTCGTCATGGTGTACCGGTGTCGATTGTGTCTGATCGCGACACCCGGTTTACATCCAAATTTTGGAAGAAATTCCACGATGCTATGGGGACGAGATTGCATATTAGCACGGCTTATCATCCTCAAACTGATGGTCAGTTGGAAAGGACCATTCAGACCTTGGAAGACATGCTTCGGGCATGTGTTATTGACTTTGGTGGAAGTTGGGATGACCATCTACCGTTAGCGGAGTTCTCATACAACAACAGTTATCATGACAGTATCGGCATGCCACCCTATGAGATGCTATACGGTAGGAGATGCAGGACACCCGTCTGTTGGGGTGATATTGGTCAGAAAGAACTGGGAAGCGTCAAAGTGGTAGAGGCTACGACTGAAAAGCTCGAAAGAATTAAAGCTTATATGAAGGCGGCCAAAGACCGACAGAAGTCGTATGCCGATAAACGACGCAGGCCGATAGAGTTCCAGGTGGGAGATCGGGTTATGCTGAAGGTCTCACCTTGGAAGGGGATCATTCGATTCCGGAAGCGGGGTAAGCTGAGTCCGCGATATATAGGCCCTTTCCGAATCATTGCTCGAGTAGGAGAGGTGGCCTATAGGTTAGATCTGCCAGATGAACTAAGCGGAATCCACCCGACTTTCCACGTGTCTCATCTGAGAAGTGTTTGGCGGACGAAGACATGGTCGTTCCACTGGATGATATCGAGGTAGACGAAAAGCTCAACTATGTAGAGCAACCAGTGGCTATCATAGATCGCAAAGAGAAGAGGTTGAGAAATAAAGTGGTTCCCCTTGTGCGTGTACAGTGGCGGCACAGGAAGGGATCCGAGTCGACGTGGGAAACTAAAGAAGAAATGAGGCAGTATTACCCACGATTGTTCGAGGAATGACAGGTTTCGGGGACGAAACCTAAAATAAGGGGGGTGGACTTGTAACACCCGGAAGTTTGACTTTTGGTAGGCTATGCGACTGAGCCTCAGTCGTCTGTGATTTATGCGACCGGAGGTCAACCGCATGGCTATTCGGCCGATTGAAGCTCAACCGCACGATTGGAGTTCAACCGCCCGAATGAAGGATGAGCCGCATGGAACACGTGCGATTGGGGTCCAATCGCACAGTGTTGATGCGACTGAAGGTCCAGTCGCCCCTGGACCAGATGCGACTGGGATGTGGGTATAAAAGGGGAGCAGCTCCAGTCTCCTCCCATTTTTCAGTCGGGAAGAGAGCAGGGGAGCGAAAGAGAACAGAAAGAAAAGAGGGAAAGTGCTGCCGAGTTCAAGATCGATCGTGAAGCTAGCCAAATCGAAGCTCATCAACTCCTACCTGACAATGTGAGTTCTAGGACCCCTCATTTACATGTTTTCTAACAATTTTGGGGCTGGAATCACATATAAACCCTATTTTTGAAATAGTGTAAGTTTGACCCATTTGGGTAAATCTTGAGTAATGTGTTTATGGTATGAAGTAGGACTTGTATATGCTTGTATGATGTCCTAGTATGAATCCCTGAGGCTAGGGAGGGTCGATTTGGGCTAAAAATGGATTTAAGACGAGTTTGGTGCGGGAGTTCGCGACTGCTGTTCATGAAGAACTCCAGTCGCTGCCCAGTTAGGGTTATGCGACTGAAGGGCCATTCGGCCGAATGAGTGTTAGTTGATGTCCAATCGCCCGAATGAGGCTCAGACGCCCGATTGAGCCTCAATCGCACGATAGGTGATGCGACTGAGGGTTTCGGTCGCATGAGTTCAATCGCAGAGTAGTTCAGTCGTACGGTTAAGAGTTAGTCGCATATAGCCCAGTCGCATAGTGTCTAGTCGTACGGAAGGAAGTTCAATCGCACGTTTGAGTACCCATTCGCATGATAGCCCAATCGCATGGCCCAGTCGCATGGAGGACATGCGACTGGTGATAGTTCAGTCGCCCGAATAGGGCTGATGTGAGTAAATGTAGAAGTGTATGTATGATGTATGTATGTTAGTATGATGTTGCCATGATAGATGGTGAATACTGATGATATGTAAGTATTTATGTTCCTTATGTATATGTGTCTTATCTTTTAATATCTTTACGTGAATGAATGAACGAATGAAACGAATGTATTAAGAACGTAAAGTGAAAGATAATGAAAGAAGGAACATGATGAATGAATGCATGCATTAATGAAAGAAAGTAAGTAAGGCTTACAAGCAAATGAAAGGAGGTGCACACCCCTGGCAGGTGTTAGCTCAACGGTGTGCGGGTTAGCTACCCCGAAGGATGCACATCGGGGTCAGTCTTTGTGATTGACCAGAAGTATGTATGGGATCCTTGCCGCTTGCCCTAGGTGACTGGATCAGCATTAGTGCACAACGTTCGTGATTGATCATCACAGGTCCAGCACCCGCATTTGTGCACAATGTTCGGGGTATAGCATATGGCATTGATCCAGAAGTAAAGTGAAAAGATAAGTGGTGCATGTACCTACCCCAGGTGACTGGATCAGCATTTGTGCACAACGTTCGTGGCTAACCACCACAGGTCCAGCACCAGTAGTATGTATGATGAAAGGGGGTATCGTACATGTCACCGAATGTAATGAACGTTCGAACGAAAGTAATGAAAGTAAGAATGAATGTAATGAATGTTCGAACGTAAGAATGAAGTATGAATGAAAGTAAAGTACGTACGAAAGTATGTAAAGTATGTGTGTATGAAAGTAAACGAGAATGATGAAGTGTACACGAATGAAAGTAAGTAATGAATGATGAGATAATAACAATATTATCTACGTGTACGTATGATGTGTGAACACATGTATGGAAGAACAGTAATGAGAATGAAAGTATGTTTTATTATAAAACTAGAACTCACTCAGCAACGCTGACTTTTATGTGTTTTCCAGTTGGCAGGTAGAGTTGCTGAGGATGGCACGAGGCGGCTACTCAGCTCTTTTGGGATGGCATTCACTTTTTGATTATGCAGCCACATCATGTGTTGTGGGCCCGTAATGCGCGCAACACATCATGTTGCATGCAAGTGCAAGATTTCTTGATAATCCTGATAAACATGATTATTTAAGAAATCTTGTTTATGAAAGAAATATATTTTTGAACTTAATATCTTCTATATGAAGAGAAATATATTTTCTTTTATTTATTTTCTTTCGGTAGAGGTCGCTGTATGACCCTATGATTGCTGTGGAATATGCATCAGCAGCAATCATAGTATAGTTAAGCAATGTAAAGAAAAGCTTGTATTTTGTAATCAAGACAATGATGTAAAAGCTTTTATGATGAAATGAGAATGTATGTTTTATTAATTCCGCTGCGTATTTTATGATCATGTATGTTTTACGAGTGATGATGACCAACAGTAAGGTGCCCGGTGAGCGGGGCCTTACAAGACGAGATACTTGATTTGGTGCATTCTGATGTATGTGGTCCGATGAAGACTGGATCACTTGGGGGTTGCTTATATTTTGTCACATTCATTGATGATCATTCAAGGAAAGTATGGGTTTACAACTTGAAGTCTAAAGATCAAGTGTTGGATGTGTTTAAGCAGTTTCATGCCTTAGTTGAAAGACAAACTGGGAAGAAGCTCAAGTGTATTCGGACAGATAATGGAGGTGAGTATATTGGTCCTTTTGATGCCTATTGTAGAGAGAAAGGAATTCGACACCAGAAGACTCCTCCAAAGACACCACAGTTGAACGGTTTAGCAAAACGGATGAATAGAACCTTGATGGAGAGAGTTAGATGTTTGCTCTCACATGCAGAATTGCCTGATTCTTTTTGGGGTGAGGCTTTAAATACTGCAGTACATGTTATTAATCTTACCCCGTGTGTTCCTTTGTCTTTTGATGTTCCTAACAGGGTTTGGAGTGGCAAAGATGTTTCATATGATTATTTAAGAGTCTTTGGATGCAAGGCTTTTGTGCACATTCCCAAAGATGAAAGGTGAAAGCTTGATGTGAAGACCAGACCATGTATATTCCTTGGCTATGGGCAAGATGAGTTTGGGTATAGGTTATATGATCCGGTTCTGAAGAAACTTGTTAGAAGTCGTGATGTGTGTTTGTAGAAGATCAAGGTTTGAAAGACATTGAGAAGTCAAACATAGTTCCTCAATGTAGTAATGATCTTATTGATTTGGATCCAGTTCCTCCTCGACAATCTGAACCACAAAATGGAGATGACACTCAAAGTGAAGAGCATGACACTGATGATAGCAATAATACAGATCCAGTGAACAATGATACGGATCCAACGAACAATGAGTTTGATGAGGGTTTCATCCAGAGCTACCAATACCAGGTATGCCATCATTTGTCCCACTTAGGCGGTCTACCAGAGACCGTCATCCTTCCACCCGTTATTCTGCTGATGAGTATGTTTTACTCACTGATGGGGGAGAGCCTGAGTGTTATGAAGAGGCTATGGAAGATGAACACAAAAGAGAGTGGGTTGGAGCCATGCAAGATGAAATGAATTCCTTGTATGAGAACATACCTTTGAGTTGGTAAAATTGCCTAGGGCAAGAGAGCTTTGAAAAACAAATGGGTTTATAAGCTCAAGACTGAAGAACATACGTCAAGGCCTAGGTACAAGGCCAGATTGGTGGTTAAAGGGTTCAGTCAAAGAAAGGGTATTGATTTTGATGAGATTTTCTCTCCAGTCGTGAAGATGAGTTCTATTAGGGTGATTCTTGGTATAGTTGCCAGCCTTGATCTTGAGGTTGAGCAAATGGATGTCAACACAGCATTCCTTCATGGTGACTTGGATAAAGAAATCTACATGGAGCAACCTGAAGGGTTTCAGGTTAAGGGTAAAGAAGACTATGTCTGTAAGCTTCAGAAAAGTCTTTATGGGTTGAAGCAGGCACCAAGACAGTGGTACAAGAAGTTTGAGTCAGTTATGGGGAAGCAAGGCTATCGAAAGACTACTTCAGATCACTATGTTTTCTATCAGAAGTTTGGTGTTGATGATTTCATTATCTTATTGCTTTATGTTGATGATATGTTGATTGTTGGTAAGAATGCAGAGAGGATTGTGCAGCTGAAGAAAGATTTGAGCAAGTCATTCGCTATGAAAGACTTGGGGCCAGCAAAACAGATTCTTGGCATTCGGATTACTAGAGATAGAGCTTCAAAGAAACTCCACATGTCACAAGAGCAATACATTGAGAAGGTGCTTTGCAGATTCAACATGGCTAAAGCCAAAGCGGTGAGTTCCCCCCTTACTCCCAATTTTAAGTTAACTGATAAAGATTGCCCTTCTTCGAAGGAGGAGATTGAAGAGATGGATAGAGTTCCATATGCCTCAGCGGTGGGTAGTTTGATGTATGCCATGGTGTGTACAAGACCTGACATAGCCTATGCAGTAGGTGTTGTTAGTCGTTTTCTGTCTAATCCAGGTAAGAAGCATTGGGAAGCAGTTAAGTGGATTCTTAGATATCTACGTGGTACCTCCAAATTGGGTATCACATTTGGAGATGGTGAGCCTATGCTTGTGGGTTATACAGATTCTGATATGGCAGGTAACAAAAACAACATGAAATCCACTTCTGGATATTTGATGACTTTTGCAGGGGGAGCTGTGTCATGGCAATCAAGGCTGCAAAAGTGTGTTGCGTTGTCTACTACAGAGGCTGAGTATATGGCAGCAACAGAAGCATGCAAAGAACTATTGTGGTTGAAAAGATTTTTGCAAGAGCTTGGCTTTATGCAACAGCGCTACGTGGTTCTTTGTGATAATCAAAGTGCAATTCACCTTGCTAAGAATTCTACGTATCATAAGCGAACAAAACATATTGATACAAAATATCATTGGATTAGGGACGCACTTGAAGATAAGTTGTTTGAGCTTGAGAAAGTTCACACCGATGTTAATGGTTCCGATATGTTGACCAAAGCTCTAGCAAGGGAGAAGTTGAAGATTTGTTGCTCAATCGCCGGGATGGCGAACTCTTCCACATAGACAAAAAGGGGGAGATTTATTGAGTGGTTTTTTTTGTCTAGTGGGAACCACCACCCACTACCACCGTTTTTTTTTTCCAGAAAAGTCTGCACAAAAAGCGAGCAGTTTTTTTTCATTTGGTACAGCAATAATTCAGATACAGAATTTGAGCAGAAAGGAAAAAGGAAAGTGGAGAATTTTCGTATTCTTCATTACAGCAGCTCAGAAACCGGTAGTTTCCCGGAGATTGAACCGTTGAATCGTCGTGAAATTTTAACAGGGTCTTCCTAACATCCTGGTGACCACATCTAACGGTGAGTTGTGTTTATCACGTTCGGAGGTCAGGTTCTACAGCCGTAAAACAGAGTTGCTGGGTTTTGGGTGTTTTCTTCTCTTTTGTCTTGCGTTAGTTTCCATATGCTTGATGTTGTTAATTCCAAGTGTATGATGGTTTGTGTATGCCTCTAGTGTGTCTAGGGAAGATTTTGTATTGCTCAAATTTGGTGATAGTGGATTTTAAGCGGCTCTAGTAGTCCCGTGGTTTTTTACTCTCCCTTGAGAGGTTTTCCACGCTAAAAATTTTGGTGTCTCTGTTTGGTTATTTTGTATATCTACTTGTTTACATCCTCAAGGTTCATACGGGTTCGGAAAAACTTTTAGGTCAAACGAGGTTACGCTTCCGCATTTGTAATTTACCGTTGGTGATCTTGTTGTCGGTGTGTTTTTCGCATCAAATTTATACTACCCCAATCAAGTAGTTATGGGTTAAAAATACTACGATGCATATGTTGATGATTATTTTCTAATGCTACTAATTTATGCATTTAATTTGAAAACCCAACATGAAGAATCAATTTCATGTATGGGTTATAGGTCGAAACTAGTTTCACTCCAACATTCTTGTTTAATCTCCATCTTAAATTAAGGGAAAGACAATTTGTCTTTACATCATGTTTTTATTTTTATATCATGTTTTTTTTAATCTTTATTTTTCTAACCCTAATTTTTATGAGATATGTACAGTACAACTCTAAATTTTACAGTTTGAAAAAAAAGATTAAAAGAACATGATGTAAATAAAGAACATTGTTTTTTGTGGTTGTGACAGCTTTAGACAAACTCTTGTCAATGATGATGAGCATGTATGGCAATGACATCTTAATCAAATCTCATATCATAAAATATACTTGCATATATAAAACTAGCTATAGTAACCCGTGTGTTACACGGGTTGAATAAATAAAAAATTAATATAACAAAATTTATTAATTATAAAATAATATTTTTAATATATAATATCATTGAAATTATGTATTATAAATGACTGTAAGTTATAAAATAGTGATATCAACTTTTTAAAACTTATTTTTTTTCAAAAAAAAATAAACGTTTTGTTCTAAAACAAACTATATAAAAATGTCATTTTTAAAAATTTTCTTATTATAACCCTTAAATTTAATTATTTTTGGTTTTAAAAAAATAACTTTTTAAAATACCAATTTTAAATATTTTGTATTTTTTGAAAAGTCTTATGGTTTAAATAAATTTATTATTTTATAAAAAATTGTTTATTTAGAAATAATATTAATAAATAGATCTCTTTATTAATTTATTAAATCTAAAAAGTGTTAAATAGTATTATTAGTAATTAAGGTAATTATTTAATAGGAGAGAGAGGCGGGAAAATTTTGGTGAGAATGATTGTGGTGTTGACACGTGTCATCGCAGATACTTTTTTATTAGAGTAGGAAGATATAGAATATCCTATCTTGATGTCATCAATATGTTTTAAACGTATTATGGCATCAACTACTTAAATGTTGTTTTGATATGTCAAACATGCATATACTAGAACTCTACTGTTTTAAAGGTACACCATTAAACTCTCATTTCATACACGACATTTTATTGACTTAAATATCGAAATCGCACCTGGGTTCCCCACCATCTTTTTTATAAAAATTTTAAGGAATTGTTGTTTCTTTTTTATCCGTTTGTACCATCAAATACTTTTGTTACATCTGATCAAATATATTGAAACAACATCATGTTCTTCCCGTGTCGGTAGAACAATAAGCTAAAAACCATGCAACACATTCGAAAGTATTTCGCTTTTAGGTTTTAACAATTCGTTAAGAAACATTTTAATATGATCTGTACATTAGTTTTTTTCCTCCCTAAAACATAATAAACAAAATTTAAAGTTGTCGAAATACATAACAAATTAAAATTGAAAGTGCCTATATATCATTGTTATAGTATACAGGTTAAGGAAAAAAACAATTTTAGACTAAAATGTATACCCAAAAGACTCGTAATCCTATAGTGTGGTCAATGATACAATGATGGAGCGGTTGCAAAGCCTATACACACCATCTGTCACACTATGGTAACGTAGAATTAGAAGTTGAATTAGATAGCAAGTGAATTATTAATCGTTTAAAAAAAAAGTCTAAAGAAATCTTTAATATCATGTGTAATTAAAACTAGATTTCAATGCCGCGCGTTGCTGCGGCTAACTGTTGGTAGCAATTGTGTTAGACTTGATATGTGGGGGTGCTTTCATATCATATGCAGATGAATTGTCACACTGAAGTCTACTACAAGCTAAGGATGATATTTTTTTGTTGTTCAAAATTACAACATATAGATAGGGTGGAAGGAGTAGCTTGATTTCCAAATCAATACAATGTTAGTACTTCATATATCTACACCCATTGAATAAAATATTAAATAATTAATAAAACAAATCGTTTACATATATTAGTACTATGTTACTATGTTAGTACTATGTTATAAAACAATATTTTAAGATAAAATACGAGTAAAATTACGTATAAGTTTTACATATATTTCAAAACAAATCGTTTCTAAAAAAAGTGTCATCTTTAAAAAATTTCTCATTAGAACCTAGAGTTTTAATTATTTTGGCTATACTAAAATTTTATTTTTAAAAGCACAGGTTTAAAATATTCTGAGTTTTTAAAAAACTTTAATTATTTAAAATTTTTCTTATTTTATAAAAAATTTATTTCTTTAGAAATTACATTTATTATCTTAAATTATAAAAAAATTAATTCTAAAAAAATAATATCATTATAAGTTAATGTAATTATTTAACAATAAATATAAACAAAAAAATTAATTTTAGAATGTGTAGAATTTATCATGTATACTTTCAAAACTTTATTTAATTAGTATAGAATGATTTTAGAGTGAACGTATTACTTAAAAATTTTAAAAATAAATTTGAATAATTACAATTACAAAACCCCCTTAAATCCCTTTGAATGCAGAGTATCAAATTGCATAAAAGGAAAAAAAACTTTTAATGCAGAGCTCAAGAAAAGAAAAAAAAAACTCATATCATAATACAAGTCATAATGTATATGTGATTAATATATTAAAGATTATAACTTTTAACCCATGTTCTGATATGAAGAACCCCATCCACATCTCCATCAGTCCATCAGCGCCACCGTGACACTACAACACCAGCAAGTCACCATCATCATCACACCATCCCACCGCCTGAAACAGTCTCCTACATCGGCAGGCCACCATCAATACATCCGAAACCGTCCCACTACAATTAGCACCGCCACATATGACCACCGTCAACCACTGCAAGCGCAGCCGTCGCGGTCCAGTGAGGGTTCAAAAGAGGCGAGATGGAGAACATCAAAAGACTGTGTTGATCCTTACGCAGAGCAGAGATGGGGTCGATCGATAGAGCAATCCAGCAGTCCACGAAGCAGACTCGAAGGAGCACCCATCAGATTTGACGTGGCATGTCGAAGCAAACAACGGTGGTGATAACGAAGGTTGAAGCAAATGATGATAGCTTCAGTCGTCTCTTTAGATTGATTGTTGGTGTAATCCTTCTCCCGCATCCCTCGCCCTCACTCTCTCTCTCTCTTCGTAACTGCACTCAATTGCTAATGCATCGTAGGGGTTGTTTTATATATAAGTAAAACTTTGGTGGGCAATGTGGAAAGTCATAAAAGGTGACTGTAGTTACCGACTATGTTTAATATATATTATAATATAATATAATATTCTTGAAACGAAAAAAATAAGAGAGAAAATTATTTTATATTTCCGGTTACAATACTCTAGATAGCTACAAGAAAATGAACAGAAGATGAAAAAAGAATCACCGACGAACTTTCATTTTCCCCTTCTTAAGAGATGGCGGGAAATCCTGAGCCGGTGATCCACAAAAGTCGCCGGAATTTTAACTCCGGCGATCAAAAGCGACGATCGATCTCAACATCTCATCATTTGAACAGATTCAACAGATACACCTCTCTTCCTTCTTCAGCACAACGATAATCTCTCAAACCACCATTCAAACACGTTGTAGTCACACAGGACTCTTCAGAATTCATCGACGGACTCCCCCGCCAGAGTTTCTCCGGCAACTCTTTCACCGGCAACAAACTCTGATCTACATCGAGATCCTTCGATTGCATCATGTTTAACGGTGGCTCACAGGCTCTCCGGCGCTTCAGCACCTTCGATCGTTGATGAATCACCGGATCCTGAACCCTAAGTGCATCGATTCCCGACGAATCACCGTGTTTAGGCATAATCTGAGGTCCGTCGATAAGCTCCGGGATCGGCCTTAACGCGCCGCCGCGAAGGACGGTGTCCACCGACGCCTGGCACACGCGCCAGTTCCCCGTCGATAGAAGTCCGACGGCTCCGTTCACCGGATCCACCGTCCGTCCGGCAGCTTCATATAACAACGATTGAAATAAAGCTGCAATACATATACAAAACAGTGAATCACCACACCTTTCAAGTTCAATCATAAGATGCATACATTCCAATTCACAAACAGTTGAATCGTAAATTCATAAATTGAATAATTGACCTAGATTTTGAGTGCGGTGGTTTACATTGACGTTGATTTTCCGGTACGGCGGAGATGAAGTTGATGAGTCCGGCACGGCCGAAGAACTTGGCGAGGAAGACGGTGGCGTGAGCTTGAGCTGCCGGAGTGTCGATCCACTGCAAGCAGGGCGGAGGGTGCAATTCTCACTGCATCCTTTCCTAAGAACTCGACATCCGTTGCAACTCATGGTTGAAGCTGAAACGTGAGAGGTGAAACCCTAGGTGTGTGAGGTGGAACCCGGCGAGTTTTGGGTGGTGTTCCGGTGAGAATGTGAGGGTAAGAGGCGGAGGAGTGAAACCGCATAGATGGGGGATTTGTAAAGGGTGGGTGGGGTTGGGTTGAGGAGTTAACTGTGGTTGAGTTAGAGAGCGGATTGGGTGTGGGCGGGTGTAGTGGTGGATTCCAAAGTATTGGGTGAGAGCGGCTGCGTGTTTTCGCGGATTTACGTGTTTTTTGGAAGGTAAACGTCTCAGCGGTATCCCATCTGGGTCGCGACACAATCGATGCGAGTTCGAGCCCCCGGATCCCCACTGGGTGTGGGTGTGCCCGTAGGACTTACCATGATCACGGTAGACCCGAATGAATAATTTTTAAGCTCGATCATCTGGGTAAATTTTGGCGAAAGGCCACCCAAGCTCGCGAACGCAGACAACGCTAGTAACCCGGCTCGCTCATCATTTCAAGGGAAACCCACCACCCAAAGGCCCACTATGGTAAACTCTTTGCCTACTTGAAGCATATTGCACCTAGTAAGCTTCAACTCATGACCTTCACTTTAGAAAATCATAGGATGACTCCTATTAAATCAGTTGATTCGAAACCCATTGGCTATTAAATGGTAAATGGTATGTTATTTAGATGCTCATTTAGTTTCTGTCATGAGTATATAGAAACTTTGATACAAAGATCTTTGTTGTTGTAATATTGTATTGGGCTTATTTTTCTGTTTATACTCTTTGAGGTTTAGCTCCTTGCTTGCTCCGTGCTTTTTAATATATGAATTTCCTTTGCCGTCCAAAAAAGATAGAAACTTTGATGTGTGTTTAAAATGGATTAATTGGATGATGGGATATCTCATTTGGTAAAAGATTTGATTTTAAATGAAAGGTGATGGGTTTAAAACCGGACATTATGTAATTTTATGTAGGAGTATAAAAATTCGTCGTAATTTTTTTTATGTGGTGTTAGGTTTGAATTATGTATATGTTATTATGTTTGTAGAAAAAAAACACTAGATTACTTAAAATAATGATTATATTAAGACCCCATGTTGGTTAGTGTATAAATTTGATGAACTTTTTACGTAAATCATTGTGTTTTTTGGGTGTAATTCATATTGTTGGAATAATTACACACTTACACCTGGAAGCTTAGCTGATACTAATATTAGGTTACGTTTTTGAAAACATTAACGTACATATTTTAAACCATTAACGTACATTTTTTTATAGAACGGCAAGCAGATTTTAATAAAACATAACTCTAGCAAGATACTAGAGCCAAGAAAGTACATACAACATATTAAAAGAGTTGAAGTTACACTATTCTCCGATTTCTCCCCATTCTAACAATGAAATAGATTTCCTATATTTCCTCTAGAATTCTTCCAGAGATCCAACTAATCCCTTTGAATATTAAGTCGTTATGTGTCTTCCACATATATCACATTGTCACCAATATGATAGTAATATTTACAAAAGAATAACTCTAGCAAGATGCTAGAGCCAAGAAAAGTACATACAACATATAAAGGAAGTTGAAGTTACACCATTCTTCCGAGTTTAACAAATAAACAAATTTCCTATATTTCGCCCACAAGATTTCCTATTTCGCCCACAAGATTTCCTAATTTCGCCCACAAGATTTCCTCATCTCGCTCACAACATATTAATGTTTTGTCACTAGAAATGCATTTAGAATTTAAATTTCATTTATAGATTTCAATTCCTTTGAATTCCAAATCCCATGGAAAATATTGAGGGGGCGTTTGGTATGCAGGAATTCAATAGAATTCAATGGGATTGGAATCTGAATTCCATTGGTCATTGTGTTTGGTTGGTAGGAATTCGTTAGAATTGGAAATTGAATTCCATTCTTCACGTGTTTGGTTGAAAAAGGAATTGGAATTGAAATTAATTCCCTCAAATTCCTTCAAATAAAGGATTTCAAAATTCTTCCAAATATTGAAGGATTTCAAATTCCACCGACTCTTGCCTCCACCACTAACCGCCATCTACCACCCCGCTCACCGCCGATCGACACTACCAACGACCCCGACCGTCGACTGCAGACACCCCCGCCAACCCTAACCCCCACCGCCCCCAACCGCCGTCCGCCGCCTACTACCCCGCCACCACCAACCGACTGTGACGCTCCCGATCGCTGACGCCGCTGCCCGCCCCCGATCACTGACTACGGTCGTCGTCCGCCGACCGCCGCCGTCCGTCACCGACCGCCGACCCCGACGACCCCGACCACCGCCGACCCCAATTGCCGTTACCGCCGCCCACCGACCGCCACCGACGCGGACTCCGCCACCCCTAATCGTCGATTGTCACCGATCGTCGTTGCTGAACCGTGTCTCGACGACGGGCGCGGTTGGTGGTCGCGGTCGATTGTTGACGGTGAAGGCGGCAGCGGTCGCTGGTATGTAGCGGCGATGATCGTGGTCATTGAGGTGGTGGCGGTTTGCAACGGGTGATAAATTCCAATTCCTTTATAATGTATTGGACTGGAAATGAATTTGGAATTTAAATTCCCTTTATAGATTCCAATTCTTTTGAATTTCAAATCATTTGGAAAATATTGAATTCCAAATGCAATTCCTTTGAATTACAATTCAAATTTCAATTCCAACAAATTCCGCGAACCAAACACCCCCTGAATTTTAAATACAATTTCTTCGAATTCTAATTTCAATTCCAACAAATTCCACGAAACAAATGCCCCCTAAGATTGTTGTTAAGTTTTATATATAACTATAAAATATACACATAAATTACTTATATTGAATTATATATATACCTATATATATAATATTCTATATAAAGTTATGATGTCTTCCGGTTCTTAAATCCGGTCCGACCACCAAACTGGTAAGTCATCTGGTTCGACGTCAAGAACTACCACCCTAGTTTTTTAAGCATATATCCTTGAAAACGTGTTAACCAGTCAACTTGTTTCAAGCGGGTCAACCCAAACCCAACATGTTTTTTAATATGTTTATTGCCCACCCAAATCTGTTTTTTCTTCGCGTATGGGTACGGTTCGTGTTAAGAATTACCACCCTAGTTTAAAGTTATTAACAACTCGTGTGCATTTTGATTTTTATTGCAAATTAAATACCAAGCAAGCCATTTTTTTAATTCTCTTGCCTTTTCTTCTTTTATTTTTCCCAAAAGATTTATGTATGTTACACTAGTTTTAGCAAACCCGTGTAATACACGGGTTGAAAATATAAAACACCATAATTCAAAATGTATAAATATTCGTATGATTAAGTTATGAATTACTATAACAATGAAAAACAAATGTTACATTTAATTTAAAACAATACGATTACACAATTAAGTTGATAATATAAAAAATTAATTTAAAACAAATGAATTATTACTATTAATTAAGTTTCTTAAAATAAAAAAACATGACTAAAATATATATTAGTTTAGACGGAAATTTTTTTTAAGAAGTAATATAAGAGTGACATGTGCATTGTAGTTACTCTTTTATTATATAGTATAGATTTTCATAACAACATTTTAAAACTAGATAATTAATTTGTTACACGCCTCAGGGTATGCCATATATTTCAATTAAGATAAATTTAGTTTGTTGATGTTAATCAGTTTGAACATAGTAAATAGGGGCATTTACATATTTTTTTTCTTCCTAAAATCATTAATTTCATACTTACCTAAATAAAAAATCAATTACATAGTTCCCATTTCAATAGACTTACATTCATTTTGAAAAACATCTTCTTACTCTAATAAAAAGGTAACTTGAGATGTCATGTGGCAGCACCATAATCATCGAGATGCCACGTGGCAGCACCATAATCATCGAGATGCCACGTGGCAGCACCACAATCATAATCACTAAAATTTTCCCCGCCTCTCTCTCCTCTAAATAATATACCTTAATACTAATAATATTATTTAACATTCTTTTACATTTAATAATTAAAAAAGAGATCTATTTATTAATATTATTTTTTAAATAAACAAAATTTTTATAAAATAATTAATTTTTCTAAAGCATATAACTTTTTTAAAAATATTAATATTTTAAAATTGGTATTTTAAAAATTCATTTTTAAAATAAAAATAATTACATTTGGGAGTTATTAAAAAAATTTTAAAAATGACATTTTTATACGGTTTGTTTTAGAACAAAATGTTTATTTTTTCGAAAAATTTAAATTAAAATTTTAAAATGTTGATATCACTGTTTTATTAGTTATAGTCAGTCATATCGTATCTTATAATATCATTTATAAATAATAAATTTTATTATATTAATATATTATTTATTAAATCCGTGTAATACACGGGTTACTAAAGCTAGTAATTTATATGTGTCTATCTATGTAAGTATATTATTTTATCATGACAAGTGTAGAAAGTATAACTGTACCTTTGATTTTATCATGCGAGGGTATGCTCTCTACTCTAGAAGAGTTGTTCAGATGCCAATAAGAAAGTCATAAATCGTTGACTTCATGACTTGTTATCTAATTTCATTATTTTTCTCAACGTAGAATAACATTTCATAAATTTTTATTTAAAATAAATCAATCATACAATCAAACATCTTGTTCTAGTTAATTTGCTAATATAACTGTTAATACTTAAGAAAACAACTTAGAAAAACATTGGTTTTATTGCACATATAAATGTGTGTAATTACATATATAACTATGTTACATATAACAATGATTAATCATATACATAACTGTGTGTTATCATATAAGTATGTTTATGTTATTGTCATTATAATCACGTGAACATACAATACTTTATACGTTTGGCCCGTTAACTTAATTATGTTCTACGAAACCATTCTATATAAAGGGCGTATCTGGTGCTGCAAAGAGCTCCCGCGTTCGCAGGGTTCAGGGAGGGTCCGTCCCATTTAAGGGAAGATGTACGCGGTCTTTCCCCCACATTTTTGTGAGGAGGCCGTTTTCACGGATCGAACCTGAGACCTTTGGTCTCTTAGGAACAACTTCAACCGCTGCGCCAATCCCGCCCTCGAAAACCATTCTATATATGATTTAAAAAAAAAAAAATCAATGAATTTAGAAGAAAATCTAGCAAGTATCCTGGAGATTCCTTTATGTGGATCCCAGTCTTAAGGATGAACATGAGCACCTCCCTTAATTTCCAACCATACCCTACCTCGACGTCACCTTCGATCCTTTTTTGTTAGTTTGCTTTCATGAGATCTACCATCAAGATACTCGAGCACACGTGTCGTTCTCTCTCATTGGTTGTTTCGACCTAATCATTCTTCCTACGTTTTCCACGGGCATCAACGTAATATGCTAAGTGTGGTTGTAGACAGAAGTCAATTTTCTTATCTATATCAATACTAAAATAATTTTGTTTTTGAACGGTAATTCTTCAATAATATTTGTCAATTTTCGTTGTTACTTGTTAGATAACACTAGTTTTATACTTTTATTGTTTTGTTGGATTACATCTACCATATTTGTATAGTAATCAACTAATTATGGGTTAAACTATATCACCTAGTAAGCTTCAACTCATGACCTTCACTTAGAAAATCATAGGAACTCCTATTAAATCAGTTGATTCGAAACCCATGGCTATTAAATGGTAAATGGTATGTTATTTAGATGCTCATTAGTTTCTGTCATGAGTATATAGAAACTTGATACAAAGATCTTTGTTGTTGTAATATTGTATTGGGCTTATTTTTCTGTTTATACTCTTTGAGGTTTAGCTCCTTGCTTGCTCCGTGCTTTTTAATATATGAATTTCCTTTGCCGTCCAAAAAAAGATAGAAACTTTGATGTGTGTTTAAAATGGATTAATTGGATGAGGATATCTCATTTGGTAAAAAGATTTGATGATTTATAATGAAAGTGATGGGTTTAAAACGCGACATTATGTAATTTTATGTAGGAGTATAAAAATTCGTCGTAATTTTTTTTATGTGGTTTAGGTTTGAATTATGTATATTTATTATGTTTGTAGAAAAAACACTAGATTACTTAAAAATAATGATTATATTAAGACCCCATGTTGGTTAGTGTATAAATTTGATGAACTTTTTACGTAAATCATTGTGTTTTTTGGGTGTAATTCATATTGTTGGAATAATTACACACTTACACCTGGAAGCTTAGCTGATACTAATATTAGGTTACGTTTTTGAAAACATTAACGTACATATTTTAAACCATTAACGTACATTTTTATAGAACGGCAAGCAGATTTTAATAAACATAACTCTAGCAAGATACTAGAGCCAAGAAAAGTACATACAACATATTAAAAGAGTTGAAGTTACACTATTCTCCGATTTCTCCCCATTCTAACAATGAAATAGATTTCCTATATTCCTCTAGAATTCTTCCAGAGATCCAACTAATCCCTTTGAATATTAAGTCGTTATGTGTCTTCCACATATCACATTGTCACAATATGATAGTAATATTTACAAAAGATAACTCTAGCAAGATGCTAGAGCCAAGAAAAGTACATACAAACATATAAAGGAAGTTGAAGTTACACCATTCTTCCGAGTTTAACAAATAACAAATTTCCTATATTTCGATTCCCACAAGATTTCCTAATTTCGCCCACAAGATTTCCTAATTTCGCCCACAGATTCCTCATCTCGCTCACAACATATTAAATGTTTTGTCACTAGAAAGCATTTAGAATTTAAATTCATTTATAGATTTCAATTCCTTTGAATTCCAAATCCCATGGAAAAATATTGAGGGGGCGTTTGGTATGCAGGAATTCATAGAATTCAATGGGATTGGATCTGAATTCCATTGGTCATTGTGTTGGTTGGTAGGAATTCGTTAGAATTGGAAATTGAATTCATTCTTCACGTGTTTGGTTGAAAAAGGAATTGGAATTGAAATTAATTCCCTCAATTCCTTCAAATAAAGGATTTCAAAATTCTTCCAATATTGAAGGATTTCAAATTCCACCGACTCTTGCCTCCACCACTAACCGCCATCTACCACCCCGCTCACCGCCGATCGACACTACCAACGACCCCGACCGTCGACTGCAGACACCCCCCGCCAACCCTAACCCCCACCGCCCCCAACCGCCGTCCGCCGCCTACTACCCCCACCGCAACCACCAACCGACTGTGACGCTCCCGATCGCTGACGCCGCTGCTGCCCCCGATCACTGACTACGGTCGTCGTCGCCGCCGACCGCCGCCGTCCGTCACCGACCGCCGACCCCGACGACCCCGACCACCACCGAACCCAATTGCCGTTACCGCCCCGCCCACCGACCGCCACCGACGCGGACTCCGCCACCACCTAACCGTCGTCGATTGTCACCGATCGTCGTTGCTGAACCGTGTCTCGACGACGGGCGCGGTTGGTGGTCGCGGTCGATTGTTGACGGTGAAGGCGGTTTACGGAGCGGTCGCTGGTTGTAGCGCGCGATGATCGGTGGTATGAGGGGGGCGTTTGCAACGGTGATAAATTCCAATTCCTTTATAATGTATTGGACTGGAAATGAATTTGGAATTTAAATTCCCTTTATAGATTCCAATTCTTTGAATTTCAAATCATTTGGAAAATATTGAATTCCCAAGCAATTCCTTTGAATTACAATTCAAATTTCAATTCCAACAAATTCCGCGAACCAAACACCCCCTGAATTTTAAATACAATTCCTTCGAATTCTAATTTCAATTCCAACAAATTCCACGAAACAAATGCCCCCTAAGATTGGTGTAAGTTTTATATATAACTATAAAATATACACATAATTACTTATATTGAATTATATATATAACTATATATATAATATTCTATATATAAAGTTATGATGTCTTCCGGTTCTTAAATCCGGTCCGACCACCAAACTGGTAAGTCATCTGTTCGACGTCAAGACTACCACCCTAGTTTTAAAGCATATATCCTTGAAAACGTGTTAACCAGTCAAACTTGTTTTCAAGCGGGTCAACCCAACCCAACATGTTTTTTAAATATGTTGTATTGCCCAACCCAAATCTGTTTTTTCTAACAATAAATATAAACAAAAAAATTAATTTTAGAATGTGTAGAATTATATCATGTATACTTTCAAACTTTATTTTAATTAGTATAGAATGATTTTAGAGTGAACGTATTACTTAAAAATTTTAAAAATAAATTTGAATAATTACAATTAACAAACCCCCTTAAATCCCTTTGAATGCAGAGTATCAAATTGCATAAAAGGAAAAAAAATTTTAATGCAGAGCTCAGAAAAGAAAAAAAAAAACTCATATCATATACAAGTCATAATGTATAGTGATTAATATATTAAGATTATAACTTTTAACCCATGTTCTGATATGAAGAACCCATCCACATCTCCATCAGTCCATCAGCGCCACCGTGACACTACAACACCAGCAAGTCACCATCATCATCACACCATCCCACCGCCTGAAACAGTCTCCTACATCGGCAGGCCACATCAATACATCCGAACCGTCCCACTACAATTAGCACCGCCACATATGACCCCGTCACCACTGCAAGCGCAGCCGTCGCGGTCCAGTGAGGGTTCAAAAGAGGCGAGATGGAGAACATCAAAAGACTGTGTTGATCTTACGCAGAGCAGAGATGGGGTCGATCGATAGAGCAATCCAGCAGTCCACGAAGCAGACTCGAAGGAGCACCCATCAGGATTTGACGTGGATGTCGAAGCAAACAACGGTGGTGATACGAAGGTTGAAGCAAATGATGATAGCTTCAGTCGTCTCTTTAGATGATTGTTGTGTAATCCTTCTCCCGCATCCCTCGCCCTCACTCTCTCTCTCTCTTCGTACTGCACTCAATTGCTAATGCATCGTAGGGGTTGTTTATATATAAGTAAAACTTTGGTGGGCAATGTGGAAAGTCATAAAAGGTGCTGTAGTTACCGACTATGTTTAATATATATTATAATATAATATAATATAATTCTTGAAACGAAAAAATAAGAGAGAAAATTATTTTATATTTCCGGTTACATACTCTAGATAGCTACAGAAAATGAACAGAAGATGAAAAAAGAATCACCGACGAACTTTCATTTTCCCCTTCTTAGAGATGGCGGGAAATCCTGAGCCGGTGATCCACAAAAGTCGCGGAATTTTAACTCCGGCGATCAAAGCGACGATCGATCTCACATCTCATCATTTGAACAGATTCAACAGATACACCTCTCTTCCTTCTTCAGCACAACGATAATCTCTCAAACCACCATTCAAACACGTTGTAGTCACACAGGACTCTTCAGAATTCATCGACGGACTCCCCCGCCAGAGTTTCTCCGGCAACTCTTTCACCGGCAACAAACTCTGATCTACATCGAGATCCTTCGATTGCATCATGTTTTAACGGTGGCTCACAGGCTCTCCGGCGCTTCAGCACCTTCGATCGTGATGAATCACCGGATCCTGAACCCTAAGTGCATCGATTCCCGACGAATCACCGTGTTTAGGCATAATCTGGGTCCGTCGATAAGCTCCGGGATCGGCCTTAACGCGCCGCCGCGAAGGACGGTGTCCACCGACGCCTGGCACACGCGCCAGTTCCCCGTCGATAGAAGTCCGACGGCTCCGTTCACCGGATCCACCGTCCGTCCGGCAGCTTCATATAACAACGATTGAATAAAGCTGCAATACATATACAAAACAGTGAATCACCACACCTTTCAAGTTAATCATAAGATGCATACATTCAATTCACAAACAGTTGAATCGTAAATTCATAAATTGAATAATTGACCTAGATTTGAGTGCGGTGGTTTACATTGACGTTGATTTTCCGGTACGGCGGAGATGAAGTTGATGAGTCCGGCACGGCCGAAGAACTTGGCGAGGAAGACGGTGGCGTGAGCTTGAGCTGCCGGAGTGTCGATCACTGCAAGCAGGGGCGAGGTGCAATTCTCACTGCATCCTTTCCTAAGAACTCGACATCGTTGCAACTCATGGTTGAAGCTGAAACGTGAGAGGTGAAAACCTAGGTGTGTGAGGTGGAACTCCGGCGAGTTTTGGGTGGTGTTCGGTGAGAATGTGAGGGTAAGAGGCGGAGGAGTGAAACCGCATAGATGGGGGATTTGTAAAGGGTGGGTGGGGTTGGGTTGAGGGTTAACTGTGGTTGAGTTAGAGAGCGGATTGGGTGTGGGCGGGTGTAGTGGTGGATTCCAAAGTATTGGGTGAAGAGCGGCTGCGTGTTTTCGCGGATTTACGTGTTTTTTGGAAGGTAACGTCTCAGCGGTATCCCATCTGGGTCGCGACACAATCGATGCGAGTTCGAGCCCCGGATCCCCACTGGGTGTGGGTGTGCCCGTAGGACTTACCATGATCACGGTAGACCCACGATGAATAATTTTTAAGCTCGATCATCTGGGTAAATTTATTGGCGAAAGGCCACCCAAGCTCGCGAACGCAGACAACGCTAGTAAACCGGCTCGCTCATCATTTCAAGGGAAACCCACCACCCAAAGGCCCACTATGGTAAACTCTTTGCCTACTTGAAGCATATTGCACCTAGTAAGCTTCAACTCATGACCTTCACTTTAGAAAATCATAGGATGACTCCTATTAAATCAGTTGATTCGAAACCCATTGGCTATTAAATGGTAAATGGTATGTTATTTAGATGCTCATTTAGTTTCTGTCATGAGTATATAGAAACTTGATACAAGATCTTTGTTGTTGTAATATTGTATTGGGCTTATTTTTCTGTTTATACTCTTTGAGGTTTAGCTCCTTGCTTGCTCCGTGCTTTTTAATATATGAATTTCCTTGCCGTCCAAAAAAGATAGAAACTTTGATGTGTGTTTAAAATGGATTAATTGGATGATGGGATATCTCATTTGGTAAAGATTTGATTTTAAATGAAAGGTGATGGGTTTAAAACCGGACATTATGTAATTTATGTAGGAGTATAAAAATTCGTCGTAATTTTTTTTTATGTGGTGTTAGGTTTGAATTATGTATATGTTATTATGTTTGTAGAAAAAAAACACTAGATTACTTAAAATAATGATTATTTAAGACCCCATGTTGGTTATTGTATAAATTTGATGAACTTTTTACGTAAATCATGTGTTTTTTGGGTGTAATTCATATTGTTGGAATATTACACACTTACACCTGGAAGCTTAGCTGATACTAATATTAGGTTACGTTTTTGAAAACATTACGTACATATTTAAACCATTAACGTACATTTTTATAGAACGGCAAGCAGATTTAATAAAACATAACTCTAGCAAGATACTAGAGCCAGAAAAGTACATACAACATATTAAAAGAGTTGAAGTTACACTATTCTCCGATTTCTCCCCATTCTAACAATGAAATAGATTTCCTATATTTCCTCTAGAATTCTTCCAGAGATCCAACTAATCCCTTTGAATATAAGTCGTTATGTGTCTTCACATATATCACATTGTCACCAATATGATAGTAATATTTACAAAAGAATAACTCTAGCAAGATGCTAGAGCCAAGAAAAGTACATACAACATATAAAGCCCAAATTTCCTATATTTCGCCCACAAGATTTAAATAATTTCGCCCACAAGATTTCCTCATCTCGCTCACAACATTAAATGTTTGTCACTGAAATGCATTTAGAATTTAAATTCATTTATATTTCAATTCCTTTGAATTCCAAATCCCATGGAAAATATTGAGGGGGCGTTGGTATGCAGAATTCAATAGAATTCAATGGGATTGGAATCTGAATTCCATGGTCATTGTGTTTGGTTGGTAGGAATTCGTTAGAATTGGAAATTGAATTCCATTCTTCACGTGTTTGGTTGAAAAAGGAATTGGAATTGAAATTAATTCCCTCAAATTCCTTCAAATAAAGGATTTCAAAATTCTTCCAAATATTGAAGGATTTCAAATTCCACCGACTCTTGCCTCCACCACTAACCGCCATCTACCACCCCGCTCACCGCCGATCGACACTACCAACGACCCGACCGTCGACTGCAGACACCCCCCGCCAACCCTAAACCCCACCGCCCCCAACCGCCGTCCGCCGCCTACTACCCGCCCACCACCAACCGACTGTGACGCTCCCGATCGCTGACGCCGCTGCCCGCCCCCGATCACTGACTACGGTCGTCGTCCGCCGACCGCCGCCGTCCGTCACCGACCGCCGACCCCGACGACCCCGACCACCGCCGACCCCAATTGCCGTTACCGCCGCCCACCGACCGCCACCGACGCGGACTCCGCCACCCCTAATCGTCGATTGTCACCGATCGTCGTTGCTGAACCGTGTCTCGACGACGGGCGCGGTTGGTGGTCGCGGTCGATTGTTGACGGTGAAGGCGGCAGCGGTCGCTGGTATGTAGCGGCGATGATCGGTGGTCATTGAGGTGGTGGCGGTTTGCAACGGGTGATAAATTCCAATTCCTTTATAATGTATTGGACTGGAAATGAATTGGAATTTAAATTCCCTTTATAGATTCCAATTCTTTTGAATTTCAAATCATTTGGAAAATATTGAATTCCAAATGCAATTCCTTTGAATTACAATTCAAATTTCAATTCCAACAAATTCCGCGAACCAAACACCCCTGAATTTTAAATACAATTTCTTCGAATTCTAATTTCAATTCCAACAAATTCCACGAAACAAATGCCCCCTAAGATTGTTGTTAAGTTTTATATATAACTATAAAATATACACATAAATTACTTATATTGAATTATATATATAAACTATATATATAATATTCTATATATAAAGTTATGATGTCTTCCGGTTCTTAAATCCGGTCCGACCACCAAACTGGTAAGTCATCTGGTTCGACGTCAAGAACTACCACCCTAGTTTTTAAAGCATATATCCTTGAAAACGTGTTAACCAGTCAACTTGTTTTCAAGCGGGTCAACCAAACCCAACATGTTTTTTAAATATGTTGTATTGCCCAACCCAAAATCTTTTTTCTTCGCGTATGGGTACGGTTCGTGTTAAGAATTACCACCCTAGTTTAAAGTTATTAACAACTCGTGTGCATTTTGATTTTTTATTGCAAATTAAATACCAAGCAAGCCATTTTTTTAAATTCTCTTGCCTTTTCTTCATTTTTCCCAAAAGATTTATGTATGTTACACTAGTTTTAGCAAACCCGTGTAATACACGGGTTGAAAATATAAAACAACATAATTCATAAATGTATAAATATGTCGTATGATTAAGTTATGAATTACTATAACAATGAAAAACAAATGTTACATTTAATTTAAAACAATACGATTACACAATTAAGTTGATAATATAAAAAATTTAATTTAAAACAAAATGAATTATTACTATTAATTAAGTTTCTTAAAATAAAAAACATGACTAAAATAATATATTAGTTTAGACGGAAATTTTTTTTAAGAAGTAATATAAGAGTGACATGTGGCATTGTAGTTACTCTTTTATATTATAGTATAGATTTTCATAACAACATTTTAAAACTAGATAATTAATTTGTTACACGCCTCAGGGTATGCCATATATTTCAATTAAGATAAATTTAGTTTGTTGATGTTAATCAGTTTGAACATAGTAAATAGGGGCATTTACATATTTTTTTCTTCCTAAAATCATTATTTCATACTTACCTAAATAAAAAATCAATTACATAGTTCCCATTTCAATAGACTTACATTCAATTTTGAAAAACATCTTCTTACTCTAATAAAAAGGTAACTTGAGATGTCATGTGGCAGCACCATAATCATCGAGATGCCACGTGGCAGCACCATAATCATCGAGATGCACGTGGCAGCACCACAATCATAATCACTAAAATTTTCCCGCCTCTCTCTCCTCTTAAATAATTACCTTAATTACTAATAATATTATTTAACATTCTTTTACATTTAATAAATTAAAAAAAGAGATCTATTTATTAATATTATTTTAAATAAACAAAATTTTTATAAAAATTAATTTTTCTAAAGCATATAACTTTTTAAAAATATTAAATATTTTAAAATTGGTATTTTTAAAAATTCAATTTTTTAAAATAAAAATAATTACATTTGGGAGTTATGATAAAAAAAATTTAAAAATGACATTTTTATACGGTTTGTTTTAGAACAAAATGTTTATTTTTTTCGAAAAAATTTAAAATTAAAATTTTAAAATGTTGATATCACTGTTTTATTAGTTATAGTCAGTCATATCGTATCTTATAATATCATTATAAATAATAAATTTTATTATATTAATATATTATTTATTAAATCCGTGTAATACACGGGTTTACTAAAGCTAGTAATTTATATGTGTCTATCTATGTAAGTATATGATTTTATCATGACAAGTGTAGTAAGTATAACTGTACCTTTGATTTTATCATGCGAGGGTATGCTCTCTACTCTAGAAGAGTTGTTCAGATGCCAATAAGAAAGTCATAAATCGTTGACTTCATGACTTGTTATCTAATTTCATTATTTTTCTCAACGTAGAATAACATTTCATAAATTTTATTTAAAAATAAATCAATCATACAATCAAACATCTTGTTCTAGTTAATTTGCTAATATAACTGTTATATACTTAAGAAACAACTTAGAAAAACATTGGTTTTATTGCACATATAAATGTGTGTAATTACATATATAACTATGTTACATATAACAATGATTAATCATATACATAACTGTGTGTTATCATATAGTATGTTTATGTTATTGTCATTATAATCACGTGAACATACAATACTTTATACGTTTGGCCCGTTAACTTAATTATGTTCTACGAAAAACCATTCTATATAAAGGGCGTATCTGGTGCTGCAAAGAGCTCCCGCGTTCGCAGGGTTCAGGGAGGGTCCGTCCCATTTAAGGGAAGATGTACGCGGTCTTTCCCCCACATTTTTGTGAGGAGCCGTTTTCACGGATCGAACCTGAGACCTTGGTCTCTTAGGAACAACTTCAACCGCTGCGCCAATGCCCGCCCTCGAAAACCATTCTATATATGATTTAAAAAAAAAAAAATCAATGAATTTAGAAGAAAATCTAGCAAGTATCCTGGAGATTCCTTTATGTGGATCCCAGTCTTAAGGATGAACATGAGCACCTCCTTAATTTCCAACCATACCCTACCTCGACGTCACCTTCGATCCTTTTTTGTTAGTTTGCTTTCATGAGATCTACCATCAAGATACTCGAGCACACGTGTCGTTCTCTCATTGGTTGTTTCGACCTAATCATTCTTCCTACGTTTCCACAGGGGCATCAACGTAATATGCTAAGTGTGGTTGTAGACAAGAAGTCAATTTTCTTATCTATATCAATACTAAAATAATTTTGTTTTTGAACGGTAATTCTTCAATAATTATTGTCAATTTTCGTTGTTACTTGTTAGATAACACTAGTTTATACTTTTATTGTTTTGTTGGATTACATCTACCATATTTGTAATAGTAATCAACTAATTTATGGGTTAAACTATATTAACTCATCAAACACTAAGCTCTTCATAATCATAAGTAAGACAGAGTGTGATCAGTTGAGAAAAAAATTTTATTTGTCATGAAGAAAAGGTTTTTAGGTTTATAAATATTATTAGGTTTCAAATTCCATTAACGCGTTTTAGACATGTACGACTATGAATAAGAGGAAAAACTTTACAGTTAAGCATCGACCAACTGCGTGTTACTAAGACCACTTTGGTACGTAGTTAGATGGTCCATATCGATCAATTGTCCTTTGTTTATTTCACTATTACTATGAATGGACTGGTTGTGACTTGGGTGCTAATGGCAGACAAGGGTTTGAAAATGAAGGCTAATAAATATCTACTCAAGATATGCGCATCTTTATCTTAAATAAGTTTAGTAAAAAAATAACATGGGAAACCAGACTCAACCCTTTGTCACATAATGGCTCAACATGGTCCTAGAGTGGTGGTGCCAATAGATGTGACCAAGAAACCAAGGGAACAGAAGCTCCCCCTTCATAACCGGTGGCACCCAGATATACCGCCCGTTGCTGAGGTTCGCGTTGGGGAAGTTTTTCGTGTCGAGATGGTTGATTTTCTGGTGGTGGTATCACTCGAGAGTACACTGCCCATGACATCAAGTACTCCGACCAATCAGTTGTGAGTGTATTGTACATGTATTCATGTATTTATTTATATGTTTTTAATTACCCTTTATGTGCATCATAGAAGGAATTATTCTTTATTTAATTTATCTAGATAACATGTTAGAATGTCAGAATATCACTTGGGTTGGTAGCCTAATAGTAGAAATAAAAGACTCTTCGAAGACCACAACGTTTAAACTTGGTTAAATAATTTATAGGACCTAAAATGGGTTGTAGCTAAAAAAAGTCAACAAGTCATAATGGGTCGGGCACTCGGGCTAGATTGGTTCGCTAAATAACTTTTTAATTTTTTTATTAAGCAGACTCAATTGATAAGAACCAATTGTTATGACTTTAAGGTTTCAAAACATGAATCAACTAAAGTCAAAATCGATCTTTAGTGGAATAGGTTCGGGTTAAAATTTAGTTTTTGAGAGGGAAAAGATCGGTTCTCTTTGGATTAATGGACCGGTTTGGGTCAAACGGGTTTGAACGAGGAAATTTACAAACTGATTACAAACTTACCATTTAGGTTCAATCCTAACGGTTTCCGTTCGGTCGGGTCGGTTTCTAAACCAGCTCCTCTGTACATCTCTATAGGGAAAAGAATCTAATGCACAAAATTAAGCCGAATGAAAGAATTATTTACAGATGCTTGGGTTAGATCCCAAAAGATTCACACACACATCCCCCTGTTTCTCACCCACACACCACCACTTCATCTATGGTTCCATCAACACCAAAACTAGTAATACCAATCGACCTAAAGAAGAAGCCATGGGAGCAAAAGCTACCCCTGCACAACCGTGGCACCCGAACATACCACCGGTTGCAACCGTTAAAATCGGTCAGTTTTTCAGGATAGAAATGATGGATTGGACCGGAGGTGCTATCAAAGATGATAATTCTGCTACTGATGTTAAACACTTGGACCTTTCAACTGTAAGTTTCAAGAATCAGTTTCAAGGTTCAGATGAATCAGATCATTAATTCAGTAGATGATAAGTCAACTCTGTGAAACTGTATGAAACTGTCATCTTGTATGTTGTTCTTTGTTTGATGAAATGGTTTTCAGGTGCATTATCTAAGCGGGCCGATTCGAGTCGTCGATGATGACGGGCCGGCCCGACCGGGTGATCTTCTTGCAGTTGAAATATGCAATTTGGGTCCTCTTCCTGGTGATGAATGGGGGTTTACTGCTATTTTTGATAGAGAGAATGGTGGTGGTTTTCTTACTGATCATTTCCCTTGTGCTACAAAGGCAATTTGGTATTTTGAAGGGATATATGCTTACTCTCCTCATATTCCAGGTAAAAAACTAACTGCTTCTCACTAAAGTGAATAGATTTATGAAGTAATATGTGCTAGCAGTTTGAGTTATATGCAAGTGTGTGGTGTTGCATTATCAGGTGTACGGTTTCCGGGCTTAACGCATCCGGGGATAATCGGAACAGCACCTTCGATGGAACTCTTGAATATATGGAATGAAAGGGAGAGAGAGCTTGAAGAAAATGGTTTAAAGTCATTAAAATTATGTGAAGTTTTGCATTCAAGACCATTGGCAAATCTGCCTTCAACAAAAGGGTGTCTTCTTGGCGAGGTAAAAGTGTTTGCGGGTCAACCCAACCTGAAGTGTGTTTTACAGTCCCTACTAAAATTGACCTTTTTAACCCAAACACATTTTGACGTGACCTACGTGTCTACTTGTCACCTCTAGTGATAAGACGCTTGACATTATTGGTTAACTATTTATGAGAGTATAATGAGAATAATCAAAGAAAACTTGATCAAATAGTATCTTTTAGTTATGGTAAAAACTGCTACAACAATCTTTAACTGATATATTCTATCTAATAGTAGATTCGTGAAGGAACTCCCGATGGGAGAAGATGGCGCTCGAGGCTGCAAGAACGATTCCAGGAAGGGAAAATGGAGGGAATTGTGACATCAAGAACTTAAGTAGAGGTTCAAAAATATACCTTCCAGTATTTGTGGAAGGAGCTAACTTCAGTACAGGAGATATGCATTTCTCACAAGGAGATGGTGAAGTTTCGTTTTGTGGCGCGATTGAGATGAGTGGTTTCCTTGAGCTCAAGTACAGTTTTCTTGTGTCATTCACCAAAAAAAGTTACATGTTCTAAACTGGTAGTTCAAGTCAACTGATTTTGTTTCAATTTTAACCTGTTATTAGGTGTGAGATAATACGCGGGTGGATGAAAGAGTATTTAACTCCAATGGGACCTACTCGTCTTCATGTTAATCCTATATTTGAGATCGGTCCGGTAGAGCCCAGGTTCTCAGAATGGCTGGTGTTTGAGGGGATAAGTGTTGATGAGAGTGGAAGACAACATTACCTTGATGCTAGTGTTGCTTACAAGCGAGCGGTCCTGAATGCAATCGATTACTTGTCGAAATTTGGGTACTCTAAAGAACAGGTTTGAGACATTTGTTTAAGGTTGTTGAAGATGTTGTATTGGTTGTGCTAATTAATGATGTTTTGGATTGATGATGTTTGTTAGGTGTATCTTTTACTGTCATGTTGTCCTTGTGAAGGAAGGATTTCAGGGATTGTTGATGCTCCTAATGCTGTTGCAACACTTGCAATTCCAACTGCTATCTTTGATCAGGTATTTGAATGCGTATGATCTTTAATTGAACCTAATAAGCAAATGGGAAAATGAGGTAATTAGCCATCTTAACCAATAAAATTACCAAAATGAGCATTCATTTTCTTATTATGTATGAAAAAGATTCCTAACTGTTGTAAAAATTTGTTTTCCTTTATACATATAAGAACAGTAAATTATTACATGTGATTCGAGTTACATAAGTGATACAAATAAACTGATAAGAATTTGGCTAAGGCACGTATTTTATACGCTTCCCTTAAAACAGATTTCGGGTGACACACACAAGAAACCCGTCTGTCTCCCAGGGTACAATAGCCGTAGCAGATTGCACTGCCGAAGTTAACCACAACCTGAAAATGATACCTGTACGCAATCTTAACGAAGAGATATAAGCGTAGAATTTTATCAACAAGATGCAAAGATCAAAACCGAAGCAGGAGCAGGAGCAAGTTCTGAAGCTAATGTACTGCTGCTGTGAGTTTTCTTGGTGTGCATTCAGGCTGCAAATGTGCAGCTATTTATAGCATAACTCTGGCCACCACCCTAGAGTTGTATATTCATGCAGGCCCATGCATGAGTCAGCCAGCACCCTACTCATGCTGCACCCAACCTGTTTGACCCTGTCTCTTCCGAAGTGTGATCAGCCATTTGACCCGAAGTGTGAAGCCATGCTGTCTCTTCCGAAGTGTGATCAGCCATTTGACCCGAAGTGTGAAGCCATGTTAGCTCATGTCAAAAACATAAAGGCGGCTCTCAAGCGGCTCGCGGCGGAGCGTGCGAAGTGCGCCATCAATACGCCACAAACGCCCATTCGCCCACGCCCACGCCCACGCCCACGCCCACGGGCACGGGCTCGGGCTCGGGCTCGGGCTCGGGCTCGGGCTCGGGCTCGGGCTCGGGCTCGGGCTCGGACGGCAAGGGCCATCCGAGCCTAGATAGATGTACTAGGAGGATACCCAAGTGTAGAAAATATTTGCTTATAAGGCACCTCATAGTTTACCATTCCACCAATGTGGGACAATCTAACTCATGGTTTATTACTTCACTTAAGTAAGACAATGCATCTCATGTTCCACCCCACCACCAATGTGGGACAATGGAACTTATGTTTTATCCCATCACCAATGTGGGATAATTCTTACAACTCTAAATTTTATATAACCATTGAGTTCTTCATTCACTTATAACTTTTATATATATAATATATATATATATAATTTCTAACAATTCCCCACATGAATGAGACTCAATATATATATATTCAAATAACATTTTCAACAGTCAAGTATTGCAGGAATAGTAGGTGTGACCTTTGAACTTTCCTTGTAAAGTGTACTTGGTCTCCTAGTAATTGATAGATTCGGTGTCTTTGAACCAATTACCCTTTACGTAGACATTATTACACTTCACACAATACTTTCCCTAGTTTGGTTAACTTCTCATAGTTGTGTCCGTTATGGTCATGGAACACTAACCTGGTTCTGCGAGAGCTCTAAGAATTGCGCACCCAACAATTCTATTCGAAGCGACCCCACTTCTCTCTTCGCATAGGTGATTTTCACGAAATCATTAAAAGCTATGAGCTTATCCTACTTTGTCACTATCTAATATAGGAATGGACTAGGAAGTATTCAACTCCCTTTAATAATTTAGGGAATCCTCCCCACAGTGACCAGAATTTGCATAATTAGGTTGTCCTATTGATCCTAGTTTATGGGATCTCCAGTCAACTAGGATAGGTTTTCCTTCATACAATTATTCCATGGGCTTTAGTCCCATTCCTTTGGACAACTTATATACTAACTCTCTGCTTAAACCTTTCGTAAGCGGATCCGCAATGTTATCCTTTGACTTCACATAGTCAATTGTGATAACTCCTGTTGAGAGTAGTTGTCGTATCGTATTATGCCTGCGACGTATATGTCTTGATTTGCCATTATACATTGCACTTTGAGCTCTTCCAATTGCCGACTGGCAATCACAATGTATACAAATGGCTGTCACAGGCTTTGGCCATCTTGGAACATATTCCAAGAAATGACGCAGCCACTCAGCTTCTTCTCCAGCTTTGTCTAATGCTATGAATTCAGATTCCATAGTGGATCTAGCTATAACAGTTTGTTTAGATGACTTCCATGATATAGCAGCCCCACCAAGGGTAAAAATATCCACTCGTGGATTTTGAATCTTTAATATCAGATATCCAATTTGCATCACTGTATCCTTCAACAACAGCTGGATCATGGCCATAGTGCAATCCATAACTACGTGTGTATCTCACGTATCTTAATAACCGTGTCATGCTTTTCCAATGTTCAAAACTTGGATTGCTAGTGTACCTACTTAATCTACTTACAGCATAAGCTAGATCAGGTCTGGTACATGTCATCAGATACATTAGACTGCCAATGACCCTTGAGTACTCCAACTGATTAACCCCTTCACCTCTGTTCTTTGATAGATGGTGAGAAGTATCAATAGGAGTTTGGGAGACACTCGTGTCATCTTTACTAAACTTCTCAAGGATCTTGTCCACATAATGAGATTGACTTAAAACAAGACCAGTTTGAGTTCTAATGATTTTCATACCAAGAATTACATCAGCCAAACCCATGTCTTTCATGTCAAATCTCGCTTTCAACATGTCTTTTGTAGATCTTATCATCTTATCATTACTTCCAACAATAAGTATGTCATCTACATAAAGACATAAGATCACATAACCACTTTGTGTGTCTTTCACATAACAACACTTGTCGCATTCATTAATTTTGAAGCCATTTTCAAGTATGACATTGTCAAACTTTTGGTGCCATTGTTTTGGAGCTTGCTTCAATCCATATAGAGATTTCACAAGTTTGCAAACTTTACCTTCCTGGCCAGGAATAGAGAAACCCTCAGGTTGCTCCATATAAATCTCTTCTTCTAAATCTCCATTTAGAAACGCGGTTTTTACATCCATTTGATGTACTTCTAAATTTCTCAATGCCGCTATTGCAAGCACCAACCTAACAGAGGTTATTCTTGTTACAGGCGAGTAAGTGTCAAAATAGTCTAGACCTTCTTTTTGTCTATACCCTTTGATCACTAACCTTGCCTTGTATTTGTCAATGGTGCCATCTGACTTCATTTTTCTCTTGAATATCCAGCGATATCCAAGTGGTTTACAACCTCGTGGAAGATCTACTAGTTCCCAAGTATGATTCTGCATGATAGAATCAATTTCACTTTTAATAGCTTCTTTCCATTGAGGTCCTTCTGTAGAGGTGATAGCTTCTTGATATGTTTGGGGCTCACCCTCAATCATATAAGTAAGAAAATCAGGCCCAAAAGATTTCTCAATTCTTGGCCTTTTACTTCTTCTCAGCTCTACCCCATCATCATCTGATTGTTTCAGAAACTTATCTTGAACAATCTCATCAAATGGTGATGATCTTTTATGTTGTTTTTCCAAGCATGGAAACACATCTTCAAAGAATGAAGCATTCCTTGATTCAATTATAGTATTCTTTTGTATTTCTGGATTCTCAGACTTGAAAACAAGAAACCGATAAGCGCTACTATTCTGGGCATAACCTATGAATACACAATCCACAGTTTTTGGTCCTATTCTTTGAACCTTTGGTGGAGGTATTACCACTTTGGCTAAACATCCCCACACTTTCAAGTATTTGTAAGACGGTGTTCTTCCCGTCCATAATTGATAAGGAGTTACGTCCTTTTTCTTAAAGGGTATCTTATTTAAAAGATAAGAAGCTGACAATACAGCTTCTCCCCACATTTCCTGGCCTAAGGCAGAACTTATCAGCATGGCGTTCATCATTTCTTTTAATGTGCGGTTTTTCCGTTCAGCGATGCCATTTGATTGAGGAGAATAAGGAGCAGTATATTCGTGGATAATTCCACTTTTCGCACACATATCCGCAAATGGTGAAACATATTCACCTCCTCTATCACTCCTTAAAATTTTTATCTTTTATTTAGTTGATTCTCAACCTCATTTTTATACAAGACAAACTTGTCTATTGCTTCATCCTTACTCTTAAGTAAGTATACATAGCAATATCTAGTACTGTCATCAATGAATGTGATAAAGTACTTGTTTCCACCTCTAGTAGGAACCGATTTTAAATCACACACATCAGTGTGAATTAAATCAAGAGGTTCGGTTTTCCTTTCAACCGATTTAAACGAAGATTTCGTTTGTTTGGCTTCAACACACGTGTTGCATTTTGATTTCAAGTCAATTTGGAATGTTGGAATGTGCTTTAATTTAATCAAACGACGAATTGAATTATAATTTACGTGACCTAATCTACTATGCCAAATATTTGAATCATTATACTCAAGCATGTAAGTAGAAGTCGTTGCATTTTTATTCATGTTATTTTTAACAACAGATACAGACATTTTAAACATAGAATTATGGGCATAGCCCTTTCCAACAAACACACCCTTTTGGTCAACACGACCATATCAGACTCAATCACAACACGAAACCCAAACTTATTAAGCAACCAACCCGAAATCAGATTCTTTCGTATCTCGGGAACATACAAAGTGTTGCTCAAAGTAAGTTCCTTCCCCGAAGTAAACTTCAAGATCACATCGCCTTCACCCTTGATGTCGGCTGTGGCTTCGTTTCCCATGTAAAGCTTACCCGTAGCTTCTTTGTAAGTACTAAACACGGTTTTGTCACCACATACATGACGAGTAGCCCCGGTATCGACATACCATCCAGGGTTATCTCCGATCATATTAGCTTCAGTGATAAAGGCAGAAAATTCTGTAATCATTGCCACTAAAGGCATGTTATTTTCTTCCACCACCTGCGCACGCTCACGCTTTGGTGCCTTACACTGATCAGCTCGATGACCATATTCACCACAGTTATAGCACTTACCTTTGAAGGTAGTCACCTTCTTTTTAATCCCACCTTTTGGACCAAGGTTTCCTCCCTTATTGTTCATCTTACCCTTTCCTTTCCCTTTATTGCCCTTATTAAATTTATTTGGTTTAGACAATTGACCGTGTTCAACCAAATTAGCCTTATTCAAAGCTTTAGTGAGGTCTTTCACTTGATTTTCAGAAATACTTCCGTTATGTGCAACTCGATTATCTTCTTCAATACGTAAACGAACTATTAAGTCTTCCATAGACATCTCCTTTCGTTTATGCTTTAGATAATTTTTGAAGTCCATCCAACTTGGAGGTAGCTTTTCAATTATCGCAGCCACCTGAAATGTCTCACTAAGAGTCATTCCTTCAGATAGAAGATCGCTTATAATTACTTGTAACTCTTGGACTTGACTTATCACAGTCTTAGAGTCAACCATCTTGTAATCCAAAAATCGGGTCACAATAAATTTCTTTGTTCCAGCATCCTCAGTCTTATACTTGCGTTCCAAGGATTCCCACAATTCCTTGGCAGTTGGTATCTTGCAGTATACATTATACAACATATCCGCAAGGCCGTTTAACACATAGTTACGACACAAGTATTCAGAATGTTTTCATGCTTGAATAGCAGTAACAGTTTCAGTATTTGTCTCCTCCGCAGTAGGAGGTGACTCCGTCAAATACCTCGCAAGGTGAAGGGTAGTTAAATAGAACAACATCTTCTGTTGCCATCTTTTAAAGTTCAAACCCGAGAACTTTTCAGGCTTCTCAGCATGATTAGCCATAGTTTGGGCTGACTGGGCACCAACCGATGGTCCCATTACAGAAGACGTAAGAGATCCAACAGTGGAACTTGAAACCGTAGGTACAGTTGACATCTTTCAACTCTATCTGTATGCAAACGTAAAGAAAGAAATTAAGTCTTAGAGTTAAATAACAAACTCTACGTAAGAGTTTTATATTTTAGTTATACCAAACTGTAATGCAACTCGAATATGTATAATCTGTTTTAAGTTTGTTGTAAAAATTGTTTTCCTTTATACATATAAGAACAGTAATATTTATTACATGTGATTCGAGTTACATAAGTGATACAAATAAACTGATAAGAATTTGGCTAAGGCACGTATTTTATACGCTTCCCTTAAAACAGATTTCGGGTGACACACACAAGAAACCCGTCTGTCTCCCAGGGTACAATAGCCGTAGCAGATTGCACTGCCGAAGTTAACCACAACCTGAAAATGATACCTGTACGCAATCTTAACGAAGAGATATAAGCGTAGAATTTTATCAACAAGATGCAAAGATCAAAACCGAAGCAGGAGCAGGAGCAAGTTCTGAAGCTAATGTACTGCTGCTGTGAGTTTTTCTTGGTGTGCATTCAGGCTGCAAATGTGCAGCTATTTATAGCATAACTCTGGCCACCACCCTAGAGTTGTATATTCATGCAGGCCCATGCATGAGTCAGCCAGCACCCTACTCATGCTGCACCCAACCTGTTTGACCCTGTCTCTTCCGAAGTGTGATCAGCCATTTGACCCCGAAGTGTGAAGCCATGCTGTCTCTTCCAAAGTGTGATCAGCCATTTGACCCCGAAGTGTGAAGCCATGTTAGCTCATGTCAAAAACATAAAGGCGGCTCTCAAGCGGCTCGCGGCGATGCGAGCGTGCGAAGTGCAAAGTGCGCCATCAATACGCCACAAACGCCCATTCGGGCACGGGCACGGGCACGGGCTCGGGCTCGGGCTCGGGCTCGGGCTCGGGCTCGGGCTCGGGCTCGGGCTCGGGCTTGCTTAAATTATTTTACTTGCTTAAATTATTTGGAAAACAACAAAAGTCTCTAGTCATGGTAATTAATTCCTAAACACGACTAATTTTGTGTTTTTCCCTAATCAAATCCTATCATTAGATCAAAAAAGTTACAAGAAAACTAAAAAATATTTTTTTGCAGGATATTCGTCCGAAGCAGAACAAGGTACCAATAGGTCCTCGCGTGGTAAGAAATCCAGATATTCCAAGATGTAGTTATGATGGAAATTTACCAATCACTAAAAACCTTAGTGCAAACTAAGTTAACCACAAATGTGTTGAATACATGCCATTCTATTCTCTTAAATCTCCGATAAGACACTCAAGTTAGAAAAATATGAGGTTCATACTCAACTATCTTTCAATTCTTGAATGTATATCTATCACATGGATTCCGATCTTTCTGATCTCTATTGTAATTGTACTATATGATATAAAGTAACAATACAAATAAGATGAATGAGAGAACAAATACAAAGGAATAGATGTTTTAGGATTAAGCGGTAAAGATTAAAAAAGCAATTTTACATAATTTTGGAAATAAGTTATATAAATAATATCATATATTTCCATGCAAAACACACCGATTTTCATATATGGTTCCCTAATAAAATATCACCAAATGATAATTTTACCCTTAAAATTATTATTTTTTATGTTTGTGTTTTTAATTAAGCCTCGACTGCTATCTTCTATAACCGTCAAAAACCTAAAGTCGCTTATTGCTACTTCTTTTGATTTAAGATCTTCGTTCAATGTTTATGCATCTATCACTTCAGTAGTTAATGTTGTTTCTTATGCATAAATTGATCGTTGTTGTTGCTTCTATTAATTCACGATGTGAGAGGAGGACTTTTAAGCAATTAATAAGGTTGTTGCTTTGTAAGTTTAAAGTATAATTATTTTAGAAATCAAATATCCAAAACACACCCAAATATAAAAAACTTTGATAAAAGAGTAAACAAATCATAAAAAGTAGTTTATTTGCCATTAAGATTTTTCATCGGTAACAAATAAGAGTCAAAATTGATTTTTAATTATCATAGGTGTTATACTAAAAAAAAAAGTAACTAAATATATATACAAGTATACTCTATGTGTTTGTTTGTTTTCAAATTTAACTTCACGCTCTCAGATATCAAATACTCTATGTGTTTATTGTTTTCAAATTTAACTTCATGTTCTCAAATATCAAACCCGATTAACTAGTAGCTTCATCACACAATTTCAAATCAAGCTATAACTATACATTAGATATACTTGATCTACATAACCTACTATGAAAACTACACGTCTTGTAATTAAAAACACTAAAAAACAACCTACATATATGTCCAAACACATGATGTGTTTTATTTGACTCGCGTTGACATATCCCTCGTTTATAACTAAAGGTAGGTGCAACTTACGTTAGTTTTAAACCAGTTGAAACTCTTTACTTTAAAACGATAGTTATTGTTTTAATAATATTAATCAGCTATTTTGTTTTTGTAGAAACAATGTCATTACTATAATAAACGAGGCAACATGAAGTTGGACTAGAAACAAAAGTTAAAACTTAGAAAATAAAATTGTAACAGATTCAAAAGACCAAGAAAAAATACATATACTAACAAAAACAGCAACAAACATAAAAAACATTCAAACTGAAAGATCACCATATCTCCCAATCAATCAAGTTCCACTTCAATATGTGTTTTACCCGTAAAAACAATTTAGTCTTAATGTCATCAAGGATCTTTGGTGGAGAATGTTTTCATTCTTTTGAAAACAATCTCATTCCAAGTTTTTCACAAAAACCAAAAGGAGCTACAAATGATAGTTTCTTTCCTAGTTTTTGTCACAACAAATAAAATGGAGCTCCCCAAGTGTCAATTGAAGTCAAACCTGTAAAATCTCTATCATATCAATATGATATCCTCTTCCAAACAGTCGACGTGAATGGACATTAAAAAAACAAGTGAATAGTTAATTCTGACAGCAACAAGCATAAAAGGGTCAAAGTGGATCCCATGAGAAGGTGGTGAAAATCCGGCCACAGGCGTAAACACCACCCCTCAAATCCTGTGACCAATAAAACCTCTAATATAAGGAATACTCACTTGTACTCACCCGTGGAATTTTAAGCGTGTGACCTGTACCGTATCACATACATTTGCACATAGAGAAAATGAGAGGAAAATAAAGAATACATGGTTCGACCGGAAGACGAACACCGGTAGATCTAAGAAGTATATATTTTTATTTACAAAAAGGCAGTAAAAAAAAGGAGAGACTACTAGAGAAGTCAAAAAAGATAAAAACAAAAAATAAAACAAAAAACAAAGGGCGTATGCAGGAAAAGAAAAAGGTAGCGATCTGAGGTGGTGTTGTTGATTATAACACCCGTTTGATGGCCGTAAGGCCTTCTCTGCAATTCATCGTCTCCTCCATCCACACCCCCAAATCCCCCTCAACCCTACTACTCCGCCGCATCTCCTCCGCCGCACCACCACAACACCACCACCACCACCGCAAACACAAACACAAATACCCCCACCAAAACCAAACCATCTCTCACCCACCTCAATCACCCTCAGCTCCGTCTTACAGCCTCCGGCCGACGCTCTCTCTGCAGGAAACCCTGGCGCAAAAGATCGGCAAAGCTATCCGCCGCCCCGGCGCCCCCTCCAAAGCTAGGGTTTATACCGATGTCAATGTTATCCGCCCTAAGGAGTATTGGGATTACGAGTCGTTGACCGTTCAATGGGGGTTAGGGCTCGCATGTCATGTCACTTTTGTTTGTTTATTGTTTTGTGATTTTTGTTGTTGATTGTTGTTGGTTGTTGATTTTGAGTTTTGTTTGGTTTTGATTTTGTACAGGGAGCAGGATAATTATGAGGTGGTGAGGAAGGTTGGGAGGGGGAAATATAGCGAGGTGTTTGAGGGCTTTCACTGTGCTAATGATGAGAAGTGCATTATCAAGATACTTAAACCTGTTAAGAAGAAGAAGGTTAGGCTGTTTGTTGGTTGTGTGATTTTACCCCTGATTTTTAGATGTAGATAATGCAGATACGTGTTATGAAGTCGTTAGGTTATCTTTCGTCTTGTAGATGGATTGGGTTAGTTTTGGGTTGTTTAGTTTTTGATTGACTGTTGCTGGTGTTTTGAGTTCTGTGTGTGTATCATGTATGAGGTATTAATGTCATTTTCTTGTATATGATAAGGGGACTTTTCCTTTCACTTGGTGAAATTTTATTGAATTACACTAAATTGAGTCCAATTTGCTTACATTCTTGTTCACTTAGGTTAGGAAAAATCTGATTAATGAAAAAGCAATTTGGTAGCCAGTTTAATGTGATTAGTCTTTTATGCTGGTTATACTAGTTTGGATTTCTACTGAATGTCGTTGATGAAGCTGCATGGTGCATGAACCATGTAAAGAAACGTTGTTTTGGGTTGCAAAATCTGCTCTTATGCGCTAATCAATCATTACTTTTACCGAATGTTAACTTGTAAGTGTGATATGTGTGTGTTAGTTTGAGGCTTAAGTTTTTTGTTGCATGGATATCTCTAGTAAGCATGTCTTATGTTTGGCTTAGCTGGCTAGTAGAATTGCTACTCTTTTGTATGAGTACCTTTGGGATTCCAGTAACTTTCTCTTTATGTAGTTAAAGGTGCCAAAGGCACGCGCCTAGGCACTAAGGCTAGGTTCGAGGAAACTGCTTACATGCAGCAAGGTAGAGAGGCGTAAAATATTGAAAAAAATAGGCTTGAATCTGCAAAATACTTGCCTTAACTAGTTTTAAACAGTCTAAACTAGCCTAAAAACATGTCTAAAGCTGCTAAAAGTGGCCTGTTTACACCGCGTGTCTTGCTTGTCTCAGGCCCTTGCTTTTTAAGCGCCTAGGCTCAAGGCTAACCCTTTGCACCTTGAGTTGCCTAGCACCTTTGACTACCTAGCTTTCTCTAGGTTTTATCACAACACTGTTTGGTTGGATGTAGATAAAAACTTGGATTGTGTGTAATACATTCTTCTAAATCTAATTTTCTACCCAATAGTTGCCTGAGTTGCATGAAATCCGCCTTGGGAAAATTAGTCAAGTCAGGTCATGCATACCATTGCAAGGGGTGCTGCCCTTTAACCCCACATGGATCTGTAACCCTGTTGACTCTTGCCATTTGTTGAAATCAAGATTAGATTAAATTATACAAGTTTGCACTCCGCACCTCCTAACCAATATTAGAGCTTAATTTAAAGTCCCTTTGGTCTCGTGTAAGTCTCAATTACATAAATTGATCGATGCCACTAAAGTTACCAACCTTTTCAGCCCTAAGGTTTTGAATTTTGATCCCCTTTCTTTCTTTCTTTTTCTTGACCGCTACCTCGATTATTTTAAAAATACCCAATTTTGACATGGCACAAAGCCGCAGATGCAAGTGGGCGTGGAGAGTTTAGAAATGCTAAACAACCTAGGCTACAAACAACAATGTTTTCACGACCTTTAACTTAAGTGGATTTAGAAGTTGAAGAAAAGGATGAGTCACATGGAGAAGATTCTATACCGAAGTTTGAGGCAATCCTTCAAATGAATATGAGAATGAAAGCTTAGATAGTTTTGGTGATGTTGGTCGTGATTAACATTGACATTGATGTTGCTGCCTTTTTGTAACTGGTTGTTAGTTCTGGTATTGATTGGATGATTTTAATTGTTAATTCTGTTAGGTGATTTATTATCTTTGTGAGATTGTATTTATTTGTTTAACTTCATATGTTTATATGTATGTATGCATTCCATTGTTCTGATTTTGAGTTTTTTTTTTGTCTTAGGCTTGCACTTGTTTTTTGCCTTGCCTCTAGGTGACAAGCGAGTCCTTTGCAACTTAAGTGCCTTGTGACTTTGACTACCAGGAAAAAAAGAATAAGAGTTTATTATGTCTTTATAGTTACCAGAAAATAAAGAATGTATAGTTATGGGAAAATTCACTTGGTTAATTCAGATTAAAAATAGAAAACATGTTCTCAGATTCTACTTAGAATGCTCTTTTGACTTTCTCACTCTTTTCAAATTGCATTGTCTAACTAACATGCATTTTATTTCATCTTTGAATTGATGATTCACATTTTCTTGAATGCAGATTAAGAGGGAGATCAAGATCCTACAAAACCTTTGTGGTGGGCCAAATATTGTGAAATTGCTGGATATCGTTAGAGATCAGCAATCAAAGACACCGAGTCTAATATTTGAATACGTGAACAACACAGATTTCAAAGTACTTTATCCGACACTTTCTGATATGGATATCCGCTATTATATATATGAACTTCTAAAGGTAAGCATCTCAAAATCTTGCTTCATTTGACAATTATTTATTAACTGCGAGTCTGCGGCACACATGGGCTCTTATATACATTCTCTTATGTTGTCTATATGATGTACCTTGTATTGATTGTGTTTAGGCTTTAGATTACTGTCACTCTCAAGGAATCATGCACAGAGACGTGAAGCCCCACAATGTGATGATTGATCATGAAAAGCGCAAGCTTCGTCTTATAGACTGGGGCCTTGCGGAATTTTATCATCCTGGGAAAGAGTATAATGTTCGTGTAGCATCTAGGTTTGTATATCAGATGAAATTCTCATTTCACCTGTTCTATGATATTCAGGGTAGCAATGAACTTATTCTTTACGTACTGCTCGCCTTTCAAATAAATCATCTTCATTCTCTCTAAGTGCAGATATTTCAAAGGTCCTGAACTCCTTGTCGATTTGCAAGATTATGATTACTCATTAGACTTATGGAGCCTTGGTTGTATGTTTGCTGGAATGGTGATTATATTTATCCAATCTATGTTTATTTTTATTATACTCTTTAATGATTTTTCTGAGTTTAAACTATTTTTACTCCTTAATATCTTAATAGATGTTTGTTCAGTATACACTTACTCTAAGAAAGACATCTCAATATGCCTAGATAGCTTTATGAGCACTATAGCTTGATCTCTAACATTAGCATATAATTAGGTGATTCATTGTTTTAGTATGCTTAATGTAAAACTGCTGTGGTGTACAGATATTCCGTAAGGAACCATTTTTTTACGGACATGACAATTATGATCAGCTGGTCAAAATTGCCAAGGTATGCCTACCACTTTTTATGTGTATTCGTGAATGAATTACCATAAATTTCTGCAATAAGGTATTAATATTTGATATTAAAATCTTCTTTTGCTCTTTGGGATAGGTGTTAGGGACAGACGAACTAAATACCTATCTTCAGAGGTATCGCTTAGAGCTAGATCCACATCTAACCGCCCTAGTTGGGAGGTCAGTAACCTACGCTCATTTTACCTATAATCTCTTAAATCCATTAATATTAAAATGTATATTTGGCTATTGATTCAGGCATAGCAGGAAACCATGGACAAAGTTCATCAACTCTGATAACCAACATTTAGCTGTTCCTGAGGTAAGGATGTATGATAAAATGTATAGTTATAACTAACTATTGTACGGTCTGTGCTTATGTTTTTTCTTATACATCCGCTTGCTTGCTGAGTAGGCAATCGACTTCCTTGACAAGTTACTTCGGTATGATCATCAAGAAAGGCCCACTGCTAAAGAAGCTATGGTAATTTTTTATTCTTCATTTGCAGGTTTACACACCTAAAATAGGTTTAAACCTTTTGAATTGATGTTAATTCTATTTATTGAAAAAATGTAGGCACATCCATACTTTTACCCCATAAGAAATGCAGAAAGCAGCAGGACCCGTGCATAGTGGGGAAGAATGAAAAGCAAGTTGCACTCTTTTTTCTCAATGTTGTGACTCTCAATTGTTCGTACTTCATTTCTATTTTTCATCATGTCCCTTCTGTTTTTAATTTCATGAGTAAACATGTTGCGTGTTTGATTGTAAAACTGTATTATTATCATCTTTTTCTTTTTCAATTTCAGTTTTTAAAATGCTTCATGTTATATGTGTAAAAACTGTGTTTTTGCTCAAATATGTTTGAGTTTGGGCTAAATTAGATTCAAGTTAATGTAGTTTTGGTTAGTGTGGTAAGTTTGGCATGACTTGAAATATGGTAGGAATGTAATTGGTTTTTGAGTTGTATCTAACCTGTTTAGTAAATGCCACTCTGTTTGAGTTAATTTATTTAACTTGTTTAATTAAATAGGTCAACCAACTAACTTGTTTGAGTTAATTTGTTTAATTTGTTTGATGCTTTTATAACATATTAACTTGTTTAGATGAGTATGCTGGACAGGTTGTGTTTGAGCTATTTGATTTTAAAAAAAAAATTGTACTAGAGTTGATATCTCTGAGACTGACATGATTTTAAATTTTTTAATTACATAATACACATCTTATTTGTTACTTGTTTTGTTGGACAAAATTTAAAGTAAATTACATGGATCGTCCCCAAGATTGCTTAGAATTTCATATTTTGTCAGTGGGATTGAAAAATTACAGGTTTAGTACTAAGGTTTGAAAAAAAGTAACGCATTTTATCATTGAGTCAAATGGTTGTTAATTTATTTCGATAAGTAGATGTAAAATAATCATTTTACCATTCTTCTTCATCAACCCAAACTTAATCACAACCACCACCCCCACTCTACCACTTCTCGCCACCACCATCACACACCCTCATCTCCACCATCACACAACACCCCATCCCTACCACTACTCCACCACACCGCTACCATCTCATCTCCACCACTTCAGCTAATCTTTGGCGAGCAATCGCTGCCAAGAAACACCAGATTTGACGATTTATTTGGACTTCTTTTGTAATGGATGGTTGATAATGCGAATAATATGCATAATAATAAAAACCCACTTACAAAACCTGCTACTATGATAAGTTTCGTGGTTTTCGGCGATGGTGAGGTATCAAGTGAAAACTCTTTGGAGTAGAAGATGAAAACGGAGGTAAACTACAGTGGTCGAGATGGGGTGGTGGTGGTGTGGTGTAGCAGTGGAGGAGATGAGATGTGTTGTGTGGTGGTGGAGAGGGGGTGTGTGGTCGTAATGGTAAGGAGCGGTGGTGGTGGTTGAGATTAGGTTGAATGAGAAAGAAGAAGGGTAAAATGGTCATTTTCAATTACTTAACTGAATTATTTAACAGCCGTTTGACCCAAACACGAAATGTGTTAATTTTTTTTCAAATCTTAGAACTAAAATTGTAATTTTTCAATTACGGGAACGAAAAGCGAAATTTTGAGCAAACATCAGGGACGATCTGTGTAATTTACTCTCAAATTTATTTAACTGGGACTATTGAGCTTGACACAAAACATGCAGTGGTCCAAACTGCCACCCAAATATTTCATATATTCATGTGTCACTTCATCTATTTGGTATTCGACAAGGTTGTCTCTCACAATCTTTCATTGCCTTATCAATGTTTGAAAAACATAAGTTTATAAAAATGAAATAAAAAAAATACTCCGACTAGACGTTTTACCTTCGTTTTTGACACAAAACACCACATGGTTGTGATTAAGAACAAACTATTTTCTTTGAGAGATTGAGAGAAGTGGTTGCATGTATCCATACAAATGCATAATATGTCAGTGTTCATGTTAGTATAAAACCTATATACTTTTTCCAAATACAATTTTACTTTACAAGATGTAAACAAAGATTTATTGGAATATTAGGATTTAAAATTAGATGTAAAATTGTTTATTAAGTGACTAATGTATTTTTAAGAACAATCAATACATCCAGCAAGTAACAACTCCTTGTACGTACAGGTTGAAAGATGGTTACGAGAAGAAAAATGTTGTTAAAAAGGAGTTTGAATTAGGTCAATAGAGATGGCTCTCAAATCCTTCGATCTAATTTTGATGCACTAAATTGGATTAATGTTGCACTTTTTGACCCAACTTTTGGCATTTTAGTGACATTATAATTATAATATATATTAAAACAAAATGTCGGTAGCTACGGATTTTGATATTTTTTTAGTTTAGTTTTATATTATGTTTGTATTATTAACAACATATGTGAGTTAGCGCAGTTGGTGTCATTGCTCCATTTTGACATTGAAGGTTGGTCGTTCGATCCTTAGGAATTTTTTTTCAAGCCCTTATCTATATTATTATAATAGTTTAAAGACACTATAAGATACATTTGGTCAAGTAGGGAAGTAAAATTTTTTGAAGGCCAATAGTCACAATACTTGCATTGACTACTTTTCTTTTTGATAAAATAAAAGCTTTCTAAAACACTTAGATTTTTATAACTATAAAAATAAAATTTTAAGAAGCTACAAAAAAAACAACAATTTGGTATTTTTTTCACAAATTTTTATTACGTATGGTCATTAATGAGTAATCACATACACGAGGGAATCCCATAAACCTTTTAGGTAATAATGAATAATGAGGACCTGACTTTGGTGCAGACGGCTCTAATTAGACTTTCTTTCCCAAACAGATTTATGGTAATGTATTTGTTTGTGGTTGATTCAAATACAAGTGAATTGGATGGTGTGTATGCAGGAAGGGAGCTTAATGAAACAAACATAGTATTTATAGCTACATATTTCAAATCTCAAGCATACTATACTTCATATAATGGAAAGGTGAGTACTGAATGTGTAAGCAACTATATTTACTGGTTTCTTGAGCAAGCAACAATATAGTAGTAAATATGAACCCGAATGCCTAATATTGAGGGTGTTTGGCATTGGTAAATAGTGTCAAATGTTTAGGTAATAGTGAAATTGATCTGATTATCTTAGGAGTTAATAACATGTTTAGACATAGTACATGCAACCAAATTGTTTGTGATATTGGTTTTTATGGGTCATTTTATAGGTATATGTTTGTTCAAAGACTGCTAATATTATAAGCAATATGGTAAATTTAGGATGTTCTAGATTGCTTATTATTACTAGCATCAGGTTGCTTTCTCTATTCTTTACTTTTGTTTAATTTCATCTTCCTTAACTCAGATTAATATGGGATTGACTTTATATAATCATGATATATGCCTAAAATGTAACAAGGCCCTCAAACAGGTTATCTGGTGTTAATATTTTTAACGGTATGTATTTGCAAAGGACAACAAACATAGAGATGAGCAAAAACAATTAATTCAATAGGTTTACTTTGACTGCATTTTGCTTATTCTATCACGATTCCAACTGAATCAAATGGTTTCATCAAACACATGATTACAATGAGTGAATACTCTGATTTGTTTGCTTCCATTGGAATCAAATCGTGGAAATTTATTTGAACTTATAATTTTTATTTGAACTTATAGTTTTTATAGCGATTTTGTTATCATGTGTTTGGACTTTCAATCAATTTCTTTGGATTTAAATTTTTCTTTATCTTAAACACTTTTAATTGTTTTTCTTTAAATGTATTGTTTGAATACAGAGACATTGTATTGTTTTTATTTTATTCTTTCAGCCTAAAAGGTTAGAAAGTAAATTTTGTATATTTTATGTGCAAAGTTAAAAGGTTAATTATAATAAAATAAATTGCCATCAACAAATAAATTGACTTTATGGTTTACAAGTGCTAACGGTACCAAACTAGGCATATATTAATTGACTAAAAGATTTAATATTCATGATTTCTTAATTTTTTTATTGGAATGGGTTGTTAAAAATGATGAATAAAGGCAAATCATGATAAGCATTAGGTTTTTTAAGCAACGTACGCTTATTGGACGAACCTTGCGAAGAAACCCTTAGGTTTTTTAAGCATTAGATTCTCATCAATGTTTTCCTCACTCAAGCTGACATACTCAGGTTTTGAATATTTGATTGGTAAAAAAATCTTATATGATTGCATTGTTCATAACCACCATTACAAAATCCGGTTATCGTTGTTTTGTTCTGTAAAAGAAACTCCTTTTTCATTACTTTATAATCTTTTAAATAATTTATTGTTGCCTATTTAATTTTTCAAGAGGTAGCAATGACATAATTTAATTAATACCGACATTCTAAAAAACCAATAATAACATATCTATACTAATTATAATATAATTTAAAAGAGTACGGCCATATACAAACCCGCACATTACGTGTACGCCCCTGTGTGGAACCATTTGGATAATTGCGACATTTGAACCATTCGATATTAAAGTCGCGAACAGATGAATCATTTTATTCAATTAGAATTAAATATTAAAAATAAAATTAGTTTTCTTATTATTATATCAATTTTCTTATGGTTCACCTAACAATAATCGTCTGAATAGAATCGTCATCAACGATTGCGATAACAATCAAACTGTTCATTACCTCATTCTTTTGTTCCTATTTGACCATTTATGGTCGTTATTTTAAACATATAAAAAGATATGTAATTAATATCATTATGCAAGTGTATATTATTGATGAATACTTTCTTTAAAGTTTCATGATACATTTAGTTATAATAATATTGTGATAAACTGATAATGTGGCCTCTTCAGAACCATTTAGAATATATTCATTACATATAGATTTGTTTCTTAAGATTATCTTTAGAGCTAAATGAAAGAAAATAATATTTGCAAGTGTTCCACGTTCCTAGAAACCATATCCAACTTGATATGTCTATTTTTTGATTTTTTTTTTACTTTTGTGTTATTTTAACCAAAATTGATGTTTGCATAAATTCACGCTTAAACCTCACACGTGAAGGTAACATGTTCGTTTAAACACACCCAAACAAGGTAAGACACAAATAAACAAACAAACAAACAAACAAACATACCCAGTGTATCCCGCTGAAGAGCAGGGTCTGGGAGGGGTATATGGTGGCAAGTCTTTCCTCTATCTAGAAAGATAGAGAGACCGCTTCCGAAGATACCCCCGACTCGTTAACTATATGAGAAGGAATATGAGCTCTAATTTCAAAGTCTTGCAAGCAATGTACTGGAATATACCTCACACTTGTGTTGGCTCACTGAAATGGTTTTTTAAGCACTAAGGTTCAAAAGGCATGGAATGGACCCTAAAGATGTGTTGGCTAACTGGAATGCGCCTCGCCTTGTGAGTCAAATGTTAGTGGCTTAGCTAGCCATGATTGTATTCACCTTTTGTGTCAGAACCCCAATGATGGAGCCCAAATAAAACTTTCAAATGAATAAATGGCGTGTGTATATACATGGTTAATCACGTAATGTAAGTGAGTTACATTCACAATCCCAGTAAGCATATATAGTTCGTCTATAGATTTTGAATATATGTTTGATTGTAATTACAAGAGAGATATATTTACGGTGAATGAATTAGGATGCATAACTTGGTTCTTACGGTTGTGATCAATCTGGGCTGAAAATTCACATGCATCGGTCCATAATCTCATCGATCATATTTTGAGTTGCGAGTGTTTTTTAATTGCCTAGATTCTCTGATGATCGCATGGAATTCGCTTTCAGATTGAATTATTTTATAAAGACTTAATATTTAATCAGATAAGATTCAAGAACAAAAATGTGTCTATTAAAAAAATTCATACATTAATATAACCAATGATCCCCTTTTTGTATTAGGTGAATCGAAACTACCAACCATAGCAAGGATTTAAAATGGTTTGACAGTTAGTTTCAACCATTACAGCTTTAGACAACTACTCCGGAAGTAAACACCTTCCTTCCGAAGTATCAGAAGTAAACCACTTACTTCTAAAGATAAACTTGCTTTCGAAAAACATATTTACTTTCGAAATACTGCTATTTTTAAAGCACTTTTTGCTTTGAAATACTAATTTAACCCCAGCCAGGGGCGACACCTCCTCGGACCCTACTAGGGGCTACCACCCCTGGGACCCTACTAATCGAGGGCGCAACCCCTGAACATTTGTTATTCCGTGGGCTTCGCCTTCGTAATACCACAACGCGTCTGTAACATCAGAAATCGTAAGATCATCTAACAAGTGTTTTGTACTCGACACTTACAACTTGTGTGATGTTTCATTATTTCTCTTTTGTTCATAAAGTAAATTTAATTTCATCAAAATAACTACATGACACTAAAATTACCAACGGTATATGTAACATCTTGTAATTTTGAATTAATTTAAAGTTAGTTTTGCTAATAATAAATAATAAAATAATAATAATAATAATAATAGTTTATTACAAAAAATAATAATAATAATAATAACTAATAATAATAATAATAATAACTAATGATAATAGTAATAATAATACTAGTTTAATTATAAAAATAATAACTATAATGTTAATGGTAATAATAATAATAATATTAATAATAATAATAATAATAATAATAATAATAATAATAATAATAATAATAATAATAATAATAAACTTAGAATTAAAGTGCAGGGGGTCGTTTTGTCATTTTTAAAACTTTGAATAAAGATTTATTACATAAAATAATGGAGTTTAAAAGTACATGGACCATTTGTGTAATTTGTTAAAACACCCAAACCGCCCCCCTCTCCCCGTCGATCTCACCACCGCCGGCCAAACTCTCCGACGAAGCCCACAGCAGCCAAAACCAGTTGGTGTTAAACAAATTAAACGCTCCCGACAACGTCATGTGCAAGATTCGAACTCGTACCCAAATTTAATTAAAAAATTATAGTGCGATTCATCCCTGTTTCTTTCCTCACGTGGTCGGCCGCTTTAACAGGCCATCGATCGCACTAACCTCTGTTAAAATCCAATTAATTAAAGCTGAATGTTTGTATATCTATATGTAATCGTTTAACCATTTCCATTGTACCTAAAAACACACGAAATCACAACATCGACCACCCCCCCTGCCGTGACCTGTTCATAGCCTGTTCTCCTTCAATACATCACCATTCGGGTAACTAAAACCACCTTTATACTCGATTCAATATGGAGATCAAAAGCCCTAACCCCTCGATCGATTACAATGTTCAAATGGGGTTCAATTTGATCGAACCAGTTTCTAGGGTCCTTCGGTTGAAGAAGGGCTTTTGGGTATTGTTTTTAAGAATTAAAACACAAATCCTGATGTGGCTGTATGCCTTGGTTTACTGGTAATGGTGCGGGAGTATGGGTTTGAGGTCCCGGGTTCGAACCCAGGGATCCTCAAATCATTTTTATTTTTGTTTTAAGTGGTTTTTTTTATATACATAATTTTTTAAAAATTATAAAAATCAATTTTTTTTAAACTTTGGTTAGTTTCAAGGTATCCAAATATTTTCTGTAAATTTATTTTTATATAAAAACCTTTTGACATTTAAATTTTTAAAAATTTATTTACCAATGTTATAACCAAACATACTTATAAAAAGTGATTTATAAACTTATTAAAATGTTAAGACACCATATCATTTTCTGAAAACTTATTTAATAAAATATTTTAATATTTTTATCAAATGGTTTAGATAAATAATATATTTAGTTTATTTTCTTATAAAATGGACTTTAAATAGTGGTTTAAATCACTAAAATAATTATTTAATAATATCTATATATATTTATAAACGATGGTTGTTATTCCAACTTATAACTAAATTTTATTACAAATAATTTTTCCTTCGTATTTCTATATACGAAAAATGTACACTTAGTATATTTTATGTACTTTCTATTAAATCACATAAGTGATAAATTTTGTCTTAAAATATTTAACGCACTTACAAGAATCCCCAAACTCCACCTAAAACCCTAGTTCACGTTAAAACATTAAAGCTTATTATTAAGACTTTAACCTTGTGAATATATATTTACATATTTAGGTGCTTTGTAATGATTCACGTTGGAACGACGCCTATTATTATTCTTATTAATCGTCATTACATACTTATTTGACAAGTGAGTTTTCCTTGCCCCTTTTTACTTTATTTCACACCATTTTGATGTGAAACATGATACTTATACATCATACACTTATAAACGTTTGAGACTTATAAAGCACTTGCAATTCATCTTTATATCTTGTCATAGTTATTTGTGTGTTGTAAGTGATTATATGAGATACATAGTTTGTTACAATCATTAACTATTGCTAGCCTGGCGACGTCTTAGATCTTTGGGCCTGACAAGCCTATTTGGTGCTAAAGTCGAGGTATTGCCGACTCCTAGAAGCCGTATGCTTGTACACTAGGGAACCAAATACACTTAGCCAATCTTATATACTTGTAATCAAGTCGAGATTTGATTGTAAAGATATGTGTTCTATAACCTTACTAGCTTATAACCTATGACATGAATTGCTACTTATAATCTTTTCATATTATGTATGAAAACCTTGGAAACTCACCAACTATTTTTAGTTGACCTTTTATTTTTATCATGTTTCAGGTAACCCCCAAGTTTAAAGTGGTCTTTTGAAGCTTGCAATAAAACTAGGACGTGGACCTAGTTAAATAAATAAAATGTCATGTTATGTTTGATTTATGTTTGAACTTATTGCATATTGAGACTTATGTTTGTAATTTCTTTTGAAACTATTAATTTGAATATTTACATTTAAACATAGCGTTATGTGGTTGTGAACAATCTTACCCTCACATCTCGACGATTCCGCCGTCAAGGTTGGGGTGTGACAGATTGGTATCAGAGCCCATAACTATAGAGATTTAGGTTATTAGAAATGGTGACCTAGACTATAGCATATGCATGAACCTTATAGAATTATATTTCTATCTTGTAAATTATATGGTTTACATGCTACATAATGCTATGTCTCCTTATGTGCAATTTGATGCCTTAGCATAGGATTGCCTAAACATTTCTATATGTCCCCCAAAACTTATATTTGACTCTTTGACTCCCCTGAATATGAAACCTCTTAATCTTATTCTCGACGACGTGTGGAATCTTATGCTTATGCTTATGACTTGAATCTTTAGACGATATGTCGAATCTATATAAATCTCATTAAGGTTTTGATTCCATAAACCTAAGAACTGTTGTGTGACACATAAATACCTGTATTCTGGATTTCCTGGCAAAAAGCCTCCGGGCTAAGGTAAGCGTTTCGTATAAATCCTACGGGACCAGTTACGCTTACCTGGGGATTTCTGGGATGAGTGATAAACTATGGTCAACACACACAAGTTTCTAAGGCAAATGGGTCAATTCACCTTGACGTGCCAACGTTTTCAAATGGTGATACGTTACCGACTGGAAACATTCCGTATAATTCATGATTCTTACTTTAACTGTCTATCGTTATTGTCCTTTACCCGTTCCTAATCTAATTCGTATTTTCCAGTATGTCTCGCCATCTCGGAAACCGAAGAAGATCCGACCGTAAACTTGCCGCCATGATTACCCGGCAAATGGCTGCGGTCATCCCCAATATGATGGCTGAACTCAGCAGCACTATGATCGCCAACGTCGCGAACAACAGCAACGGCCACGGGGAAAATAGTGCAAACCAAGGCCGTAGCAACCAAACTTGCATTTTCAAGCACTTTAGCTCTTGCAAGCCCACTAGTTTTAGTGGCAAGGAAGGAGCCACTGGTCTTCTTGAGTGGTTCGAAAGCATGGAGAACACTTTTGTCAATTGTGAGTGTCCCGAGGCACTCAAAGTCCGTTATGCCACTAGTATGCTTCAACAAAGGGAACTTACCTGGTGGAATAGTGAGAAGAGAAACCGAGGAGCTGATGCTATTCTGGCACTTACTTGGGAAGAGTTCAAGAACATCGCCATCGCGAAGTTCTGCCCGAGAAGCGAACTGCAAAAGTTGGAGGAAGAGTTTTGGAACTTGAAGCAAGATGGTGGTGACCATTTGGCCTACTCAACTAGGCATCATGAGTTGAGTTTATTACTGCCCCATATGGTCGACACTGTCCCCCGCAACATTGAGAAGTTCATAAAGGGTGTACCACCCCAAATTCAAGATGTTGTGGTGGGTAGCCGGCCCACAACCTTGGAGGAAGCCATCACTATTACCGCTCAACTCACCGAGAATCATATACGAGCGGGCACTATGTCTGTGAAGGGTGCAAAGAAGGTGGAAAAGACGACTACTGAGGCCGTTAAGAAGACTAAAACTGAACCGTTTCACAACAACAACAACAACAAGAAGCGTAAGTTTACAACGGCACGCAACTATGCCGTAGCTGCACCCAAACAACCCCAAAGACAACTTGTACCTGTCGCTAGAGCCTATGCTGGTCCGCAACCTATGTGCAACACGTGTAGATATCATCATCCGGGGAATCAACCATGCCGTATCTGTACCTTATGTGGTAAATATGGTCACTGGGTGGCGACTTGTCACCGTGCGCCTAACAACGCCGTCATGGTCACAAACCGTGTTTGCTACAATTGTGGGGAACCTGGTCATTTCCGCCCACAATGCCCTCGCCTCGTGGGTAATGTGCCACAAGCTCGAGGACGTGCTTTCAACATCAACGCTAACCAAGCACAAGTTAACAACGATGTAGTGAAGGGTATGTTAACTTACTTTTGACTATTGTGATCCGATTCTTTTCATACAGTACTTGTATCGTTAAATACCTTAAAATTAAACAGGTATGTTTCTTATTAATAAGACTTATGCCTATGTCCTATTTGATTCTGGAGCCGATAGGAGTTTTGTTTCGTTAGAGTTTGAACCTATACTTGCTAAGCCACATACGAAACTAGAAAGACCTCTCACCGTTGAAGTTGCCGATGGAAAGCCGATCACAGTGGATGTCGTTATCCGTGATTGCATCTTAAGTCTTGACACGCACGATTTCCTTATTGATCTTATTCCTATGAAACTTGGAAGCTTTGACGTCATCATTGGTATGGACTGGTTAGCCAAAAACCATGCCGAGATCGTTTGTTTCGAGAAGTGCATTCGTATACCGTTACCCTCTGGGGATACTTTGAAAGTGTTCGGTGAAAAATCTTCCAAAGGACTTAAACTCATGTCTTGCACTCAAGCCCGAAAGTGCTTAAGCAAGAAGTATATGGCCTTCTTAGCTTACGTGGTCAACACAAAAGTCAAAGGGAAAGAACTTAAGGATGTCCCTATCGTACGAGACTTTCCTGAAGTATTTCCCGATGACCTTAGTGGTTTACCTCCCGTACGTGAAGTCGAGTTTAAAATCGACTTGATACCGGGAGCAAACCCCGTGGCTAAGTCACCATATCGACTTGCACCATCTGAAATGCAAGAATTCTCTAGCCAACTCCAGGAATTATCCGAGAAGGGGTTTATCCTCCCTAGTTCTTCTCCTTGGGGTGCACCGGTCTTAGTTGTGAAGAAGAAAGATGGGTCATTCCGTATGTGTATCGATTACCGGGAGCTCAACAAGTTGACCATCAAGAACCGATATCCTCTTCCTCGTATCGACGATCTGTTTGATCAACTTCAAGGAGCTGCTATATTCTCGAAGATTGATCTACGTTCTGGATATCATCAATTACGAGTCCATGATGATGACATCCCAAAGACCGCGTTCCGTACTCGTTATGGACACTATGAGTTTACGGTTATGCCTTTCGGTTTAACAAATGCTCCTGCGGTCTTCATGGATCTTATGAACCGGGTGTGCAAGCCATACCTAGAAAAATTTGTCATCGGTTTCATCAACGACATTCTTATTTATTCCAAGTCCCGTTCCGATCATGAACTTCATCTCCGTCAAATCCTCGATCTGTTGAAGAAGGAACAACTGTACGCGAAGTTCTCTAAGTGTGATTTCTGGCTCGAGGAAGTTCAATTTCTAGGACACGTGGTGAATAGCCAAGGAATTCACGTTGACCCCGCGAAGGTAGAAGCTGCGAAGAATTGGTGTGTTCCCACGACTCCGACCGAGATTCGTTCTTTCCTTGGTCTTGATGGTTATTACCGGCGATTCATCGTCAACTTTTCAAGGATCGCGAAGCCACTCACTTCCTTGACACAAAAGAATAATCCATTCGAGTGGGGGCCCAAACAAGAAGAAGCTTTTGAAGCGTTAAAGCACAAACGGTGCAATGCTCCTATCTTGACCCTACCCGATGGAAACGATGATTTCACCGTATATTGTGATGCATCAAAACAAGGCCTTGGTTGCGTTCTTATGCAACGAGGAAAGGTCATAGCTTATGCATCAAGACAATTGAAGGTTCACGAGGTGAATTACACAACCCACGATCTCGAGCTTGGTGCTGTTGTTTTTGCCTTGAAGATTTGGAGGCATTACCTTTATGGTACGAAATGTATAGTCTACACCGATCACAAAAGCCTTCAACACGTTTTTAATCAAAAAGATCTCAATATGAGACAACGTCGTTGGGTTGAGTTGATTAATGATTATGACTGTGACATTCGTTACCACCCTGGGAAGGCAAATGTCGTAGCCGATGCACTAAGTCGTAAAGTCCATAACAAGATGACCTCGTTTCAAGAGATTCGCGATCGACGACAGTGGTTTGATACTTTGAGAAGATTCGATACTGAAATTCGACTAGATGTCAACAAGGCTACCGTACTGCTACAAAATTTGAGAGTAGATAGTGACATCGAGTCTAGCATCTTGGAGGCTCAACAAATGTCAACAAGGCTACCGTACTGCTACAAAATTTAAGACACCATATCATTTTCTGAAAACTTATTTAATAAAATATTTTAATATTTTTATCAAATGGTTTAGATAAATAATATATTTAGTTTATTTTCTTATAAAATGGACTTTAAATAGTGGTTTAAATCACTAAAATAATTATTTAATAATATCTATATATATTTATAAACGATGGTTATTATTCCAACTTATAACTAAATTTTATTACAAATAATTTTTCCTTCGTATTTCTATATACGAAAAATGTACACTTAGTATATTTTATGTACTTTCTATTAAATCACATAAGTGATAAATTTTGTCTTAAAATATTTAACGTACTTACAAGAATCCCCAAACTCCACCTAAAACCCTAGTTCACGTTAAAACATTAAAGCTTATTATTAAGACTTTAACCTTGTGAATATATATTTACATATTTAGGTGCCTTGTAATGATTCACGTTGGAACGACGCCTATTATTATTCTTATTAATCGTCATTACATACTTATTTGACAAGTGAGTTTTTCTTGCCCCTTTTTACTTTATTTCACACCATTTTGGGGTGAAACATGATACTTATACATCATACACTTATAAACGTTTGAGACTTATAAAGCACTTGTAATTCATCTTTATATCTTGTCATGGTTATTTGTGTGTTGTAAGCGATTATATGAGATACATAGTTTGTTACAATCATTAACTATTGCTAGCCTGGCGACGTCTTAGATCTTTGGGCCTGACAAGCCTATTTGGTGCTAAAGTTGAGGTATTGCCGACTCCTAGGAGCCGTATGCTTATGCACTAAGGAACCAAATACACTTAGCCAATCTTATATACTTGTAATCAAGTCGAGGTTTGATTGTAAAGATATGTGTTCTATAACCTTACTAGCTTATAACCTATGACATGAATTGCTACTTATAATCTTTTCATATTATGTATGAAAACCTTGGAAACTCACCAACTATTTTTAGTTGACCTTTTATTTTTATCATGTTTCAGGTAACCCTCAAGTTTAAAGTGGTCTTTTGAAGCTTGCAATAAAACTAGGACGTGGACCTAGTTAAATAAATAAAATGTCATGTTATGTTTGATTTATGTTTGAACTTATTGCATATTGAGACTTATGTTTGTAATTTCTTTTGAAACTATTAATTTGAATATTTACATTTAAACATAGCGTTATGTGGTTGTGAACAATCTTACCCTCAGATCTCGACGATTCCGCCGTCAAGGTTGGGGTGTGACAGTATACATAGTGACAAGATTATTATTTTGATACCATTGCCTATCATGTTATTGTCTAAATATGATAAAGTAAAATAAAAGCATTAACAAAAACAAATTAATACAAATTCTTAAGCAATGATTGGTACATCTAAAGCATTAATTAACTCAAAAATTATATATCACACATTCACACGCATGTTATTATATTTTTTCTTCTTTATTTGTTTTGACGTTTATCTATCGTGACCCATTCCTCAATCGTTTTCACCATGTCAATAAAAAATAAGGTATGGGAGGTATGTCGGGTCAACGTTAGGGTCTCGATAAAGACCTCACGCTTTATCGACCTTTTTTTCTTAGGCCCACGATAACACAACAATAATGATGTTTGTTTCGACGTAGTTGATATATGTTAGTTTGTGTGTCTTAATATAAACTTAAAAATTTAAGCTTCCACGATATAACATGGTTAAAGTACATGAAAGAACATATGAATGTATGTTAACGTCAATCGATATAACCAACCATACAAAAATTTTACTGGTACATAAATAAAAAAAATTAAACATGACGTTAAAATAGCTTTTTTTAATAAAAATTAATGAATGAAAGTTACTAAGAAAAATGAAATTAGTAAAAAAATTAACGGTTAAAAACGGATATTATATGTCCTGTAAAACTTGAAACTTTTTAAATTTTAGAGTTAAAAGTTAAACCATGTGTCGAAGTTATTTGAGGGTTAAAATTAAAGGTGGAGTGGTGGTCGTTAGAATATGCCACCAAGACGTATATTATTGTAAAAGAAATTAAATTTAGTTTTTTCTTCTTTTCTTGTTATTTTTCTACTTAAAGAGGTTAAATTGCTTTTGATTTATCAAAAATTATAAAACACGGTATCTGACATGACAAGTTTAACATGTCAGTTTAGAGATAGTAAATTGTGTTAAACGGGTCATGTTTGACACGACTAATTAATAAGACTATTGAAACTAAACCTGGCATATTTCTCTAAACACAAATATATATATATATATATATATATATATATATATATATATATATATATATATATATATATATATATATATATGCATGTTTAATATATTCATTATATTTTTTCTAACCTAATCATGATATAATTTAACGTGTTACAATTTTAAATGTGTAATTTTTAACTTAATAACGACATGATTTGATTCATGATTGTTAGACAAAAATTTTAGTTAGATGTGAGTAAAATAATAATACTTTTTTCTGTTTAATATGCATTTTGATGCATATGAGAATATTATTTTTTGAAGAGTTTAGTGTATTTAGTCCACAGATTTATTTTGATGGGGTCCATGACCATTACTCGATGTTTGTTTTTTGTATCGAAGGTTAGGGTTCCTTGACTGCATAAGTAGCAGGTTAGATTTGTATGAGTATCTTGTGAATTATCACCTGACCCGACATATTAAATAAATGATTGATATTGCTTCTGTTTTTTATATTTTATGTAAAGGTAGCTTTTATATTACCATAATATAATGTGAATACACTACATAATTATATATTTCAAATTAAGGTGAAGAGTTCTAATTTGTAATTGGTTGGTTTTAGTGTCAAAGGTTTTGACACGTGACACATTGTTATCGAACTAACTATTTTTTATGTCGTTTTGTTGGGTAGGCTGGTTTTTTTTTAATGTATAAAAGACGTTTTACACAATTAAACAACAAAGGTGGCATTGACCTAGTGGTAAGACGACTCATCCTCTCTTTATCCCGCTCGGATTCGAGCCATATTACTCCATTTTTCCAAAATTTTTATTATTTTTATTTTTCTTATAGTTTTATTGTTTTTTTTTCTAGTTCTAATTTGTTTTGTGTTTTATTGATCCCTATGATTCCGATTTTACTCTTTTGATATTTCTTTTTGGTTTTTTAGTTTTCTTTCTCCTAGTTTTTTAATTTTATTGTGGGTGCAACATGTGTTCTTCAATTGTTTTAAATGGGAGATTATTTTAGGCAATGTGTCAAATACAATACATTAGGTCATTATGTTTAATACGTTCATGGTGTCATATATAAGTTAATTGTGTAATGTATTTTACGTCGTTTGTTATATGTATTTATTATTATGTTTTACGTTTTAGATCATTTTATGTTATTTTTGTCATTGTTTTTTATAGATTATATCAACTTATTATCTATCTTCGTGTTTTACAATTAGAAGTACACAATGATACTTTATCAGTGTATTTTTTTTAAAAATCATAGTGTTTAATATAACATAATATGTTTTTTTATCATTGTTGTTTATAGATTATATATCATTATGTTTTACAATATGAAGTAAATGATGTTATTTTACGAATATATTTTTTAAAATTCGTTATGTTTATGATTATACAATGACTATCAAAAAACATAATGAGATACTTTATCTTTGTGTTTAATATTTTATATCATTTTTTGTTATTTTATCAATTTTTTAATATATTAGATCAATTAGTTGTTAATTTATTATAGTGTTCTAGATATTAGAAATACAGTAATATACAATAATGTAATTTCACCATCATATATCTTTTAAAATTCGTCATTTAAAAAAATATAAATAGCAAAAAGACACAATGATTCGTAGATCATATGAGCTTAAAAAGGAAAAAAATATTATTATTTTCTATATAACAACACTATAACCAGCTAGTTATGAAGATGAAAAAAATATTTGTTTTTATAGTGTATTTTTTATAAAAATATATAATGTTGTATATAAAAGTTATGAATACTTAAAAAATAAGAGAATTTAAATAACAGTCAATAAAAGTGACCATGAATAAAATACACCTCTAACAAACTTATTGCTTACAAATTAATCTCATCCATAATTAAGATGATTAAGATTACTTTTTACACTATTTAGATTTAAAACTCTTCACTAATCTATCTGTTATAATAAAAGAAGGTTTTAGTTGAATACTTGGCACAATTATAGAGCTCTTAATTCTAATTTTTTTTGTCTATCTCTCCTATTAAATAATTACATTAATTACAATGATATTATTTATTTCTTTTTAAAATTAAATATTGTTTTTTAATAATTTAAGAAAGACTTCTTTTTATAAATGTAACTAGGTTAGTCCCCGTGTATTACACGGATTGAATAGATAAAATATTAAATAATTAGTAACAAAAATTTATGCATTATAAAATCATTTATGCATTATAAAATCATTCTTGAAGATAAAATATGATTATAATTACGTACAAATACCTATTTTAAGTAAATAAACAATTATGTATTTTTCTTAAACTTTTGTTTTATCAAAAATTATGATTTTTATATAAAAAAGTTGTGAATTTAAATATTTTGTTTTAAGAAAAATGATTTTTTTAAAAGTATGTTGTATTCAATATTTTATAAAATTTTGATTTTAAAAAGTGGTTTTTGATAAAAATTGATTTTTTAATTAATTAAATTATGTATTTTTTAAATTTAAAAATGGTATGAGTAATATTCTTAGTATTCAATATTATTTATTAATAATATAGAGAAATGATAAAGTAAGTTATGACGCTCACAATTGTTTCACGTTTATTTTAGTTTTTCTATAGATAGATAGGTATGCTAAAACCCATTCATTAAATGGATTATAGTTAGTAATAAACAAGAAGATTTACAGTGTAATATTATAATATAAAATATAATTAAAATTATATATACGTAATAGTTCAACAAAACAATTATACTATTTTTGACCACCTTATATAAACATATTCATTTTCAAACATACGTTAAAGATATTAAAAAATAATTTTTCATAAAAATCTTATTTTTTAAAACTTTGGTTTGTAATTATTCTTGTTGTTTTAGTAATACAGTTAATAAAAAATTTCAGATGTATATAGTTTTTTTAAAGCAAAATGATTTAAAATATTTTGTTTAAAAAAATGTTTAGTGTTTTAGAAAATTTCATATTATACAAAAGTTTAGATTTTTATTATTTATACTTTAATTAAATAATGTGATTTATAATTTCTTCAATAAAATGTATTTTTAAAAAAAATAGTTTGATTTAAAAAAATATAGATAAGAAAGAGAAATATAGCAATTAATAAAATTTATTTTAATAAGAGAGAGAAATTTGTATGAGTATTTAAAGTACTATAATACCCTTTTGAAGGGAAAACTAATAGTGTGGATGTGTAGAAAAATGACAAGTGGTAAAATAGTGGGTTAAGAGAATGGCAAGTGGCAAAAGAAACCTTGCTTTATTAGATACTATAGATTTCTAAAAAAACATCTGTTAAGATAAGAAATTTTTTCTACAATATCAAACTGTTTTAAAAATATAAAATATTTAAAAATTAGTATTTTTAAAAAATAGAATTTTTATAAACCAAAATAATTAAAATTCAGAATTATAACGAGGTTTTTAGAAATGACACTTTTTTAAAATGATCTATTTGAAACAAGATGTTTGTTTTTTTAAAACAAAGAAAATATTTTATTACTTATAAGTAATTCATTCATATCTTACACCAAAATATCATTTTATAATTAATAAATTTTTATTATTAATTATTTAATATTTATTTATTCAACCCGTGTAATAAGCGAGATACTAACCTAGTGTTTTATCTTTTAAAGTAGTAAAAAACGCAAAACAGTTTTATGTGAGTATTTCCAAATGATGAAAATCAGGCAACTTGATAGAACTACATATATAATCTGCATAAATATTTTTTTTGTTTATTTCACCTTTTAGAAAAAAATGTTTTGATGTGAAAGCTTAAACTTTTAAACGACATAATCGTGTTACTTTTTAAGGTTTTGTTTGTGTCCTTTCTTTTATATTAATTTTGATAATAGTTTCCAATTGCCACACAAGTAAATGATTTTAACTTTAAATAAAAGCTCTAGTTTTCCGCTTGAAACAAAACCTATAGTTTTGAACTTTTATGTGCAACTAGATTTATGAAACATACCAATATATAAGACATATATTTATTTCATATTACTGCAATAATTTAATTAAAAAATACAACCTAAATATTGTAGAACAAAAAGGCCTTATTTTGAATCTTGAGTGGGTCAAAACACTACTTTTAAAACCACTAACTAAAGGTTGGACAAGAATGAACAAGGAGTACTTAACTTTAGTCACATGCTACATTAATTCTCATATTTGTGATGTTTTGTAATTATTTTTTTAATATATAACGGGTGTGTGTATGTATATGTATATATGTATATATATATATGTGTATATATATATATATATGTATATATATATGTATGTGTGTGTGTATATATATATATATATAGGGTAAGGTTGTGAACTCTATATTATTGCGATAATCGTGTTAACTTTTGAATATCAATCAAAATCATTATTTTTTTTATTGAAATAACATCATTACACATCTACGAAAATGTGTTCTTTAATGTATATGTGCAAATTCATAAGCGTAAAAAAGTTTACACTAGTGTAAGTTACACTTACATCAGTAAATATTTAGTGATGTAAGTGTAACTTATACTTGTCGTAACTTTTTTACGCTTGTGAATTTACATATATACATAAAAGAACATAACATTGTATATGTATAATGATACTATTCCAATAAAAAAATAATGATTTTGATTGATCTTCTAAAGTTAACACGATTATCACAATAATAGAAGGTTAACATTTGATCATTTCCCTATATATATATATATCTGTATATATATATGTATGTATATATATGTGTGTATATATGTATGTATATATATGTGCGTATATATATGTGTATGTATATATATGTGTGTGTATATATATGTATATATATGTGTGTATATATATGTATATATATATATGTGTGTATATATATATATGTATATATATATATATATATATGTATATATATATATATGTATATATATATAGGGGATGGATCAAATGAAAACCACACTTTTAATTAAAAAACCATAAAAACCTCATTTAATCAATCATAAAATTTCTTATATAATTATTATTTCTTCATTACAAAGGGTATTTGAGTAAATTACACCCCTCTTAAATATGGAAATTATCTCCATGTATAGAATTCCTTAATTATTTTCAATATTTTAATTTTAAAAATCATTCATATAAAACAAATTCTGCATTTTTTCATCTTCATCGATCAGTTCATCCTAATATTTTCTCCTTCTCAATAACAAATTTTTTCATTTCTCTAGTTTGCTTCAATGTTCATCTCAAACAACAAACTGATTTAGAGGAAGAAAATGCCATCATTGTTGGAATACTTGACAAAGGATCGTGAGTTTTGTGATTTTCATATATGTTTTCATCATGATTTTCAGTAAATTACATTAAGATATAGATAAAATCATGAATTTTTATATTCATAAAAACACACACTAGTGTGTGTTCTTGGTGTTCTTGATGAATAAGAAGGGATTAACCCTTGCAAGTTACGTATACGTAATAATGTAACATAAGCAAAACTCATCTTTTGAAGAACTCGATGATGATGATAAAAGTTGACTTCATATTATTTGGTTACGTAGCAAAAAGATTCATCTGAATATCATAGATCAAACCCACTTCATTATTGAAATTTCCGAATCCACTGTTAAGTTCTTTTAATCTATATGTTAGTTCCTTATACCCATGATATACTATTTCACAATCTGTTTTCAAACTCTAGTTTGCATTTTTTTTATTGTTTAGAGATGGATCAGGTTGATGATGAATCAAGATGAAGATGATGAAGATTTAAAACAAAGATGACACATTTACGTAACACTACTATGACGTATATGTAATACTTCTATTCAATACACGAGGACCGGGGATGAATGATAAGCATTCAAATTTGATTGTACAAAATGTCTGGTTTGCACACAAAGAACATCATGATGTTACGTATACATAACACCATTGTTACATGTACGTAACACCATCGTTACATATACGTAATACTACCATTTTGAAGAGTCTTATTAACATGGAGTTTATTGGTGCTAAATATATGTGAACTTTCATCATTTGCTCTTATTCTCCATTTTTATTACTTTTTTGACTTTCATCATAAATTGAAGCCATTGTCGAAACTTTGATTTTTTTTCTCTCTATGAAATTGTGGAAGCTTCTATGTATGATGCAAAGTATCAGTTGAATGAAACCAAAGCAAGAAAACTATTACCAAGCACAGTATTCACGCATAAAAAGGTAGCACACAAGCACACAAGAAGGTAGCTTAATTAATTTAAGCAACCAAGCTTGTAGCTCATTGATTTGTCCTTATCACTTCAACTGAATTAATCCATTACACATTGAAAGTAATTTCAAAAAATTTAGAAGATTCAAACGTTTAAAGGTTCATTTAATTTCATTTATTTATTGTACCGAAACATCTTTTATTTGTTTTCTAAGTTTTATGTTTTATAAATAGATTACGATATATTAAAGTATTTTTACGTTTTTTTCTCCTTGAACTGTGTTCATCTGCTTCATTGATAATAAACTAATAATAAATTAAGAAGAAGAGTATTAGAAAAAGGAAAATCAACCTAACAACAACAACGATTTGAAGAAGAATCGAAGAATAACATGAAGACAATGCAAACCAAATTTGACGTTCATATATGTAACACAATGAGTTATATGTATGTAATAGTTTGTGTTACAATTATTGTTACGTATATGTAACAGTTATTGTTACGTATATGTAACAGTTAATGTTACATGTATGTAACATCACTTCTTCCCTTATTTTAGTAGAGCAACACTGTATAGCGTTACGTGATACATATACGTAACTCAAGCTGCATATTACATATATGTAACTGACTGAATGCTTCTTGCTTATTATTATTCTTTTTATTATACCAATCAATCTAAATAATTTATGCTTTTATTTTTATATTATGTATTTGTTATTTTGTTTTTCTAATGTTCAAAATACGTGAGATATGGGAAAAATAGAGAATACAAGATTGGAGAGAGAACCAAGATTTTAAGGAGATTTGTTTTTTTTTTGCTAGTTGGAAAGTGATGAAGTCAAATTTTAGAGTACCCATTTTATCCCTAAATACAATAAACGAACCCATAAATATTAAATTAATTTATCAAAATCTCACTAATTTATATTAACCATTGATCAAAAAATCAAGGGTTATAAAATAGTTTTCATGGCTATCTCCTAAAACATGGTTTTCTCTTGAACCGTCCCCTATATGTGTGTGTGTGTGTGTGTGTATATATATATATATATATATATATATTTATGTGTGTGTAGAGGAGGGTTTCAATGAAAACCATATTATAATTGAAAATTAAGAAAACCACTTATTCACCATTGATCTTTTTGATCTATGATTGAGATTAATTAGTGACATTTTAGTAATTAAATAAAAGATTATGAATGTTTAAGTATGCATTAAGGGCAATTAGGAACACCAAAATAATTAACTTGGTAACTACCAGTTATAACTAACAAAATTTCTAAATTCACTCTTATCTTCTATTTTTCCCTCACATCTCTCTTATATTTAATAGAAATTTAAATAGTCAAATGTATTATTTTTTTAATTTGAATTGAAAAATTAGATCATCATGTTTCTTATAAAAACAAATAAAATAAAGAAAATGACTACTTATGCATTCGTAACATTGTGTTACGTATGCGTAACAATGTGTGTTACGTATGCGTAATATTGTGTGTTACGTATAGTAACACTATCATACATATGTGTATCATTGTCAACAAACCCATATGAAAATCCAGAATGAGTTACACATATATATTTTAAACCAAATTTTTTTAATACTAAAAATGATTTTTAGAGTACATATATGTAACAGGGAGTTCATATACGTACCAACACTTATATACATGTAACAAAATATAGTAACAATGAAAAAATTGAAGAACCTAAATCTATACTATATAATAAAAGAGTAACTAAGATATCACATGGCACTCTCATGTTACTCTCAAAAAAAATTTCCCGTCTAAACTAATATATTGTTTTAGTCAAGTTTTTCATTTTAAGAAACTCAATTAATACTAATAATTCATTTTGTTTTGAAATATACATATTAGCTAAATAAGATTCAATTTAAAAAAATTAAAAAGAAAAAAATATTTATTAATATATTTATTTATTTTAGGTTAGTATGATTTTAAGACAACTGATTTTAATTTTACATGGGTCAATTATATATTATATTATTCAAAAGAGTATTAAAATATTTATAAATTTATATTTTTATTTTTCACTGTTATAGTAATACTGACGTGAGGTCGAAGTCTCAATCAAATTTAAAACCAAATACTACTAATTAGCTAGTGGTAAGTGGGTATCGAACACAGGGAGTTTGTGGAATATGCGTTAACTCAATCAAATTGCAATTACCTAAATTTAACTAAAATGATAAATAAGTAAAGTTCAATAATCTGTTGATTTGTTGAATTGGCTTAACGCAAGAAATGAAAGTAAATTGGTTTGTAAAAATCAGTAGTGATAGATATGTTTCCCTTTGGTATCCGGATTTTCACAAATGATGATATTGGTATTAATTGGGAAGAACCACATAGACATGATTCATGATTGTGTGCTTATGTGTGATCAAAGAGGACTAAGTACTTGGATTAGCAAGGTTATCTCTCGATAATCAGTATCACTATTGAATTACCCAACCCTTCCACTAAATCAAGATTTGCCTATGGCATCAAGAACGTATGGCTAAAGTTAAGCAATCCATGAATGACCCGTTACACATAATACACAATCATCATGACAAAACAATCACAAGATAAATTTCATCATCCCATAAATAGAAAACACCAACATGATCAAAGTTACAAATCCTTCAAACCAAAAGGAAACACACAAGAAGACTAGCCACTCATAGTTTTGTGCATGAAAACAAGATTCAAGATACAATCCATGACAATCAAAATGAAATAGCAAAGATTAAAGTACCACAAGATCTTGTTCTTCCACACATCAACCAAAGCTTGGCCAAAGAAACTTCAATTATCATCACCCGAATGCATCTTGTTCAAAAGAGATTGGCTCTAATGTTCATATGAATCCCCCCTCACCAAATGATTTGAAGATGCTTTTTATGCCCCAAGAACAACCACTTTTACCTATTTTATGGAGAGAATTCGTTGGATCCAGGGAATAAGCAAAAGGTACCACTCAAAACATTTTAAAACAAGTTGCACTTTTTCGTCAGCAGCTACCGTAACTTACGGTAGCCACCGTAAGTTACGGTAGAGATCAAGTTGGTACGGTGGAATACTTCTGCCATACGGTGGAAAAATGCAAGTTTTGGGGTCCACTGTAATTTACGGTGGCCACCGTAAATTACGGTGGCTCCCTGAATACTCTGTTTCTTCTTTTCTTCTTTCCACACACGCCACTCCATTCCATGATCGCAACGTTTTCTCCATTTTCAGCTCCTAACATGCCTGAAACCTAAGCAACTGTAGTTATCTAATTCAAGATAATTACACGATTAAATGAGAGAATGTTACGCGTTTTAACATCATAAAAGGGTTGTTCCTTGAACCACCCGTCAAATACGTAACTTAATAATATGAAATATTTATACATTTATTAATTATGTTGTTTTTATATTTTCAACCCGTGTATTACACGGGTTTGCTAAAACTAGTATATGTATATAGATGTGTGTGAACAAAAAGAAGTAATATATGCAAATTAAAAACTTACACATGCATATAGCCTAGTTATATAAACTTTAAAACAATCGAGTTACATATACGAAAACAACACAGAGGTACATATACGTAACAAAACTGTTACGTATATGTAACAAAAGTGTTACGTATACGTAACCGTAGTGGTTGTCTTCTTCACTACGTAACAGAAGTGTTACGTCTATGTAATCGTAGTGTTCGTCTTCTTCACTGTGTTTTTTTTATGATCATCATCGTCTTTGCTTTTTCACTATGTTCTTCGTCTTCATCATCTTCTTTGATGATCATCATTTTTTTCTTTAATGGTTCATCATCTATAACCTATCAACATCATCATCATTTGGAATATAAGGAATGATGAAGATAATAGTCATCTTCTTCGATGATCATCGTCGTGTTCTTCGTTTCTGGGGCTTCAATTCAAAAACCATTAAAGCATGGATCTTGTGTAACAAACCTTTAAATGATGTTTTCAAAATGGCGATGGAGATGGGTATAATCTTGTAAAAAATGGCGCTGATGAAAACCCTAGAAATGATGATGTTGAGGTTTAGAGATGATGATGGAGAAATCTAAAGATGAAATATCATCTTGTTTGAATATCTTAAACGATATTATAAAAAAGAAGTCATTAAAGAATGGATTTAAATTCTAAAAAGATGTAATTACCTAAAATAGGAGATATGCTATTTTACTAAAATACCCTTTTAATAATATAAATAAGAAAATTACTAGAAATTATGTGATTGGTTGACAATGGTTTTCTTGGTTTTCTTCTGAAATGATGGTTTTCATTTGATATATATATATATATATATATATATGTATATGTATGTATGTATGTATATATATGTGTATATATATATATATCAAAATATCAAAATGCTTGTAATAATACTACTTTTAAGATAGATTTTTAAAAATCACGATATTTATAGTATTTTGATAATGTGCATATATGCACCCATATTATATTGCATATAAGAACATTTTATAGTTTTTCTAAAAGAATTAGGAAGAGGGGTGATAAAATGAAAAAAACGATAAAAATTAAACCATCATCTTTTAGTGTACCATTTTTATCGAGGTGTTATGTCCATTACTTACGTGGTTCTTAGCAGTTTCTTACATATTTATAGTTCTTAATAGAATGCTTTCCTATATATGCATATATATATATATATAGGGGAAGGTTCCTTAAAAACTAATAGTTATGCGAAAACCAAAGAAAATCACAGAAAGCACTAACGAAGTTCATATTTTTTTTGTTCATTCAAATGTTAAAAGAGTTATTTAAATAGTTGTAACATATATGTTCACCATAAATACGAGAATTAATAGTGTTACGTATACGTAACACTATATCAAATCAAAAGTTGTTACGTATACATAACCTATGTGAGATGTATATGACTACATTACGGCTTTCATTTGATCACTACCGTTATCTATATACACACATACACGTATATAGAGGGTGGTGATAAAAAATTATATAGATTATATGATCGATTTTATTAGTTTTCTCTAGTTTTCACATAATTTTGTGTATTTCTTAGGATCCCTCCTCTCTCTCTCTCTCTCTCTCTCTATATATATATATATATATATATATATATATATATATATATATATATATGTCACACCCCAACCTTGACGGCGAAAACGTCGAGGTGTGAGGGTTAAGATTGTTCACAGCCACATAACGCTATGTTAAAGTATAAATGCCATTAATCAATTGTTTCAAACACCACATACATCAAAGTTTCAAAATAAATCAAACAAAAACAAGAATCCAATTGTCTTTATTAAGCCTAGGTCCATGTTCTAGGTTTTAGCACTTCTTCAATCATCGCTAAGCTTGCACATTACCTGAAACATGTTGAAAATAAAGTCAACTAACTAGTTGGTGAGTTCTCATGGTTTTAAATACAATAAGTATAAAAATGTGGCAATTCTAGTCAATGATCATAAGATAGCAAGTGTATAGAACATGCATAGTTACAATCAAGCCTCGACTGAATAATATGAATAAGCATGATTAGCTAAGTGTATTTGGTTCCCTAGTGCACAAGCATAGGGCTCCTAGGAGTCGGCAATACATCGACTTTAGCACCAAATAGGCTTGTCAGGCCCAAAGATCTAAGACTTCGCTAGGCTAGCAATAGTTAATGATTGCACACGTATGTCACATCTCATATAATACTTAACATATCCAAACAACCACAACTATGTAAAGAATTGCACGTGTGTAATAAGTATCAAAGCGTGTATGTGTAAGTTTGTATAAGCAACATGTTTCACCCCGAAAGACGTGAAATAATCATAAACCGGGGCATAAGAACTCACATGTTTAATAAAAGAGACTTGTAGACGAAATGAGAATAACCACGAATAAGATTTCCAACACAAACGTCACAACGCACCTAAACGAAATAAAGTAGCGCGTTATAATTTGTTTGATGATTAATTGTAGGTCTAATAGGATTTAATAATTATTCGTATTTATTACATGTTAATAACGTGATCGGTTAAATGAAACGAATGGATTTTTATCCTTGGTATAATCAATTGTTTGCGCGTAAGAGAAAGAATAAATAAGCTTGATTTAATTGTACGTTGAACCGATTTATAAGGATTATAATAAGTGATTTAGCTATTATAAGGAACTATATATAAACATATATATATTTATAGGTATAAGAAATTAAACAATTTAATTGTTTGAATATATATATAAATATATATACTAAACAATTATAATATTGTGTATAATAATCATAATAAGTGATTTAACTATTAAAAGAAATTATGTACATGTATATATGTATACACAACATTTATATATATTTATATATGTATGAGTAATCATTTTAAGTTGCCTGACAATATATATATACATGTCTATATGTATATAGATGTACACATGTGTTATATTTATACCATTTTTTTTATTATAATAACATATTTTAAGTAAATTAAAATAATGTATTTTGTATTTAACATATTTTATAAACATTTAATTTATAAAATATTAAAACAATATTTAAAAGATAATTTTTGAAATTCTCAGAATTAGAAATAAAACAATAATTAATAACAGAAAAGAAAAAGAAAAAGGAAAAACATAAAAAAAATAAAAGAAGGGGAAAGGGAGCTGGCCGGGGTCGAACCCGGGTCTCCCCTGTGAGATGGGGCGCGGGAACCAGTGAACCAGGGCCGTGGCCTTAGTTCATTTTGGTTTCTTTTAAATTTAACCCAAGTCTCCCCGGTTTCCCCAAATCGTTGATAAACCCTAGATGCACAGATCCTCAATTGACCCTCGATTCGATGTTAAACACTCGAATTGTCATAGGGCTTTTGATCCTTGGATCAAATCGAGCAAATAACATGTTCCGATTACCTGATTTGATATAGTTTCGAGGGTTGTCGAGTTTGACTTAGTCTCGGTGTTCACGAATTTAGGGGTTTAGGATCGAGAGGGTTTCTTGTGAAATTGAGGTTACGGAGAGTTTAGGAACCTCAGAATGAGGCAAAGGCTCCCAATTTATAGTCTTGATTTCGTGACCCCGGGCATAAACCGTTTGATTTTGAAACCGCGTTCTTGATTACCAAATTTGTGAGATTCGAGCTGTTAATTTGCGATTTTGATTGATTGATCAGCAGATTGGTGCGCGTTTTAACTTTAGAAGTGATTGATTTGATTCAATTTGTGAATTTTGGCAAGGTTTGATTCGGATTTTGTTAAGGTTAATCACGGGTCCGATTAGAAAGGTCAACACGCGGGAACAACGAATTAAATTATGGTTCGGGTTCGAATCACAGGGTCGAGGGGGTTAAGCGGTTCGATTGGGTCGATTTGCATTAAAAGATGGTGATTTTGAAGCCTCGCCGGAGCTCGGCGGAGCTTCGCCGGACATGCTGCCGGAAAATCGGGTTTGAAAAGGGGAATTGTTTTTAACTTTTCATTAATTACAACTTTGGTCCCTGCGGTTTGAGTTTGGTTAGTTTGCATCCAAAGTTTAAGTTTTATGTTTAAAAGAAATTTCACATTAACCCCCGTAGTTTAAATGTTATCATTTTATGCATAAAACTTTCCTTTTTAAGTTTATAAAATGACATTAAAGGCCCCTTAACTTATTTATAACTTTAAGTTTTAATGCTTTAATAATTTAATAATCATTTAACCTTTATAAATTATTTAAATTATTATTATTATTATTACACATTAAATTATTTTAATCATTATTATTATTATTATTGTTATGATAATAATAATTAGACAAAATTACAGAAAACGTCCTTTAAGTTTATATAAAGTTGCAGGTATCGTCCTTTATCTTTAAAATGTACTCTAAACATCCTTTATGTTAACAGTTTGTAACAGAATTCGTCCTTTAAACTAACTATCGTTAACTTTTTCAGTTAAGTCAAGGGTAATTTGGTCTTTTACCTTTAAAGGACTATTAATGTAGACTTTTCCAAACGTAAAGGACGTTTTCTGCAACTCTTTTATTTTACATAATTTATGTAATTTTTACAATAATACATCTACATATTATTTTTAAATAACATAATATATATTATTTAATATAATATATATATATATATAAGACGTGAGTGAATATAATTAATTAGCTATACGTGCATGAAAATATTTAATATATTTAATTATGTATGAATTTATATGTATATATAATACATGGATCAAAACAATAATATATATTTATCGTATATAAATAAAATTATATATTTTATCTAACTCTAAACACTGTTTTATTATTTTATTATTTATATAATTTATATTTATATATAATATGTGAATAAAAATAATTAAATTATATGTATATATATTTTTGTTATATAAAAATCATATGTATATGTATTCTTATAAAAATACATAAATTAAATAAAAGATAAAAAAAATGACAGAAAACATCCTTTATGTTTGGAAAAAATACATTAATAGTCCTTTAGAGTCAAAAAGACCAAATTGCCCTTGACTTAACGGAAAAACTTAACGGCAGTTAGTGTAAAGGACGATATCTGTTATAAAATGTTAACATAAAGGACGTTTAGAGTACTTTTTAAAGATAAAGGACGATAACTGTAATTTTATATAAACTTAAAGGACGTTTTTTGTAATTTTGTCTAATAATTATTATTTGTAAGATTAAAATCATTTTAAGTATTATAATATTAAATAATGTATAACACTTATAATATTATAATTATTTATTATTAAATAACATTGTTAACCATCAATTTGTTTATTAAGCAAAATAAGTCCTCAAAGATTCAATAAGACATAAAAGGTCCTTACAAGAAATAACGATGTTAACTTTTAATTAATGCAAAATACAGGATGTTACAATATATATATATATATATATATAGAGAGAGAGAGACACAAACACACACATGATAGAGATCAAATGTTTTATTTATTACGATGACCATTAACCCAACTAATGGTCTAGATCAGGTCACGTCGTCACAATAAGTTACAGTTACAGTGGTAAAACTAATAGTTAATAATGAATGTTAAAAAGTTTAAAAAAAATATAGAAGACTATATTTGAATTAATATATTACAACGATAACATCATACAAAAAAAGTAAGAAGGTTTTAAAAAAAGGTGTTTATTTAAAATTGAGAAAAATTCTAAAAGTGGGGGAAAATAGTTATATCAGTTGTGTAATGCAGTATAAAAGTTAGTTATAATGCATAATTATTGTGTAAGTATTTATTACTTTAGGTTTAATGGGTTATCAGACAGATATTAACATACTACCTTTACCCTATATATAATCACAAAATAGATCTATTGAGAGCTGCACTATATTAAAAAGAACCATATTTTGGGATTTGATTATATGAAAAGTATGAAAAAATAAAACGATAGATCGATAATGATTCATGAAATGACATGTAAACGATTTAGATCTCATGATATGACCTTGCATTAGAAGTGATCCAATTAAGTTTTTACTATTTATAGTTCTCATTTAAACTTATTTTTCTATGATTACGTATTTTATTTACTTTATATAGAAACAAATTAATATTAAATCTTATAAAATGAAACTATTTATGGTTATGGTTCTCGTTAAACTTCCTTCTATGATCATGTATTTATTTACTTTACAAGAAAGCAATTACATCGCACCTTATTAAGTCAAAGAGTACCAACGAAATATGAAATAAAGAAAAACCCAAAAAGATAGATAAAAATTTAATTTACCGAAGATATATGCGCGTCTTGTAATAATAACATACTAAATCATGAAAGCTTTATCTTTTTTATAATAGTTAATTAGATCACTGATGGGTGACTGAGTCATCTCATCATCTCCATTACTCGAGTACGGTACTTTGAAGCACTAGACGGACACACTCTCAAAATAAAGCTCATACATTAGCTCATTCACATCGGTTCTAAACTTGAGACCTGAGACTTTCATCAGAAGGAAACTTATCTTAAGTGAGAAAACCTCTGTCTCAAAATAGAACTATCTTTTTATTTATTACAAGTGAGATTTAAACAAAATACATTACCTATTTTATCGAAGTCTTTGGTTAACTCACCTCAATCATTTTATTGATTTAATTATCTTTTATAATATAATCTTGAAATAAACCGATTTTACATGAGTGTGTGTTATTTTCTAGCATCTTAATCTGGTCAAAAATTCAATGACGATGGATATCGATCAAATTTAATTTCACTTGTATTTTAACTATAATTTTGGGCAATCGATGTACAACACAAATCGACAAATACTTCTTGTTTGCTAGGTAGATTATTATGAAATTTTTGGTATTTTTTAAGGTGTTGATGGGTCAATAGATGAAGTCAATGCAAGCATTATGCTTGATCTACTTTACTCTTTATGTATTTCCAATCATATAAAAGATGCATATCTTTTTGAGCAAGTATAAGTATATATCCAACTTTTTTTTAGAACGCTTTAAGGATTTGGGTTATTATGTGAAATGCTTATTTAATTACAAGATCATTGGAGTTTCACTTTATTATGAACTAATTACGCGGATGATCTATGTGGTATCATTATATTGCGGTTGTGGTTATTAAGTTTCACTAATTATAGCTTTAGTCTAGTATTTTGGCAAAATTAAAAGTTTGATCCTTAAAGTAAATGTCAGTTAACTTTTTAAGTTAAAATTCATATGAAATTATCAAAATACACTTTAACTTTAAAGTTAAAGGTGGTGTGATTGGTAACTTCTTTTTAAAACTAATCAAAACTAAAAATGAAAGTTAAGTAACAGCTAACATTTTTTTAATTAGTCGATTATATAACACGCGGTTATACATAAAGAAGTATTTTAAGAAATGGAAAAACTTTACAGAATAGTAAGTAAATTTTAACATTGTTCCAATTAGGTCACTCATATTATTATTTGTTCTAATCAGTTCACTAAAGTTTTAAAAGTGTTCCAATTGGGTCACTAATATTTTTATTTGTTTCAATCAGATCATTAAAGTTTTAGGAGTATTATAATCAGGTCACTTATGTATTTTTTAAATTGTTTTAAATAATTCACAAATTTTTTAATTAATTCAGTTTTTTTTATAAATATTGTTAATTTTTTGAAAAACTTAAATTTTTTTTAATTTTTTACAACTTATGAATGACCTAATTAGAACAATCCTAAAACTTTAGTGATCAGATTAGGACAAAAAAATTACTATTGACCTGATTGGAACAAAAAACTTTATGAGTAACCTAATTAGAACAATTTTAAAACTTGATTACTATTTTATAAAGTTACCCCTTTAAGAAATGGATAGTATTCAAGTTGACATGTTTAATTAAATGAATTTTGACTAAAACATCCCTGATGTAAGAAAGTTAATAAAAAAAGTTAACAATGTTATTTATGTGTAGTTAAATTGACTCAAATAATAATTTAAATAAAATCTTTGAATGAAAATGATAAAATTTTAATTTTTAAATTCAAATAGTAATTTTTATGAAACTAAAAGGATGAAAAAACAATTAACTTAAACTGCAAATTCTTTTTCTTAGACCTTCAAAAAGTTTAACTATCCTTATTCTAAATTTCTCTTTTTTGTTTTACTTAAAGGATATTAAAAGTTTCCCCAAGTTTATTAAGCATTTGATACCGATGCCAATTATTCTTATCACACAATATGACTACTTTGAATATATTAAAACATCACGTATTAATTTAAGGCTGGTGAAAATGACAAAGTAGTAACTAATAACATCCCCACCAGCTTAAGAAAAAAAATTTTTCTTTAGACATAAAGGGCGTATCTGGTGCTGCAAAAAGCTCCCGTATTTTCGCAGGGTCCAGGGAGGGTCCGTCCCATTTAAGGGAAGATGTACGCGGTCTTTCCCCCACATTTTTGTAGGGAGGCCGTTTCTACGGATCGAACCTGAGACCTTCGGTCCCTTAGGAACAGCTTTTACCGCTGCGCCAAGGCCCGCCCTCTAGACATGCGAACATATATTTGCAACATATATCATTAATTTAAATAAAACAAATCTATGCTAATAAAACAAAATAATTTTTTACACATGTCATTTTTTCACAACCATATTGTCACGTATCATCACCATAGCAAGTCTTTCAAAAATGATAATATTAAATGTTAAAGTATCCAGATTACTAATGATTTTTAATAAATATAAAAACATATATCTACTTATAAATCTATACTAATATAACAAAATAACTTTTTACATCTTTTATTTTTCCACAACCATGTTGCCACATATCATCACCACAACAAATCCTTCAAAATATTAATATTAAATGCAAATGTATTGTATATACTTTTCAAATTATTAATGATTTTTTTAAAATAAAAAGACATATTTCTACTTACAAAATAATGTAATTTTTAAAAAATAAAACTTTATAAAAATATAATCACTCTTATCTCAAAAAATTACTTTATAGTTTATAAATATTGATGAGTGACTGCAAATTTTATATTTTTATTCAATCGTGTAGTACACGGGTTACTAAAGTAGTACTTATATTATAGTGTTTAAATTATTTTTATAAATTTCTTCTATAATGTTATGACGACATTTGAGCATCTTTAAAATAAAATAGCAAAGGCTCTAATCAATTGGTAAAATATTAAGACACTTAATATAACTTTTTATACATAAGGTACAAGTGCTATAAACAATAGTTTTTAATTTGCTCATATTTAATAAATTTCTCCAACTAATACATTACTTAATATACATTTATTTTCGGTATTATCTTATTTATAATATTTTAAATTAATATTTAAATATATACATTTACTATTTATATTTTGATAACTTAATACTATTTGATTTAAATATTATTTTGTTTAAATACTTAAGTATATAATCACTAAATATATACATAGTTATAATAATAATACCAAAATATATAAACTTTAAGACAAGTCAGAAAAGAGACTCGATAACATCCACTGTGTCATTATGTATAACAAATAGAAAAAAGGCTCAATGTTATCACAATAATTTTTATTTTTTTCAAACTAACAAAAACCTACGTAGTTTTTTTTGCAATATTAAATTTAAACCTCTGAGAAATTTCAAAACTAACCGCAACTCTCTTTCTTTTTTTTAAATTGATACCTACTCATTTTATCTTTGTTAAAATTTTATATTTAAGCCCTTCGATTTATGTCAAATTACATTTAATCAACTGAACCTTTTTTTAATATTTTTTACTTAAGGGCATTGAATTATGTCAAAATTACATTTAACCACCTGATTCTTTTTAAAGTTTTATACTTAAGTATTCGAGTTATGTCAAATTTTCTTTTAATTAATTTACAATAAAGCACGCTAATTATACCAAAGTCACCATTTACGTATTTGTTATTTTTCTTCTCTATTTTGATGTATTTATTTTTTTATATTATATTTTTTTATCATCGTTTCATACGTAATCTTTTTTTGGGTAGTTAGTACTAACTTATAAATAATCAGAATTAAATCTTCCAACTTCCATAACCCCGTCGTATGATGCGTGTCACACCCGCTTAGTATATATGTAAGGATGAAATTAGGACATATATATGCCATTTTACTAGAACTTTAAGGCACCTAATACAATTATTTAAGCATAAGATACATATATTTTATGTTATATTTTCTATTTTGACCCTATTTAATAAGCGTTTTTAATCAATATATTATTTAAAGCGTATTATTAATATAATGTTTAATAATATGAGATTATTTAATTAATTTTATTAGATATTATCTTATTTATGCTATTTTAAATTAAAATTTAAACTGATAGTTATTATTTTTTAATTTTTATAACTAAAGTTAAAGTTAAGTATTATGTTATTTAAGTACTTAAGTATATAATAACTAAAAATGTCATAGATGATAATGATAATAATAATAATAATAATAATAATAATAATAATAATAATAATAATAATAATAATAATAATAATAATGATACTTGGTTATTTAATAACTTTAGTTATAACCAAATTTGTTAATTAATGACATATTATCTAATATTTCTTAGAAAATAATTACAACAATAATTAATATAATCATATTAACAACAACAACAACATTGTGTTATTCTATTATAAACAATTTAATAGTGTGTTTTGTCATGTATTGTATCTGTAACAATTTATTAGTAAGTACCAGTGATCATAATATAATGTTCTGCATTTAAGAATAGCTTTTTTTAATGCCTTTAAGTTATTTTTTTAATTCATATCCATGACCCGTCAAATACCATTTGTTTAGTAATAACATCATGATGATATAATAACAAACCGCTAAAACATGTATAGACATCTATGGGAATCATGATCGATGTGTCATTGAGCTCATCAAAATCAAGATAACCCTAAAAACTATAATTGCAACGTTCTCGTACATGTTTAAAAGTGAGCCGTGGCAAAGCGCGGGTCTAATCCGCTAGTATCTGCTAGTAGATAATAATGTAATTATTATATGAATATTTCTCAAAAAGTGTATATGATATTTATTGAAAAAATTAACCAAAAAGAATATTGTAATTCTCGGAAAGTATAATAAGAATAATTTGAATATATTAAGTTCTGTTAGGATAGTTGCTAGTGTTTATACTCTATTATTACAAAAAGTTGAATATTCAATAAAATAACAGAGTTATCAAAGCATAAGTCACAATTATTGAAGTAAAAACTAAATCCAGAGTTAGCAACCCCAATTTTACTGGAGACTTTCCTAATTCAAGGGTACCATTTTGGCATTTTACACATATATTCTAATATGACTTCGGGGTTTCAGGGTTTTGTTTAATTTCAAATTTTAACTTACAAGATACAAATATAAACAAAATTTTTGATAATTTTTAAATCAAAAATTCTATCATTCAAAATCTCCGGATGGATTCTTTTTATGTGGGGCGAAACATTACATTACTTAACTAAACAGTTGTAACTGTTCAACTTACTGTTAAACGGTTGTGTGACATCTCGCCTCTCGTACCATCAATATTGTCCGTTTTGTACACGAACAACTCACGAATTTGCTTTTAATTGACTAGGTGAAAACTTTTCGGGAATGTCATCTATCCTTGAATTGTTATCATCTAACAGTCTAACACATTTAAGTGTGAAGTTATACTCTCATCCATAACCAATGTGCCCAAAATAAATTGATGATATTGAAGGCAAGACATTTCTTATGAACTAAAATCTCTTCTTTACACGACCGATGTCGGATTTAACTAGGGTGTTACAGTTGATAGTTAAAACCGTTTATAAATGCCTCAGTAGATTCTACATTTGGTTACAAATAGAATAATAAGAACTTTTGTTGATGATTTTAATGTCATATAACTAATTTAATTAATTGGAATTACTTAACAACCAAATTGAAGAACATAATCAAATATTTATGTTTTCAAATATATATTATGGAACCACCACACTATGAAAGTCTGGAGTAGTGCCCCGGTAACGAGGTCCAAAAGATGGAAGCTTCTAGTGGGGTTTATAAAGGTAATTAAATTTATAGCTGTCTGGCTGATACGATCTATCAAGTCAGCTTGAATTTTTTTTATCATATTTATATTGCATCAGAAACTGTTCGGTGGTAACTTAGTACGACCAGGGTGGTTTCTATGTAAAGAGTGCCATTTCAGTATTCGTTATTTTGATCTACCTTTGAGGATTATTAAATAGATGCACAATTACACACCGCAACTAGTTTTAACTCTAATATGTTACAAGCGCTTTGATCGTGCTATGATACCAACACTATATTGTTAAATTGACAACACACTATTATTCTACTTAAGAAAACGGAATTAGAGAGTGACGAGCAGTCTCCAATTTAAAAGTAAAATTTAGATAGTCATATATATAAAAAAATGGTCATTTTCAAACTAGATAGTGATGGGCAGCTGAATAATATAAGTCTTAACATGCAATCATCAATAATAACATTATTAATGTTAATGTGGCCAGTAGTTATGAACTGATTATTTTATACAACAGTTTTCGATGGTTTCAATTATTGCCAAAAATCACTTTTTTTATTATTAAAAACAGGTGATAGTTTTATTTTTACCTTTATGTTAGGTAATAAATTAATTAAGCCCCACCCCTTATGGTGTGGTGACACTAACCTTGGAGTCTAACATGGAGGTTGTGGGTTCGAACCCCACTAACAACTAACTTGGTAAATGATTTCACAATTAAAAAAATTAATCTTTCAAAAAAAAGGTAATAAAGTAATTGTATTTATTCATCAAATAGTTTTCTTATTATAATCATGTAAACTAGCTTTGTATTTTTGACTTCTATGAATGCAATTGTTTTGTAGTAGTTATAATCATGTAAACTAGCTTTGTATTTTTGACTTCTATGAATGCAATTGTTTTGTAGTAGATAACAAGTAGTTTTACGGGTGAAAATAGCATAGCTAGATATCTCTTTAATACTTCGCCCATGCTTCTTCAAACGTTCCAATACAAAAAATTTCCATATTCTAAAAAATAAATAAATGTGAAAAGGATACCCCAAAAATCAGGTATATAAAGGCACCCATGATTGAACAACGGATCTCACCCATCAACCATTTGTTCTCCCACATAACCACTCAATCCATCAATTCATCTCAAGATGGTGGTGGCGGACAACGACGGCGATACAGTGCTACTGATTCGAGAATTCAACCCGAAAACCGACCGCGAGAAGGTGGAACAGGTGGAGAGAAGCTGCGAGGTGGGCCCGAGCGGCGAATACTCGCTCCACACCGATCTCTTAGGTGACCCCGTGTGCAGAGTCCGCAACTCTCCCGCATATCTCATGCTGGTATTTATATGCACAATTCAACATTACGTCGTTTATTTCGATGAGAATTTCATTAATATTTTTTTACAAAGGTAAACGTGCAATAAGTTGCGCTGTCAGGCCTTTCTGTTTATTCAATTAATGTTGATTAAATTATCAGGTGGCGGAGATGGTGGTGACCGTTGGCGGAGATGAGCGGAGAGAGATCGTCGGGATGATTCGGGGGTGCATCAAAACCGTTACTTGTGGTAGAAAACTTTGCCGGAAAAGTAATTTTCCGGCGGAAATCCGGCCTGTGTTTACTAAGCTTGCTTATATCTTAGGCCTTCGTGTCTCCCCGTCTCACCGGTAAATTAAAATTTTATTTTTTCGTTAGAAATGCGTAATCATTAGTTAAAATTAGAAAGGTTTGTTATTTGATTATTCGTTAAACAATTTTTTTTTAAGATTGTGTGTATATATAGAAAATTTAAGGATTTTAGATGGTACTCAAACATATGAAACTTTCTATAATTAGAAACGTCGTAAAACAAACTCCGTAGTCCCGTTTACGATCTTCCATAATGAATTTTGGGGATTACTAAAAATAAAAATACATTTTCCTTTTCAAATTTAAAAAAATAAAATATATTTTGACATTAGAAAAAGGTAAAATGAGATCAACGAAATGAAATAAAAAAAGTAAATACATAAATTTCCAGATTTTTAATTTATAAACAATCATTTTCAATTCATCAACAAGTAATTTTCATTACCATAAACAATAATTGACAAAACATTCATGAGTGATACAATAGTAAACAATCGAGTCACTCTTATATAATAAAGATCAAATCCAACTTCTACTAAACAAACAAACATAATCAGTATGATCTACTGGAAGTAGGGTCTAGGCAACTTCTACTAGTTTGCTGTAATTTAACTTTTAAAAGTTAGTTGCCATAGTTATTACTAATTTCATCTTATATGACTCGTTTTTTTAAATTAAATTACAGGAGAATGAAAATAGGATTAAAACTAGTTTGTAGAATGGAAGATTGGTTTCGAGACAATGGCGCTGAATATTCATATATCGCAACTGACGCGACCAACAAAGCTTCCGTTAATCTCTTCACTGAAAAATGTGGGTACTCAAAGTTCCGTAACCCTTCGGTTCTCGTCCACCCAGTATACGCACATCGGCTTCACATCAATCAACAAGTCACCATCATTAAACTCTCGTGTTCTGATGCTGAAATAATCTATCGAGATGCATTTTCTACCACCGAGTTTTTCCCACGTGACATTGACTCGGTACTAAAAAACAACCTTAACCTCGGCACATTCCTAGCATTACCAAAAGATGACCCACATGCCATATTTTGGGGCGGCACAGAAAGATTCCTTTCTGACCCGCCTCACTCATGGGCCATTATGAGTGTGTGGAACTGTAATGATGTTTTTAAGTTACAAGTTAAAGGGGCGTCTTGGTTGAAAAAAGGGTTTGTTAAAACAACTCGTGTCTTGGACCAAGTCTTTCCTTTCTTGAACCTGCCTTCACCGCCCCAGGTGTTTAGCCCATTCGGGCTACATCTGTTATACGGGCTAGGTGGGGAAGGCCCATCTTATCTAAAGCTGGCTAAGGCCTTGTTTAGTTACGCTCACAACTTAGCCAAGAAGGGCAAGTGTGGTGTGGTGGCGACCGAGGTGTCGAAAGAGGATCCACTCAAGACCGCAATCCCGCATTGGAAAGTGCTATCATTCACGGACTTATGGTGCATCAAGAGGCTTGATGAAGACTATAGTGATGGGTATATTGGGGATTGGAGGAAGTCACAACCCGATGTATCTTTTTTTCTTGATCCTAGAGAATTTTGAACGAATATAATTATTCGTTGACCGGTATCAAAGTCAAAGTTTGTAGCAAAGGTAATTAGTCACTTGTTTAGTTTAACTGTTGTTTGTGATGGGTGGATGGGAAAGTTGGCATAATTGTGATTTGGAAGGGGTATATATGCTAAAGTGGGACCTATGTATGTATTTTTATCTTTTGTGTAAATAAAATGTGATGCTTTATCATCCAAACATTGCAAAGATCATTTTAATTTCAAGATTTTGTCTAGATTCTTTTCTTTCGTACTTTTGCTATCGAATGATCGTAAATTGTCATGTTTGAATTTTTATTTATTTCACATATGTATGGATTTTCAATAATGCTGGGATCAGAACTTTTTAACCGGAGGGTTATCGTAAAATTATTACTCTTTTCAATACAAATACGAGATCTAATTCATGTTTTTCTTTGTAACTTTGAATTTGTAAAAGAATAATGAATTCTGGCGATTAGAGGTTTAAAGGAAGCTTTTGACCCTCTTTTGGTTCCACCCCTAATTTTTAAAATATGATAAATATAGGTTTGCTAAGTAATGTAATTTCTACTTCTAAGATAGCATCTGTACATATTTAAATATTGGTATAGTACATAAAGTTAAAACTCTATTTACATATGATGAACGGTTAGTAGCAAAAGAGTAACCATATGAATATGTGGCATTTAAGAAAAAGGAAGGTCAAGTTTTCGTTAATTAGGAATGATAGAAATACTCTAGAAAAATCACATTTTGTAGTTATTACAAACTTAAAATCATTAAAACTATAGAATTATTAGGATTGTACATAGAATCTCATATTTAAAGTCGAATTTTAGAGTGAACTTGAGATCTAGTTTTAGATTGTTGGAATTCCAACGGCTAGGTTTTAACTATTTTACTTCATATAGAAGATCCTTTATACTCTTGGGGAAACCGCCATATACTTAATCGGTTTAAAACTTGATGGTAAGCAAACATACGATTTAACAATCGCATATGAGATTGAGATTACCAAACCCTGTTTCAAACCTAATGCATTGTTATTCTTATTTTAAGAGAGAAGTCTCCACCATTTGCTAGAGCAAAAGGCAATGTGGCGGTGAGAGAAGACATTGACATTCCCACCCCATTGTCACACAAAAAATCTCAACCCCTCTTGTTGATTTTTGATCCTTCGTTCAATCACCTTTTTCACACCTCCATTTTATTAGATAGAATATATTTAATAGAATTGTTGTAATTATCTTTATCAAAGTTATAAGATATTGTTTCATTAAGCTTGAGGCTTACTCTATAATTATGCTTATTGCATTTCTCTATATAGTGTATTGGTAATACAAAACATAAATATTTAGCATCCTATACATGATCCTATATACTTGTATGATTGATTTTTGTGATTCTCCTACTTTCAATTGTTTATGTAGTGAACCCCCTCAATTAAGTTAATAATATTTCATACCTTTCTTCGTCCTTTGAACTAACATGTTCACTTGTTCCCCTCATTAATCTATCAGCACAAATATAAAATAAACAAGTTAATAAACAACGTGCTCTTATCACTTATGGAATATTGTAACCGTTGAAAAAAGAAGATCATTCCAAATTATATTTTTATGTCTTAAAACCAACCTTTTTGGAATTTTATAGGTTTCGTTGAACCCTAACCTTACAAATTCATTTTGATTAAATTATAACAGAATAAAAAAAATTTATAAGTACGATAAATATTGGTGGTAATGCGGAAATTTAATCGGGAATCTTATGGTCCTTTTCAGTTTTATTCACCAGAGATACATACGAATAAATTGGATATGATTCTCCCATTACTTGGCTTATATCTAGCTAACTTGACTCGTTTTATTTTTATAGTAATCTTAAATTTAAATAATATCACTCACTGACACGTGTAATTAACCAATTTTAAACATGTTGATAAAATTAATCACTCTAAATCACTGTTTTTAGACACTGATTGGACCGACCAGTCGGACCGGGATTCGGAGGTCGGACCGGACTGATCCGATCCACCCTAAATCGTTTTGTTTTTAAGGAACTGGCCGATTGGAACCGGTAGGTGCTCGGACCAGATTTTCCAATTCTTTTATTTTTTATTTTTTATTTATTTTTAAATTTAATGAGTGGTTTAAACTATGAATTAAAGTATTGAACATAACATTATTATTGAGTTTTTATATAATTGTAAGAGTTAATTACATGAATAGTCCCTGTTGTTTATTGAAAATAAATACTAAGAGTTTTTTTTGTAACAGCCTGAGGTATTGTGTTTTTAGTTTTGTAACGAACATGTGTATTAAGACTAACAGACTGTGTTAAATCAAAATAAAATGACTAAATACCGCTGTAGGGACGTAATTCTATGTCTCCTTTGTTCAATGACCATTTGTGTAAGTTTCTTTTAGAATCAGACCACCACCACCGCGAGTCCATCACCGCCATTACCCACCATCGATGCCGCACCACCACCCTGGTCAACGCCCATTTTAGACCCCAAATCACCAACAAATCGTCATCGAAAACCCTAAACTCGTCACCAAAAACCACCTAAAATGGAGACGTGAATGATGGAGGGGTGAAATCAGATGTGGTTTATCCGGTTGGAGCTTCGATTTGGAGCATTTGGAGCTTCGCATGATCTGGGTTTGTTACATGAGAGATGGTTGCGATGGTTGGAGATGGTGGCGATGGCTTGGGTGGTCACTATTAGGGTTTTACATGGGAAAAAAGAAAGGAGATTTGGTGATGATGGTTGATAGCGATCATGATAACGGTACCGTAGATGAATGGCGATGTGTGAGGTTACTGGTGGTGTGATGACTGGTGGTGACGACCGACGACGAGAGTGGTGTGAGGGTACCGGTGATGTTATGGCGGGCGACGGTGGTGTGAGGGTACCAGTGTAGTGATGGCTGGTGTTCATAGCCAGCAATGATGATGGTTAGGGAAGGTGATGGTTAGGGACGGTGGTGGCGGTGGTGAAAGTATTGATTATTGTGTATATATGTGTGTCTATATTTATATATAAATACTAGTTGGGGACCCGCGCAATGCGGCGACAAAGACAATTTACAACGCGGTACTCGTTTTTTGTTAGTAAATGTACTCGCACGATGTGTACTATAACATATATGTGTAGTAAGATATGTAGAGAAAATGCTTGGATATTCTATCTTTCATGGGATTGCCCTTGTGGTGTTGAACATCCAAATAAAATCCCCTCCATTAAACATGAAAATACATGAAAAAATATATTTCATTACATAAATTAAACACATCAATGTGTGCTCGCATGTAATCCTTACCTTGTACAAGATGCATTCTTGCTATAAATGAATCTACTCGCCCACGAAATACTCTTCGTTCTTCTTCCCACCATTTTGCCTTTTCCTCATTTGTCCCATCTATTCCTTTATTATTAATCTAGCTTTAGTAAACCCGTGTATTATCAGACATAATTTTTTATAAGCAACAAAAGATCTTGAGGTTACCGGGTATTACTTAACATCTATGAACATTTTTATCTATTAAAAAAACATATACAATTGTTTATATATTTACTTAAAAAAATTAATTTGTTACATAATACCTTTTATACTTTTCTTAACTTATTTTAGTTGTCAATAATTTTTGACATTTTCTATTACTGTATTACAGGTTTGTCGTTATCTGAGAATCAGATCAAAACCTTACATTGTTTGAGATCGAAAAGTATTTGTTACGGAACAATTCAACACTAAGGTCATTTACAAGTATGCCTTACCCGGATAATGATTGTTTGTCTTCTTCGAATAATCGCTTAATTAGCGAGGAGTTATTGTATGATGTTGCAAAGGAGATGAGTGAATTTGAAAAGCTCCTTAATTCTTTAACCGATGAACAACGACTGGTTTATAATGAAATCATGACTGCTGTTGAAATAAATAAAGGAGGGGTTTTTTTTGTTTACGGATATGGCGGAACCGGTAAAACATTTTTATGGAGAACATTGGCGACATCAATAAGGTCTAAAGGTGAGATTGTATTAAACGTAGCATCTAGCGGAATAACATCTTTGTTGCTTACAGGAGGTCGTACTGCACACTCAAGATTCCATATTCCATTGAATGTAAACGAGGATTCAGTTTGCCATATAAAACCAAATAGTGAAATTGCTCATCTACTAAAGCAAACTAAGGGGCTGTTTGGCAACATCTGATTGAATAAGTGCTGAATGAATAAGAAGGTCTGAACCAGTAAGAGGTCTGAATCAGTAAGAGATCTGAACGAATAATTGTGTTTGGTTGTAAAAAGGAAAAATTTTTAAAATAAAAACAACCTCAACACAACCACAACCACAATCATCATCATCATCCACAAACATCGTCTCTCTCTCTCTTTCGTCTCTCCCTCTCTTAAACCCCCAAATCCACCATAGATCCCACCCCCAAATCCCTCATCTTCACTCATCTTCACCTTCATCATCCTCATCTTCACCTTCATCATCCTCATCTTCACCTTCATCATCCTCATCTTCACCTTCATCATCCTCATCTTCACCTTCATCATCCTCATCTGCCACCCACCACCCCGCCGTCGCACCACACCCACCCCCTATCCTCGCTGCCGGCGTCACCGTCGCCGTGAAGAAGCTCAGCTCCGATGCCTTTCAAGGGTATCGAGAGTTTCGAGCCGAGATGGAGACTCTTGGTAGGCCGACCACCACCGCAAGCACCACCTTCACGTCTGACCCGTGGTCAGACTATGGTTGAGGTCTGACCGGGTAGGAGCTCCGGTCAGACGTGATCTCCGGTAAGAGGCAAGCATCCAAACATCACAGGTCTGACTGAGTCAGATGCTCGCATCTGACCAGGCTCGGTCAGACCCAAACAAACAGCCCCCAAATTAATTATTTGGGATGAAGCGCCCATGACTCACAAGCATGCTTTTGAAGCGTTAGAGAGGACGATGAATAATGTATTAACTAAAGATACCTCTGGACCTTCAGATATGTTATTTGGTGGTAAAGTTTTTGTTTTTGGTGGTGATTTTAGACAAATTTTACCTGTTGTTCCAAACGGTACTCGACAGGAGATTGTAAATGCATCATTAAGCTTATCATACATTTGGGATAAATACAAGTTACTTACTTTAACAAAAAACATGAGCCTAAAAGCAGGCACGGAAGATGATGACAACGAACGAATCAAAGAATTTGCTACATGGCTAATTGATATCGGAGAGGGTAACGTTGGTGGTTATAATGATGGTGAGGCTACTATTACTATACCAAATGACCTCCTCATACATGATGATGTCGATCCTTTATCAAGTCTGATTCATTTTGTCTACCCATCAATGTTATTGAAATACAAAGACAAAGATTATTTTCGTGACAGAGCAATTCTAGCACCTAAAAATGAAGTCGTTCATGAAATTAATGATCGTTTGCTTTCACTTTTTCCCGGTGATGAGGTAGAGTATCTTAGTTCGGATAGCATATGTCAAACTGAAGATTTAATAATATGTCACATCAAGATTTGTATTCACCGGATTTTTTAAATGGACTTAAGATATCCGGGTTACCAAATCACAGGTTAGTATTGAAAGTTGGTGTTCCGGTCATGCTTCTACGTAATATTGACCAGCAAAATGGCCTTTGCAATGGTACTCGGGTGCAAATTGTTTCTTTAGGAAAACGGGTTATTGAAGCAGAGATAATATCAGGAAGTAATATTGGTTGCAGAACATTTATTCCAAGAATAAATCTCGTGCCATCTGATAAAAAATTCTTTTCAAGTTTCAAAGAAGACAATTTCCACTTACTGTTTGCTTTGCAATGACGATTAACAAGAGTCAGGGACAATCGTTGTCAAGAGTAGGTTTGTATCTTAAAGAACCTGTTTTCACTCATGGTCAGTTATACGTTGTTTTGTCAAGAGTGAAGACGAAAGACGGGATTAAATTATTAATCTTAGATCAAAATGGTAACATTACCAACGAAACACAAAACGTTGTATACAAAGAAGTGTTCAGAAATCTATGAGAAACTTTTGTTTGTACGTTTGCTCTTTTAAATTAATGTTTTGAATTTGCAACTTATTGATCTTACTTTTTATTACGCTTAATAAGTAATTAATTTTAAATAACATTGTAATTGTTTAAACCACCCGTGTAGTGCACGGGCTCTAACCTAGTTTATATATAAATACTAGTTGGGGACCCGCGCAATGCGGCGGCAACGACAATTTACAACGCGGTACTCGTTTTTTGTTAGTAAATGTACTCGCACGATGTGTACTATAACATATATGTGTATTAAGATATGCAGAGAAAATGCTTGGATATTCAATCTTTCATGGGATTGCCCTTGTGGTGTTGAACATTCAAATAAAATCCCCTCCATTAAACATGAAAATACATGAAAAAATATATTTCATTACATTAATTAAACACATGAATGTGTGCACGCATGTAATCCTTACCTTGTACAAGATGCATTCTTGCTATAAATGAATCTACTCGCCCACGAAATACTCTTCGTTCTTCTTCCCACCATTTTGCCTTTTCCTCATTTGTCCCATCTATTCCTTTATTATTAATACTAGCTTTAGTAAACCCGTGTATTACACGGGTTTAATAAATAAAATATTAATATAATAAATTTAATAGTTATAAAATAATATTTTATATGATATGACTGAAATTGCGTATCAATAATAAATAATAAAACAATGATTTCAACTTTTTAAATTTTTTTAGAAAAATAAATATTTTATTCTAAAACAAACCGTATAAAAATGTTATTTTTAAAAAAATTTCTTATACAACTCCCAAATTTGATTATTTTTTGTTTTAAAAAATTGACTTTTTAAAAATTTCAATTTATTTAGAAATAACCTTAATATATAAATTTGTTTTCTTAATTTATTATATATTAAAATAATTTTATTAGTAATTAAGGTAATTATTTAATAGGAGAGAGAGGCGAGAAAAAATTGGTGAGGATGATTGTGGTGCTGACACATGGCACCCTCATTTACCCTTTTATTAGAGTAGTAAGATTAAAATAATTTTATTAGTAATTAAGGTAATTATTTAATAGGAGAGAGATGCAGGAAAAAATTGGTGAGGATGATTGTGGTGCTGACACATGGCACCCTCATTTACCCTTTTATTAAAGTAGTAAATTTTCCAATAAAAGCATCCAGACTTTATTTGTCTCATCATCAAGGTCAACTTTAGGACGTTGCTTTCTTGTCTCATCAAGGGATCTCTCCCCTATATACATATACATATATATACATACATATATATATATACATACATATATATATATATATATATATTGATTCTATAATGGACATTAAATCTGGAGTGAGTTCTACCTTGAAGGCCACTTGCGCAGCGTAAGGTGCATCCTACCTAATCCAATTCCATGAGTTTCTCATGGTTACCAACAAGAACTCCAAATAGTCATAACAAACTTTTCACAAACTACAAAAAGGGCATGTCTAGCTGTCTGCAAGCATTAAGAATTTGAAGCAGCAATCCCACATAACAAACAAACAAAACTAACACAAAGTCACAAACTAATAAAAGATTCAATTCATACAAAGCCCAATTACACTATTTATACAAGTAAACCTCCACAATGTGAGGTACAAATTTATAACAGAAATCAAGGGATTCGATTTAACATCTAATGAGAAACATTCCTAAAACAAAGAAGATTAAAAGCCAACAAATCTAAAACTGACAAACATATGAAATCAAACAAATTGAAACAAACATTAAAGTTCATCACCCACACCAAACGTGCATTAATCGGTTCAATCAATTACACACCAACACACCCCTTTACAATCGAGAGCGATAAATCATAAAAAGAAAGTGGGATTTACGTTTACCTGCTTCCTGATGAACGGAATTCGTGAATCAGACACCTTGAAACAGAAAGAAGAAGATGAATATGAATATGAAGAAGAAGATAGACGTGAAGCGGCAGCGATAGAAGCACCATCAGCAGTAGAAGACGAAGGTGTTAAAAGAGGCCATAATAACACCCTTGTGGATGTCATTCTTCTTCAATTCGTCCTTCACCGATGATAATCTTCGCCAGAGAGCAGCCGGAGTGGGTAAATATTCCGATTACAACGACGGAGTCTAATGGTGTAGGTCGTATGATGAAGCTGGTGAAGATCGAACGGCAGTACCGGGGTTGGTATCAACGGTGACGGTGACAATAGTACCATGGTCATCAGAAGCATTCTTATTGCTCCGCCCCACCCATAGACACCTCTAAATCACCACCTTCACCTTCGATCTGTTGAATCAAACTCTGCAAAGAAAGAGCTGCTTGGAGTTTTGTTGAGAGCCAGATCTAGACTTGGATGTTTTGAATTTTGAATCCATCTACTCCCTTCCCTCCCTTCCCTTAGCTTTTAAATATGCTTTATCCGTTGTAACTTGTAAGCTATGCAATTTAGATCGTAAAACTAAATTAAGAGATTTTGATGAAAAGACACTATTGTCCCTCTCATTTGCTTATTAATATAGTATAGATATTACTTTGATTTATATTACTTTGATTTAATCACACAACTAGTCCATCTAATTTACGTAAGTAGTCTTATAACGTGAAAAGACTATAATACCCTTAAACTTAACATCAAATAATACTCAAACTTGTTATAAAATTAAAAGTGAGTATTCAAACTTATTTATTATTTTTGCTTAGTACCTAATCCACACAACTAGTCCCTCTAATTTACGCAAGTAGTCTTATAACGTAAAAAGACTATAATACCCTTAACCTTAACATAAAATAATACTCAAACTTGTTACAAAATTAAAAGTAAGTATTCAAACTTATTATTATTTTTGCTTAGTACATAAACATATTATTTTATATAAACCACAGGGTCCATTTATGTAACTAACTCTAACTATAAACTACACATAAAATATTTATATTGAATTATATATATAACTATATATCTAATATACATATATATAATTAAGACATCATCCGGTTCTTAAATCTAGTCCGACCAGTTTGAACAGTCGACCAACAAGGTGACTGGTTCGCTGTCCAACGCGATTATGAAAACATTGCTCTAAATTATAACTTCCAATATGGTTCAATAATATAATAATATATAGATGTATGATGGATTGTATAACAATAGTATATTAGCAGATTGCACTTTTGTAGTTGTCCCTAGTTCTCCTAAGACTATTATTATTACCACACACTTACGACGGTCTTGGATTTTAATTTTAACTTTTCATGTTTTAGGCATGTTATGATGTTGAGACCCTAAAATAAAACTTTTGTGGTACTTAATGGTATTTAACTAATTTATAATTGTAAGATTAAAACACCATAAAACTTAGGATTTTTATTTAGAATTAATACTGACGAAAATAAATACTTAGAGGAACTATTCTTCCCCCGAGGGTGACTTCACTACCTGGATATTGAGTTAAGGAAATCATCAATAACATTGGATCGAAGTGATTACTTGTGTTTCTTAATCTCAGAATGTACGAGGCATATTTACATTAACTAAATACATACATACATATACATATACATATATATATACACATATATATATATATACTTGTGTTTCTTAATCTCAGAATGTACGAGGCATATTTACATTAACTAAATACATACATACATATACATATACATATATATATATATATATATATATATATATATATATACATATATACATATATATACATAGGAGAGGGATCAAATGAAAACCATGTTTATAATTGAAAACCGTGAAAACTACTACTACCCAATCATATAATTCATAATTGATTTATCTTTTTAATTGTTTAAAGTATATTTGAGTAAATTTCAACCTTATTTTTTGAGGTTATTATATATTTTTTAATAAAAACTCCAAGTAACGTCGATGATGACGAAACGACTTACGTATACGTAACTTGTATGAGTTACATGTACGTAACTCGTAGTTGTACACTTGGTAACGCGTACTTACATATACATAATGTTTACATATACGTAACTATTAGCTATACACTTTGTAACACGTACTTACATATATGTAACCCCTAGTTTTCATGGTTTTCATTTATAATTTGGTTTTCAAGGGATCTATATATATATATATATATATATATATATATATATATATATATATATATATATATATATATATATATATATATATGGTCAGGATCTTTACAGGACTCCTAAAGATCGCGAGAACTCCAAGAACTTTCCTATCCATTGATTTGTTTTTAATTTATTTATATTATAATTAATTCAACAAGGGTAATATAGTATTTTACGTTTGCATTTAATGTGATTCTTTAATAATTTAGATTTAATCTTGGTAAGTTACATAATAGTCAAAGTCGTTAATTTTTTGTAATTTCTATATTTTTATTTTTAATTCAAGATCCTTTTTCTCTGTACATTCATCAGTATACTATCAAGAAGAGATTCATCGATTTTTCAAGGATTCACATGATCAACAAATCTTTTTTAACGATTCAGTAGTTTCAAGTAAGATCGCCCCACATATATATTTCTTTTTTTATTAAAAAGCGATTATCACTATAATAATTATTATTTTTTTGAATTCTGATTGAAGCCAAGCATTTAATTTTAATTGATTCATGGTTTTAGGTAAGATTTGCTTATATATTTGAATATATTTTGCCTGTAGATTAGTGTTTTCATTCGTATGATTTTTAAAGAAATCATATAATTTTGGTGGTGTATATATATTGTTCTCATTACATTATACCGAAACACACATCTGCTGAATTGGGTTTTTTTAATATTCATATGCTATGTTGAGTTCTAACAATATGAGAGCGAATATTCTTGCTGATGAATCGAACCAAAACCAAATTGATTAAATAGCGAATGATGTTTTTGTCAACGAAGGAGGTATCATGCTCGCATTCATGAACAGAGGATGAAGCGTTTTTGCTGTTATTGTCGTGTGTTCACTTACCATGATGCTAGAAATTGTCATATGATACTCGAATTATGTCCACTCATTGATAAATAAAAAACGTTTTTATATTCTCTATTTTCTTCTAATTTTGCTGTGTAATTATTGAGCATTTAGTGTTTGCAACTGTATTTGATTTTCTCTCTGAAGCATTATTAAAACTTGGTATTTTTTATTATTGTGATTATGTTGTTACATCGAGTTACATATATGTAAACATGTTTATCCAAAAGTTTCAACCCACATCCCTTTAAAAATCAATATGTTAACAAGTTACTGTGATTTGTTGTATTACTCATTTACATATATGGAAATAAGCATATTCATAGTTTCAACCCACATTGTATCCTTAATATTTACATATACGTAAATCACAAGAACCATTAAGGATTAAATCTAATGACATCAAGTACAGTCATTCTCTACAACTCAAAAAACCTTTATGATATTAATTTAAATTTTTTTAAATTACATGCATGTAAACAACTACCTAGGAACACCACTCATTAATTATTGTTTTACTTTAGACTTTCTATTATTATCTCACAATGACAAACATTTTTTGCCATTTAAAACCACACAAATTAAATCAAATTATTTATTAGCATTCATAAGTTTCAATATACATACGAGTAAATATGATTTAACCAATAAATGTCAACCATTACGATACAGTATTCCTGTAACATCTCGTATTTTCGTTAAATAAAAGTTAACCTTGTTAAATTCTTATAAGGTCTATTCACGACTTTTATGAAAAGTTAATTTTATAAACAATTAAGTTTAATACGTTGATGTTAATTCCAATAATTACAATAATTACAATAATAATAATAATAATAATAATAATAATAATAATAATAATAATAATAATAATAATAATAACATCATAATAATAATAATATGCTATTAATAATTTGTAAGAATTATTAAGAAAATAAACATGTATAAAAATTGGATTTAAAAGTCTAGGGGGTTATAATGCAAATATAAAAACTTCAAAAGAAACTTTTAGCATAAAATAACAAAAGTATAAACCACAGGGACCAAAAGTGTAACATTGAAAACACCCAAACCCCACCCCCCTTCTTCCCCGATTTCTCGGTCGATTCCCCGGCCACTATCGAGCACTAACCTCAATAATAATCTATTTAATCGAACATGAACGATCATATATCTGTCTCTAATCGACTACCACTCCCAATTTCATCTGAAAACACACAAACATAGTCATTCGATCAGCCATCACCTTCGCGACCTGCAACCTAATAGAACATTGTAACACCCGTATTTTCAGCAAGAAATAAAAGGAATAAAAGAAAAAGAAAGAAAAGGAAAAGGAAATAAAAAGTCTACTTTTGTTGAAGGGCCAAAAGTGACAAATGGGCAAACTTCATATTAATTTTGATAAAAAATGTGGTATGGCCACCCACTCTTGTTCACATCATCACCATCTTCGATATTTTAGAGAGAGAAAGCAGCAAAGGCAGAAAGTTCTCGGGATTTTTGAAGAAGAATCTGAAAACTCGAAGTTTTTGGTAAGAAATCTTGAGTTTTGAAGCTTTAGATGATTCTAGACCCGTATATGTGCTTATAAATGTGTCTTGTGTGTTCGGGTGGTGTGATGTGTGTGTTTTAGGTGTTAGAACAGTTGAGGAGACTCGGGTGAAGAGTGTGAAATTTGAAGAGAACAACAAAGGTGAGTTTCTAGACCCCCTTTTTACATGTTTTAAACGTTTTGGGGCTGGAAAATGCATGTATATATGTTTTTATAAAATTTGGGTTTGATGCCCGTATGACATGAATGTATGTATGTTTATGTTTATATTAAGTTTATGCCTAGAATCATGTGAGCATGTTTAGAACTAGGCTTTATGATGTTTGGGATTTGGAATATGAATTAGACACATGAACAGGTTACTAATACGTCTGAAATTTTCCTTAGAAATGTGTATGAAATTTGGACTTAGAATAATTAAGTACAAGTTAAATGAGTCCAATAGTGCTTATACGCCCAAGGAAGTGCCTTAGAGATAGGCTAAGTGAGGTCATGTGTCTAAGCATGTAATATGTCCAATAGTCCTAGAACGACCAGACTCATAAGTCTGAAAATTTGCTAAGTATGGGGACTTATAAGTCCCAACAGGACTCATGAGTCCCACAGTACCCATGAATCTGAAAACTAAGTAAAAAAGTGAAAAGTCTGGATTCTGGTCGTATGACCAGAAAATATTTTCTAAGTGTAGGATGAAAAGTCCAACAGGGCTCATACGCCCAACAGGGCTTATACGCCCAGCAGTACTCATACGCCCAGAGCCTGAAAATTTTCTAAGTGTGAGTTGGTGCGACCGACAGTGGTGAAACGCCTAGAACATGGCTCATACGCCCAAAATACTTGGACTTTTTAACAGATTTTCCTTGGAGTCTGTGCAGTAGGGTTTCACATGAATGTTGACTAGGACGTTATTGAATGTGAATGATGATGTTTGAATGTAATAATATCCTTTTCTTAATATTATAATTAATATTATGATTAGGGATATTATTAAGATTATGAATAATATTATTAATAATATTATTAGTAGTATTATTATTATGCTTATTAATAGTAATACTGTATGGCTCTATGTGGAATGATCATGATCAGAATTATTATCATTAATAAAGTGAAAGATTAATGATAAAGAGGAATGGAACGTAAACGAATGAACGAAAGTCTTGCAAGCAAATGAATGGAGGTGCACACCCCTGGCAGGTGTTAGCTCAACTGTGATGCGGGTTCGCTACCCCGAAGGATGCACACAGGGTCAATCCTTGAGATTGATATAGAGGTGAGTGACTTGGTGTCACAACAGACTCACAGGATGTAGGTCAATCTTTGTGATTGGCTTAGAGGTGAGTGACTTGGTGTCACAACAAACTCACAGTATGTAGGTCAATCTTTGTGATTGGCTTAGATGTGAGCGACTTAGTGTCGCAACAGACTCACAGCTTAAGTAAAGAGGAATGATAAAAGTACGAATTGAACGACGATGAAGATAATGAAAGTATTACCTATGTGTACGTACGATGTATGATCACCTGTGAAAATAAGGAATGGTTTTTGAACGAAAAGTAGAGTATTTTAATTATAAAACTAGAACTCACTTAGCAACGCTGACTTTTATGTATTTTCCAGTTGGCAGGTGACAGGTTGCTGAGGATGGCACATGGGGGTGGCTACTTGGCGGGCAAGACTGACATCCATTTATGTTTTGACGATACTGTTGTTTTGTAATTCATTCAATTAAATATTTTGTGAACTTATAAACTAAAATGTATTGCTTAACAACAGCGTTCTAAATGAATGGATGGTTTTTGTTTAAAATAATTTCCGCTGCTTAATATTGTGTTGTGAATGTTTTATGCTGTGAATAACCAACTGTGAGGTACCCGGGAACGGGGCCTTACAAACATCATCATCTGGACATCAAGATCCGAAATTGATAGAGGGCTTTGGGTCTAGTGCACCATCTGAAGCTTCACACAAGCTTAATTTGATTATCATCACTGTTTGGGCATCGATCGAGCATCAAGTGGTCGCGGTCTGTTCTTCGCCTGGTTCACCATCCAAATGATCTTTAATCGGGTAATTATACATATTGAAATACTCGTTTTAATATGAGGAACAAAAGCCCCATGAAATTATTCGTTAACAGGATCGAATCGGGGTTCAATTTTGGATTAATCGATTTCTAGGGTTTATGAGTTGGGAAAATTGGGGATTCTTCGTTATGTTGGGTTTAAAGACAATGGGAACCGGCTTATACCGCGGCTGAGGCCTTGGTTCACCGGTTCCATACACGCTTGTAAACTTAGGGGTCCCGGGTTCGAACCCGGGCACCCTCAAACATTTTTTAGGCCTTTTTCAGCTTTAAAAAAATTATAGAAAATTTCTAAAAATTATGAAAATCAATTTTATAAACTTTGTTTATTTTAAAAGTTATCTAATGATTTTCTGTAAAATTATTTCTTTAAACACCTTAATAATTTTTATGTAAAATATCATTAACAAATGTTAAAATTAGTTTATTTTTTTATAAAAATAAACTTTAAATAGTTGAAATCACTAAATTATTATTAACAATTACGTTATCTTTAATTATAGATTAATTATGTCAATTATAAAATTTTATTTACATTTCATAATTTAATCATTATAAGAATTTAATTTCTTATAACTTCATAAATTATCATAAAAGGATTAATTAAGTTTTTCTTTCATTGTATTAAAATATATATGATTTTGATAACTAATCTTATTTATAAAAACCCCAAATTCCATTTGAAACACTAGTACTCGTTAAATCGTTAAACTTATTGTTAGACTTAAATCTTGTAAATATATACATGTTTAGGTACTTTGTGAAGGATTTCATTGGAACATCGATTATTATCCTATTTAATCATCTTATATACATACTTATACGTCATGTGAGTATTCATAACCCCATTTTATATCATTTCTTATTTGGGGGAAATCATGTGACCCAATATTCAATCGTGTTATTATTTTGTTATTCGTTCTAAATTCAATTCAAGACAGGTTATGTTATTACTTGCAACTATGTGAACATACTATGATAAACTAAACGGCAGTCAGAACCCTAATACAATCAATCAATCAATTCTGGTATCAATGGTAGATCTACTGGTTTGGATAACCCACCCCACATGAATAGTCGAGTGGTGATTGTGCCGGAGGCAGATAGTCAATCTATGGTGTATATGTGCAAATCTATTATATGCAAAGTGTCAAGTCAAGGGATTTATATTGTGTCGGTTTATCTATATGCTCCGCTATTGCATTATAAGTCTTAACATTACCTTGTGAATTGAATTATTCTCAATCAAACAATCAATCTTTATGTATGTCAAACTGTGATTACTCACCAGCTAACTCGTTAGCTGACTTTATTTTCTCACATGATTCCAGGACATGCTGCATAGTTGGATTATCTGCAAGCTTACAACTAGGACTTTTGGACTTAGTTAAAAATGAATATCTTTTGTGGCTTCAACTGTTGTATTTGCATATGTTAAACTCATGCTATCTTGTAATCTGATTTTAATATTATCTCCACTATTAGACGACCATGTGTTATGAACAATCAATCATCACCTCGTCCGCTCCGATGATTCCGCCGTCGGTCGGGGTGTGACAATTCCTATATCATGCATTATAGTAAAAAAATAATAATAAACACTCCTAAATTCTTGTTTACTTCTCACTCCCTGTTATAACCACAACCATGATATACGTATTTTCTAATGCATGTTTAAACATACACATCCTATTTACAAAATTATATTATGCCACCTAATAATATCATAGTAGTCATTTTTATGAATACATATCTTTTTCCTTTTTTACATATATGTATTTCTATACAAACTTTAACCTCATCCGCTACTTTTTGGCACCTTCTTTGCAATCTTTTTTTCTTCTTTGCAATCTTTTTTTTCTTCTTTGCAATTTTTTTTTCTTCTTTGCAATCTTTTTTTCTTCTTTGCTTTAAAGATACTCCAGCAACTTAATTCCTATAAGTTGTAGCTTGGTCTTTCTGATTATAACTCACAGTCACTCATTCTACAATTGCTATTCTTCGTCTTTTGTCCACAACTAATTTAACATAAAATATAAAAAAATTAAGTTTAATCCTCCAAATATATCACCTCTAATTAATTAAAAAAACATACATGTTTTATCTCCATGTTTTTTTATTCTTTTTTACCATCCTTGACATTACTTTCAGATTCTTTCCCTACAGAATCAAACATATATATTTGTAAATCATGTATAAAAGGTTCACAGAAAATAATATACTTATTTTACAGGTTCATATACAATAGTTACACATAAGATAACCCTAATTATCGGCTTACTTAAAAAATCTTCATACTACTAGAAGCACCAATCATTGATGCTGTTGTGTTTTGTTGATTTATTTGATTTCATGAAATTAGTTGTGCCTATAACAAAATGAGATGTTATATTATATTTTAAAATTTTCTAAAATTCATAATACATATATTTTATTAAATTTAACTCTTAACCACACTACTACACTCTAACATTTTACCTGTTTCTTTTCATACACTTACTTTTCGTACACTTTCTTCTGGATCATCAAGAGCAATTGGATTTGCCACGTCATTCATAAAATCAGCTAAATGTGCCATACTTTCACTTCTTCTTTCTAGATACACGTAAAACCACTTAACTATTAACAAAATATATAAATTACAGGTAACCTACAGTTAGACACATATAACTTATACATTTACTTGACGACATCTTTACGAGCTACTCGTTTTCTTGAATAAAATATTATGAAAGAAAATAAATGTCCTTTACATATCAACAATTTGATATTTACCAACTGCATACCCATGTATACAAATACATATATTGTATTGCTCATGTTTATTAATACCAAACAGAAACCTATATCCTTAGTTATCATATATCAACTCTTATTTACATATACGTATACAGGGCCAAGCAATACTTTATTTTAGTAGGTACAAATAAAAGGTTTCTAATACATCTATACATAATAGTGTAATCTATATTATTATTTAGAGTTTTAAACACAAAATTACACATACAAATCGAGACTAATCTATTGTTCATATTTTCACATGAATAAATTTCCTTCATTCTAACAATAATTTAATTAATATCTCATAACAAATAAGATTATGAAGCATAAAACTATCAACTACTTACACACCCAAATCTCACATCCTAAAATTTCAAACAACTGTAAGAAATATCAATTTTGAATGACGATGGACCATATTATTACACGTTCCACTACATACACAAGTTAATATATAAATATATGAATACACACTCAATCATGTTTTCCATGAACAACTAAATATTTTTCCCTACTTTTCACTAAGTTTACACATACGGATATTAACTATGCAACATAACCACTCTGATAAATATACTACAAAAAACCCCAATCTACTCAGTATCAAATCATTAAAGCATAGATTATTAAAAACCCTAAATACTTACAATTGTTAAAATCAAATCCTAATTCAACAGATAATATACCCATTGGTTTGTGTATCTTTATTAAAACCATAAATTAATGTACAAATAATAAAATCAGACTCTTTCTCCCTTACCAAACCTAATACGCACTGATTTTACATAAGAATCAGTAATGCATGTATGCTTAATCAACAATTAAAGTTTATACACAATTTTTTGAAACGTCACGACATGTATCTCTAAAATTAACATACTTGAAGACACTTACGCAGTCGACCTTCTTCGCAGCTTCTTCTTCCTCAACGAATGTTTGAAATTACAATCTCTATAATGCTGGAAGGTTGAACAATGTCCTTCTATGATTTTGTTCTTAAAATATTGGGGAGGACTTCACAGGAATCAAGTAAATACAATCTACTTACCATATGAATTTTCAATGTCATTTTACATAACTACCCTTCTCAAATTAATTTACATATTTGTTTTGGTTGAAAAATAACTTTAGTGACCCTCTAATCTCAACCATACATTTTTCTAATCAATGACTAGAAAAGGTTATTGCAGTTCTCATTAAAAAGAAAGTCCTGCAATGAACTGGACCCTATATGTGTGTGTGTATGTGTGTGTGTATATATATATATATATATATTCTCTCTGCTCTCTCTCTCTACCTTTTCACTTTTTGTACCGTTGTGATCTCCTTTTTCACCGCAAACCACCGGAGCCACCGGAGCCACCGGTCACCGGTCAACCTCCGGCCAAAGGGAAAAGGTCGAAGACTCACCGGCCAACGACCGGTCATCTTCACTCAAACGGAAACGGCGGTGATCTGATCCTCACAGTACCGCCACCAAAGCTACACCACCGAACACGACCCAACCACCACCGCCTCCACCGGATACCGTTGAACTCCACCAAACCGTCACCGCCCCACTGGATACCGCAGAACACCACCATACAACCGAACACAACCACAGCCGTACAACACCACCACCACTAACGGAGCAACCCTCAGACCAAACTGCCAGCGGAGTAACACCACAGATTACCACCACCACCACCATCGCCTCTACCGGAGCAACCTACCAGCTGAACACCACCCTACCACGCTTACCCACCCCCATCCAACCCTAGTAAGGGTGCTTAGTCACCACACCCCACCCCATCATTTGGTAAGATCATTCCATACCGGGTTACATTTCTAATTTCTACCTTTGGCAGGACTGCCACTGCCGGACCAACCATACCGACCAACCACTGCCGAACCACATACCGCCATCACCCTGCCGGACCGCCCCCCACCGCTTGTCGGGGCTCTTGCACACATTTGGTGAGATCCCTCCATCTTGTGTCTTCTTACCGGTTTCTTTTAACTTTCTTTAATTAGATCCCTCCATCTTGAGTCTGATATAATTCATGTCTATTTCTCTGCTGTCCGTTTAGTTCTGTGGTTTGTGCTTAATTGATTAGTTGTTATATCTTGCTGATTAGTTGTATAATTGTTAGTGTTTTTCTATTAATTGCTGAGCAAGTTGTATATTGTTGGTTGAGTTTGTGTGTTGATCATTTGTGGCTTGTTGTCTTCATTTCTGGTTAACCTTAGATCCGTTCTCTAGATAGGCTTCATTGGCTTACGGTAAGGTCTTGATTACTGCGTGTGCCCCTAACGTGTGCCCCTAACGTATTGTTGACCACGTGTGACAGTTCCTTTTGATTGTGCTTTACTTGTGCTTGGTTTCTTTCTAGTGTATTGTCCGTGTTTTTATTGTTTGGTGGTTTTAGTAGACTCTGTCTGGTATAATAGATAGTACGAGCCATTATGCTGCCCTGAGATCATGTTCGGTGAGGAGAGGTGCGAAGACAGGGAATAAGGTTTGTAGATTAAGAGTGGCATCGTGGAATGTAGGAACCCTAACTAGTAAGTTACTAGAGTTAATTGATGTGCTGAAGAAACATAGGGTCCACATAGCATGCCTGCAGGAGACTAGATGGCGGGGTGGGAGAGCAAAAGAGTGCAATAGTTATAAACTATGGTATTCAGGGTCTGATGGAGCTAAAAACGGAGTAGGTTTTCTAGTTGCTAAGGAACTCCAAGATAATGTAGTGGAGGTGAGAAGATATAATGATAGAATTATGTTGTTAAGAATAGTAATAGGAGATGAGGTAGTGACGGTAGTTAGTGCGTATGCACCACATGTTGGACTAGGGGAAACGGAAAGAAAAACGTTCTGGGAAAGTTTAGACCACGTTATGGGCGACATACCTAGAGAAGAAAAGTTATACATAGGAGGAGATTTTAATGGACATATCGGAAAGGATAATGATCATTTCCAACTGGTGCATGGAGGCTACGGGTATGGTCTTAGGAATGACGGCGGTAGGGAGCTTCTTGAATTTGCAATAGCGCATGACTTAGGCATCATAATTTCGTTCTTTAAGAAAAGAGACTCGCGTCTAATCACGTTTAGCAGCGGCGGGAGACACACGCAGATAGACTATTTATTGATGAGGAGAGAAGATCATAGCTCGTGGAAAGACTGTAAAGCAATCCCGGGAGAGACGGTTGTGACGCAACACCATATGTTGGTGGCGGATATGCGCGTCAAGAGGCCAATTGCCCAACGGAACAAGAGAGTTACATCCAAGATCAGATGGGGTCAGCTCATAGACGAAAAGATTACTATTTTTAGAGATAAAGTCATACCAATGAACCAAACTGGGCCATAGGATGATGCAAACCAAAAGTGGGAGGTTATGGCAACTAGGCTCATCCAAGCAGCTAAAGAAACGCTGGGAGTTACAACAAAAAGGACAGTTGGTCATAAGGAATCATGGTGGTGGAACGAAAATGTACAGGAGAAGATACGTATCAAACAACAAAGTTTTAGAGAGCTCATACACTGTAACAATGAGGAAGAACACGCAGAGCTAAAACAAAAGTACAAGGAGGCTAAGAGACAAGCGAAAAAATCAGTGTCAGAGGCAAAGAACACGGCGTATGAAATAATGTATAAGCGATTAGAGACGAAAGAAGGAGAGAATGACATGTTTAAGATAGCCAAGGCAAGAGAAAGAAGAAGACAGGACCTGAGAATGGTCAAGTTCATAAAGGCTGCGGATGGAAAGGTTTTGGTGAAGGAGAAAGATATCAAGGTGAGATGGAAAACTTACTTCGATAACCTATTTAACATAAGGAATCCAAATCAACAAACTGAGGTAGATAGAACAACCCAAACAACACAACAAAACCAATGCATTTGTAGAAGCATCACAGTTGACGAAGTTACAAGAGCTATGAAGAAAATGGGAAGGGCTAAAGCGGTAGGGCCAGACAACATACCGATTGAAGTGTGGAAATGCCTGGGTGATGAGGGTCTCCAATGGCTAACAGATCTATTTAACACTATCTTTAAGACAGGGAAGATGCCAGACCAGTGGAGAACCAGTGTCATAGTCCCCATATATAAGAAAAAAAGGAGATATCCAAGGTTGCGAAAACTACATGGGAATAAAGGTATTGAGTCACACGATGAAACTATGGGAAAGAGTTATTGACACGAGAATTAGACGGGAAACCCAGATAGCAATAAACCAATTTGGATTTATGCCAGGACGCTCTACAACAGAAGCCATACACGTCATAAGACGGATAATGAAGAAATATAGAGAAAAGAAAAGGGACCTCCATATGGTATTCATCGACCTAGAAAAGGCCTACGACAGTGTACCGCGATAACTAATTTGGGAAAGTCTACGACTTAGAGGGATACCAGAGAGGTATATCAAATTAATTAAGGATATGTATGACGGGACAAAAACGTGTGTGCGAGCACCGGTAGGAGACACAGACTCATTCTCAGTGGAAGTAGGACTCCACCAAGGATCGGCATTGAGCCCATTTCTCTTCGCACTAGTGTTGGATGAGATTACTAAGGCTATACAACTGTCAGTCCCGTGGTGCATGCTCTTTGCGGATGATATTGTCTTAATATCAGAATCAAAAAGGATGCTTAACGACAAGCTAGAGCAGTGGAGAGCAGCGCTAGAGAGCAGAGGATTAACGATAAGTCGCTCTAAGATGGAATACATGCATTGTAACTTTGGTGGCGACGAGGAAGAGGACACCCAAATCAGTATCCAGGGTATGCCGGTCCCACGGACATCTAGGTTCAAATACCTGGGCTCGTACCTGCAGGAGGACGGAGAGATACACAGCGATGTAGCTCACCGTGTCCAAGCAGGATGGTGCAAGTGGAGAGCAGCATCAGGGATCCTATGTGATAAGAGGTTTCCAGCAAAACTTAAGGGAAAACTATACAGAGTGGTGGTACGCCCAGCTATGCTATATGGAACAGACTGCTGGGCCATAAAGAAATCGCACGAGAAACAAATAGAGGTTGCGGAAATGCGAATGCTAAGGTGGATGTGTGGCCATGATCGGATAAGAAACGAAGTGTTTCGAAAGAAGTTAGAAGTGGCTTGTATTGCAGATAAAATACGAGAGGGAAGATTAAGATGGTATGGACATGTCAAGAGGAGACCAATGGCAGCACCGGTCAGAGCAGTGGAGAACATCATCATAGAAGGTAGGAAGAGTAGAGGAAGACCTAGGTTGACTTGGGAAGAGATAATTAGGCGAGATATGGTACACTTGCACCTCTCTGAGCACATGATCGAGGATAGGAGTGAGTGGAGACGTAGAATTAAAATTAAGGACTTTTAGTGGTCTCTGTAGCTAGGAATGGAATTTGATTACTTGTTACGGGGCCTGATGTGTATGTAGTACACTTCAACCTTTTTAGAAAAACTTGCTGCTTCCCTGATGCATGCTTGTTCATTTTATATTTCTTTTTGGTTATATTTTAATGTTTGTTGTATGATGTGTACTGTATCATATATCATATATCGTATGTTTGATTCTATGTTGATTTGCTAGTGTTATTGCTTTTGTTACCGAGCTGGGGGTCTCTTTGGAAGCAGTCTCTCTACCTATCTGGATAGAGGAAAGACTCGCCACCACCTACCCCTCCCAGACCCTGCTCTTGAGTGGGATATACTGGGTTTGTTTGTTTGTTTGTTATATATATATATATATATATGTATATATATATATATATATATATATATATATATATATATAGGGGAGGGATCCTAAGAAAACTACTAAATTATGAGAAAACCAAGAAAACCAATTCTAACCAATCACATAATTTTAATACTTTTTTATTTTTATTAAAAGGGTATTAAAGTAAAATTTCACCTCACTATTTTAGGTAATTATACATTTTGATTTTGAATTCCTTATTTTACTCTTGACTATTGATTTTTCTCTCACTTCCATTGCATCCACCACCATATCTCACCACCAGCACATTTTTCTGGCCGGCAAACCAACACCACTATCGCATAACTCAAGATTGAAGATGAAGAAACGATTGTGATGCATGAGGACCATAAAGGTATAACGCAACAGATAAATCGGTTCTTGGCTCTCTTACTTGCCATACCACATTAAAGGGTTTCAATTGAAGAGCATAAATATATATATATTTTAAAGGTCGATGGCAGGTCAGACAACGCTGGTATGAGTGGGCGGCCATTGTTACAGAGCTAAGAAGATGGTGAAGATAGTGTTGGTGGCTTTCAATTCCAGAAACATGATGAATTTGATGACATCTGAATTTGATATGGGGCTACGCAAAGAATCAAAGATGATAACAAGAAGAAATTAAACCCTACAGAAGTCGATGATGATTTAAATGTATTGGTTACGTATACGTAACTACGTAACAGAAGCATAAATTGTCTTCTAAAGTGAAGATGTCGATGATGATGGTAAAAGGTGTATTTTTCCAATTATTGGAATACGTATATGTTTCTACGAATTACATATATAAAATTATGGGTTATGTATATGTAACTCGTATATGTAACCCGTGGTTTTACATATGTAACTCATACTTACGTATACGTAAGTAAAGAATTTCAGTTCTAAAATTTTCAAATCTTCTTCCCCATCTTTTCAATGTTTCGTTTCTTGTTTATTTATTCAAGTTACGTATATGTAACTCACCTTCTTTTATGATCGGACTCTGTTTTTCTTAATCTCACAAGAGAATTAAGTAACTGGATACATATATGTAACTCACCTTTTATTCTAATCTTGTTCTTATTTTTTCAAAGAACATATTTACGTATACTTAAGCGTGTATGTAATTATAAAAAGTATGCAAAAATTGTTCTTCCAGTATACTTTGAGTTTGTTTTTAATGAATGCATATTATATTAAATGCTTTTTTTAATCGTACAAGAGAATTAAGTAATTAGGTTACGTATATGTAACTTATGTATATGTATAACTCACTAAATGGTATACAAATTAAAAAATTCAAATAGAAAGGTGAGTTACATATATGTAACCCAATCGGAATAGAAAGGTGTGTTACACATACCATTTTAGTGAGTGATACATATACATAAGTTTCATCATTTTATTGTAATAGCAATTTCATGTTTTTTGTTTGTTTTATGCTTGTTTACATATAAGTAAGCATGTTGTAGGAAGCAAAAATATTTTTCACCATATATGTGAACATGTTTACGTATACGTAAGCATGTATGTAATTAATATAGATCTGCTAGAAAAAAACTTTTGTTCTTCTAAAATATTTTAGAATGATATTTGAATAAATTAGTTTGATTTTAAATTAAACTAATATTGTTTTAATTTTAGAGAGAGAGAGAGATTTAAGGGATTTTAGTTATTTTTTAAAATATAAAATTGTAATCTACCTAAAACATCCTTTAATCATTTATTTAAAGCAACTATCTATTAAATATTTACAAATTTACCATTGATTAATATCAACCATTGATCAATTTTAACCAATGGTTTAAAAGTGGTTTTCTTGGTTTTCTTATAAATAGAGGTTTTCTTAGGAACCCTCCCCCATATATATATAGGGTTAGGATCATTACATAATCACTTCTTATTTTCAGAACCACAGAACCATTGATTTATATTAATATAAATTAAGTCTTGTGATACTTGAGCTGTTTTACATATGTATACATTAGACATGAACAATAAACTATATAAATCAACCAAATATCACCAGTTTTTACTTACATTTATGTAAATCAATGATTCTTAATTTATATTTATGTAAATCAATGATTCTTTTGTTCTGAAAATAAAAAGTGGTTCTGTAATGATCCCGATCCTATATATATACATATACATATATACATATATATACATATATATATATATATTGAACGGCCAACGAATAATTTTTAAGCACGGTCACCCAGGTAAACCCATTGATGAAAGGCCGCCCATGCCCGCGAACACAGACAGTGCTAGTGAACGGCTCGCCCACCATTCCAAGGGAAACCCATCACCCAAAGATCCACTGTCATAAAATACTTGGCTCACTTGAAACATATTGCATCTAGTGAGACTCCTACCCATGACCTCTATTTTGAAAAGTCATAGGGTTTCTCCTCCTAAACCAGTTAATCTAGGACTAATTGGCAAATTGTTGATATATATATATATACATATATATACATATATATATATACACATATATATATATATATGTATATATGTATATATATATATATATATATATATATATATATATATATATATATATATATATATATATATATATATATATATATATATATATATATATATATATATATGTATATATATACTATATATATATATATATATATATATATATATATATATATATATATATATAGTATATAAGTAGGGGTATTTTAAGACACCCTAAAATTAAGAACATGTACAACATTCAATGTATAGAATACAAACATTTATAAGGGTAAAATGGTACTTAAAATCTTATTTATAAAATAACCCTATGTTAATTTCTATAATATCCCTACACATTACAACTATTAACTTTCTTTACATATTATATCCTCCACAAATATCTCAACCATATACATAAAAAATGCATATATCCTCCACAAACATCTCAACCACCTAAAAAAATAAAAAAAAAGTAAAGAAAATTCATATTTAGGATTCAACTATGCAATAATTTTTTTCAACTTCAAGAAAAATAAATTAGCTCAACTAATTACAGCGATGAAAAAGGTAGCCTGAAATAATGTATTTTTTTTATTTTACATATCAATCAATTATATTAAAAACTCATCTACGATTAGTATATCTATTGTGTGTACCTGCAATTAATTTTCAAAGTCGTCTGTTTAATCTTCTGTGTACCCCAATTTTGAACAAAATTAATTATTAAAGTGGTATAGATTTTTAGTGATATTATTTTTTTTAGATATTAATTATTAAAAATCTGTTGTTATAGATTTTTGTGTGTAGTAAATCCTGTTATGTACCCTAAAATGTACTTGCATTATATTAGTTTTTTAAAAATAAAAACTAAGAAAGGTTAGTTTTTTAAAATGAAAAACTAAGAAAACAGTTCCCTATTCGACTTAGCTTTTCCATGACAATTAACAAAGCTCAAGGTCAAATGATCCTGCATGTTGGTGTTTATCTGCCGGAATCTGTTTTTTCATATGGACAACTTTATGTTGCTTTATCAAGAGGGATATCACAGGAAAATACAAATGTGTTAGTATACCCTTCCAAAAAATTCAAACGAGTCAGAGTGTACATTTCAAATATTGTATATCTGGAAGTGTTACGTGATATGTGAAATGTACGTGTGTCAAAACCTAACACTATGGTTTATTAAATTAAACGGCTTATGTTTTATGTTCATGATGTTGTTTTTCATTAGTAATATTTGTTTTTATATGGATAAAACTTATAATCAAAGGAAACACGTGATGTTTCTAATAAAAAATACGATCAATTTACTACATACTAACTTATTATATTTCTTTTTGCATAATATAGAATTTAATATGAACAGAATAATTTGAAAGATGTATCGGGTGTCATTTTAACTTCTGAAACTCTAATTTTATTTCCTTACCTATGCTATTTAATATTGTGAACTATGATAAATTCACATGTAAGAAACTAAACATTTACTTATTTTTCAGTTATCAAATATGCTGTAGTGAAGGATGACTCTGTCAAAGTGGAGAATATTTTTAATAACCAAGCTTCATAAGATGTGACATAGAATCAAGAACAAATACCTGATATTCCAAAAAACCATCCTCCATTAGATGTAGCGGTGAATCAACAAGATATACCGGATGTTCATGGGCTTGCTCTTGATAAGGAATGGTGATTGCCCAACATACTTTAGATCACTCAAATGTTTGAGCCTTTCGATTAAAATGATATCATCATGATGAGATCACTTCACCACTGAATAAAAATGAGTACCAGATAATTTTGCTTCAACTTTTATGTTTAAAAATTATATTTGTTTATTCGTGTATTACTTTATTGCAAAAATGATTTTTTTAAACTAATTGATAAGTTCAGTGCATATATATTACTTGTTAGGTCTGCGTATTGCGTATCACCTATATCAACCACAATAATTATACTCACGTAGGAGCTTACAAAATACTTAATATATTTTGTAAAAATAATACAATAATAACAAAACATCATAAACCCATATTGGATGAAAAATGTCACCATATCACATTACGCCCGCCGCATCACGCGGGCACCTCCTAGTGTATATATATATATATATATATATATATATATATATATATATATATATATATATGTATATATGTATATATATATGTATATATATATGTATATATATGTATATATATGTATATATATATGTATATATATATTGATGTTTTGTTATATGTATATATATCGATGTTTTGTTATATGTATATATATCGATGTTTTGTTATTTGAAAGAGAATCTATTCTAATAATTGTTACATTTTTTGACACATGTCATTTTCATATTTATTCTCTCATTTATTTTTCCGTGTAAATTATTTATTTCATTTTAAAAAATTAAATAACTAATTTTAAATCTTTTTTTTTCTCTCTATATATAATAAGCTAGGCTATAGCCATGTGTATTACACGAAATTAATAAGAAAAATACTAAATATTTATTAATGAAGAACAAAGAACTGTAAAGCGTTATTTTGATATAAGATACGATTGAAGTTATATGAGTAAATACTTTGATTAGTTGATAGAAATTTTCATTATTTATAAAACTTTTGTTTTAAAAAATTATTTTGCAAATTTTTTTATTTTTTAGTAATATTTGTTGGTTAAAAACCCGGATTGTTTTGTAAAAAATGTTTTATATAAAACTATTATTTTTGAAAAAAGAATGATTTTAAAATAATTTAATTCTTTAAAAACGTTCGTCGTTTTAAAAAAAGTCATAGTTTTAAACTTTTGTTTTAAAAAGTTTTGTTTTAAAAAAAGCCCGGGTTGGCGGTGTAGGGGACAAACCGGTTTGAACCCTACGGGTAGGACCCGGGTTGGAGAGCTACCGGATCGGATTCGGGTTGAGTAACCGGGTTGGATGTGCACCTCTACGCTAAAGTATTCACATCTCATATAACATAAAATAAACCCATTTTCTTAATTGTTTGGGTTATTACTTACTAGGTATCGTAAAATAATATACTAAGGGCCCAACAAGAAACTAACCTTCATAGGTATTTATAGAGTGGGGTGGTTTAACACTTTCGCTTCCATCATTTCAGTTTTCAACTTATGACATAAACAGTTAGCCCATATAGGCAGTTAAAAGGCTGTAAGTTCGTCAGTTCCGTTTACACGGCCAGTTTCATGCCGTTAACCATGGGCTGAACCATAATCCTAACCGGCTGAACCAGCTTATTTGATTCGATTGGAAAGACCTTCAACAATTTATGAAAAATACACTGACAAACCTTGGTAAAGCCAAATAGTAGATGATTTAATCGACACAACAGACAACACGTATGAAACTTGAAGATATGTCTCATAGACCAACATCACATGAAAAACTGTGGCTACATTCTAAAATTCTACAAACTTAATGCATTTATGCCACCACAATTTACACACTAAGATGTAGAATGCCGCCTACTCCTCGAAGGCGTATTTGACTTCGTTTCGCGTGCGCTCATGGAACAAGGGCTCTCTGATGTATCTGAACTCTCATTATCACTATCCTTATTGCCAGAAAACAATTTTGATAATATTCTTGTGGACATAAGATGCATACCCTTTGACTTTTGGATGCTGTTCTTTCCACCTTCATTTATCTTTAAACTAGCTAATTCCCCTTTTAATGCCTTAAGTTCTTCACTTGTGGGCACTGAATCCCATTCTTCTTCTGTATTTGTGGTCATTGATCTCGAGCTTCCAGTCGTGCTCGCGCGCATCTGCTCAAAGAAAAGGATCTGAACCACGATACGTAACGGGAGTCTTTCATTTTGGATTGCGTGCATACAAGCGTCTGCTGATAGTTTCCTACAATCCATTAATCTGCAGAGTCTTTTTCTTTCAGTTTTGCTGATCCCTGGGTGTTCCTGCAGAATTCAAGATTCTGTTATTATCAGAAGTCAAAAATAACATATAGATTTTCTTTGAATTTACCTTAAGGTACATGTCGATTGCACGGTAAATTCCATCATGTGAAGGCCGAGATAGAGTTGACACCATATCCGCAAGATCAGTGAACTTTGATAACGGTAGATCGGGATTTCTAGCAATTTCAGCTAGGTAGCAATCGATAAGCTTAGCAACTTTGACTTTAGCTCCAGAGTCAACAAATTTGACTTCTAGAAAGTCATGTTCATCACCATGATCAGCAATCTGGTCCTGCATCATGAAGATCTTAACGAGTTCTTGAACCAAATCAACATCAAGATTCACAAGATCAGCAACTGATGCATTCTGCAGCTGTTGACCAATCTGTTTGACCAAATCATCCTTATGTGTTTCTCCACAATCTAATCGAACACATTCTTGCAGCAACTGAATCAAAAGGTCACAAGAAACACTATTTCTTTCTGTTGGTAGTAAAGAGAGAATCGTTTCAATCAACAAACGGTTTTTCACATCATCACCATGTGTTTTTCCACCTTTCTTTAACTTCCTATGCACATAAGCTTTCAAGGATTCACCAACAACATCAAGACTTACTTTTCCTTTCGCCTTGATCGTTAATATGACTCTTTTATACAAATCAATATGAAGATCACACAAATCTTCAACCCACCAATCTTTTGGAACCATTAGTTGTTTCCTAACACCATTATAAAGTGGTGATTCAGTACCGTTTTCATTCAATGATTTCTTTCTGTTATAAGTATATGACCATTCAACTCTAGAAGGATCCATTGATGCCTTAGAAGATATTGATTCTAAGCAACGAATAACAAGTTTTAATTCTTCAGACCATGGAAGAAAAGATTTTGTAGTTTGAAAAACAATAATCGAATCTTTCCACGTTTTGAAAATGCTTGAATCCAGAAAGACTTCAGTTTTGTAAACAAGATTTCCTTTTTCTACACTTTCATGCATTTCTAAATACTCTGCTGCACATCTAGCCGAGACCACGTTGTAAGCGTTTAGCGTGACCGTCATACCGTAACAAAACTTTGCACATATTTCAAATGCACCAGGTCCTCCTGGTATATCATGGACTTCAAGTTCGTTAGTGTCTTCATCACTTGAATTCGCTAACATATTCTGTAAACGGGCGCTTTTTGACAAAAGGGGAAACTACATACAAGGGTTTTTTTATAGTATTAGTACACTTGTTTTCATATGTTAGTGAGTACTAAAAGTATTATGCAATTTGCATACCTTGTGCAGATAAAACTTAAAGTTTCCAACATTTACAAGTATGTCAGGAGCGAGCTCAGCTGCTACATACCTAAAACATGAGCAAAAAACAACGTTTTAAAACAATTAAGATTAGGGATTTTGAAGTTTAATGATGAACATATAGATCATAATATGCTACTACATACATAAAGGATTTCAAACTCACCGCGTATTCTCCCCACTAGATTGAAACAAATCTGGCTTTGATCCAAGTTTCATAAACTTCATTGTGACCACCCAAGAAATGGCAAACGATTTCACCTCTAAGATCCCCGATATTTTCGAGCAAATTAACTGATTGAAGTGACTAGAATCACAGCCAAATCTAGTGCCAAATGGGTGTATTTGATATCTTAAGTAAACAACTCTAGGGTTTCAAGATTTCTTGAAATAAACAAGCTGAAATAAGTTAGAACCAAATTTCCAGATCTAAGCCCAACAATCCACAAAATCTTCAATTACCAATGAATGGGTACCTGTAAAAAGAGCCAAAATTTGATCTTGGTGTGAGTTCAAATGGACCACTATATGAGTAGGCAACAAACAAGCATAAACTTATATTTTATATTATTATTCTACAGGAATATACCACTATGCACACATTCAAATGTGGACTTGCATAGAAACCAATAACTTTGTTTCAAGATTGAGTGAACTCATAAAGAAAAGAGTAAACAACAAAGCATTAAGATTGAACAAACACAACAAAGAAACAAACCCTAAACCTCAATTTATAACAAGAAACCATAAGTAACCCAATGTTCAGTTCAGTACCCAATAACAAGATTTGATCAAAGATTACTGGTGCATAAATCAAACCTTAATAATCTTGAAACCCCATTTGGGAACTTCAATTAAATGTAAAAAGGAAACCACCCCAGTCCAAGATATGGTCAAGAACAAAGAATCAAACAAATATGGAATCCAACAGTTGAACCAGAGGATAGCAGAAGATAAAGAGAACAGTGAAGGTACAGTAAGACTGAAAAAGAGGGAATACTTGATGATAATAATAATAATAATAATGATAAAGGTTAAATCTTTTTGATGGGATGAAGGTGAGGTTTGATGGAGGATGTGAAAAATGGATCGCACGAATTAGGGGTAAGCTTAGCTAAGCTTAGCTAAAAGGGGAGAAAAAGAAAAGATGAAAAAGACGAGTGTTTGCCAGCCACTAAAGCAACAGTGTGTACTCGCAAAAGGTTAAAGGCCAATTATGCTTTTCTTTTCATCGGAATGTTGTCATGGTAAAAGTAAAACGGTTGGCTTGGCGCTTAGCTGTTCTTTACCATGTCATATGCATAATATACACCTTTAAAAAAATAACAATAATATCTATATACAATACTAAAAGAGTAATTTAAGGGACACTTGTTACATTTCTAGGGCCCCTAAGTTTGTTTTTCCTTCCTCTCTCTCCTCTAAAATAATTACCTAAAATAAAAATTAAATAATTTTAATTCTTTTTAAAATTAAAAATATTTATTAATAAATTAAGAAAAGATGTCTTTTTATTAATGTTACTATGTTAGTATCCCGTGTAATACACAGATTGAATAAATAAGTTATTAAATAATTAGTAAAAAATTATGAATTATAAAACAATGCTTGAAAATAAAAATATGATTATAATTATGTATAAATAGCTACTTTAAGTAAATAAATAATAATAAATTTTTCTTAAACTTTTATTTTATAAAAAATTATGGTTTTTAAATATTTTGTTTTAAGTAAAATAGTTTTTTTTAAAGTTCATTGCTTTTTTGGTTTTAAAAATTGTGTTTTTAATTTAAAAAAAGATTTTCAATTTATTTAATTATACATTTTTAATATGAAATGACATGAATAAAATTATTAGTATTCAATATTAGTTTTAATAATAAAGATAAATGAGAAAGTTAGTATGATTAGGATTACGATTATGTCACGTCTTATCTTATTTTTTCTTTATTATAGATAGATAGATAGATAGACTGATACATATATAGATAGATAAGCTAGAAACTCATTAATTAAATAGATTATAGTTATATAATGATTCAATACCTTATCTAACAAATATATTTTAATAAATGGATTATAGTTGTAAAATATTTTGTTTAAAAATGGTTTAGTGTTTTTCAATATTTCATATTATATAAAAATTTATTATTAGTTCTAATTAAATAAAAAGATGTGATTTTTATTTTCTTAATAAAATCTAATTTTAAAAGATACATTGATTATAAAAAAATCTAGAGAAATATTAGAATTAATAAAATTGATCTTTAATAAGAGAGAGAGAAAGTAGTTTCAATGTTTAAATTATTATAATACTCTTTTGGAGGGGAAATGATGGGAGTATGTCTAGAATAATTACATATGACAAAAAGATGGGTCAAAATAGTGATAAGTGGCAATATAAATATTTTTTATTAGATGCTATAGATATAGATTTCTAGAAAATAAATTTTTATAAAATAAGAGTTTTTTAAAATATCAAACATTTTTAAAAATATAAAATATCTTAAAATTGATGTTTTTAAAAAGCAAATTTTTTTATAAACTAAAAATAATTAAAATTACGAGTTATATTAAGAAACTTAAAAAATGATACTTTTAATAGGGTTTGTTTGGAAAAAAATGATTAAATTTTTTGGAAATAAAAATTAAATTATTACTTCTAATTATTGCTTATATGTAATTTTAATCATATCTTATTTTAAAATATCATTTTATACTTCATATATTTTCATCATAATTAATATTTTATTTTTTAACTCGTGTAATACACGGGTTTACTAAAGTCAGTATATAACTAACAATCAACAACTAATCAATTTTATTTTTTAAACCCGTGTAATACATTTAGTTTTATTTATGTTTTTATGTAATTTTAATAATTAGCTCTCCACCTCCCGTGTAATACACGGCTAACTAAAGCTAGTTCACTATAAAAGGCTTGTATCCTCATAGTGTCCGATGGACTTAAGTCTTGTAACTTGTAGCGAACAATATTGTAATATATGAAACGGGATTAAATAGGTGTGTGTTGTCGTTCTTAATAAACATAAATATACTATATTACTATTTTTTTCATATTTTGAAACTTTTAATGAATTGTTATGTAAAATTTTCATTTTATTTATTTTGCTATTGATGTAAAGAGAACTAGTTAGGTGCTGTTTGTTTCTGAAGAGGTAAAACGTCTGCAGTCTGCAGACCACATCTGCAGACATCTGTAGGAGAAGAGGTGGACCAAACCTCTGCAGTCTGTATTAAGAAGACTGTTTGTTTTGTAACGTCTGCAGACTGCTGAAATAAACTGAAATTAATAAAAAGTTAAAATAACAACATCATCAAAATAACAAGATTCAACCATTTCAATTAATAAAAAATAGTAAACAACAACTCAAATCCAATCCAACCCATAGACTCATCACTCATCACCCCCGATTAATCCTCCACTAACCACGGCGAGATCCCACCACCGCTACCTCCCACCGTCACCACCACCACCACCATAAACTCAGCGGTCAGAAACTAACACCGACCGACGCTTGACCACGAGCATAAGGCACCCACAGCCCATCCAACTGGCACGAACGGTTCGAACCCAACCTCAACCACGGTTTCCCCTTCCCACTCTAATGCAGCAAACTCATCGGACCCGGGTGCAAGTCCCGACACAACCCCCTCAAATTATCCCCACCCAGCCCATGCTGGTTCCACCGGTGCTCCACCGCCCTCACATCTCCGGTGAACACCAACAGCAACGGCGGCAACGACCCCAGTTCATATATCTTATACCTCTTCTGCACCTCCATCCAATGTTCAAGATTCTCAGTCACCTTCAGCTTTCTCCACTTCATCACGTCAATCACCATCACCCCCGTGTTAAAGTAGCAAGCTTTCGCACGGCGGTGGTCAAACACGCCGGAGAAACGTGGGTTTGACCAGAAGTTGGCGGTGAAGTAGCTCGTGAAGTTCGCATGATAGTACTCCGGCGCTCCGAGAACGTGGGAGTTGAGGTCGATTTCCTAGAGGTTAAGCTGAAGCAACGATCGCGGGAGGCGGTGAAGCTGATGCAGGTTGCCATTGGAATTGTTGGTTATGGGTGTTGTAGGGGTGAGATTGGGGGAGATGATGAGGGTTTAATGTGCACTTGGTTAGAAGAGGTTTGTAGAGGTAAGAAGACATTAGTCCACCTCTTCTCCAAGAAGAGGTCACGCAGACGTTTTTTAATGAAACGTCTTCAAAAAAACAAACACTCTGCAGACCTCAAACATCTGCCCGCATCTTTTTTGCGCAGACAAAAGAGCTTTAAAAGCTCTTTTTCTAAAAACAAACACCACCTTAGTGATTACTTAAGAGATCACAAAGATATTCAAGGGATGGCGGCTTTCAGGAGAGCCAAAAGACAAAATAATAAAAACGTATAAAAAATTGAAATGTAAATAAAATAAAATAAATAAAATAAAATACACCTTTAAACACTTATCGTCCTTGAATGTTTAATCCTCCTTAAAAGTATTATAATTACTTGGCTAGTCAAAAGACAAAATACATCTTTATTTTGACATAATTTGACAAAAATCTAAACTAAGTTGTTTTCATAAATTTAGTTCCATTCTGAGTATTTTGAAATGTCTTTATTGTTGTTGTTGTCTGCTTATACATTTTTTCGGTTCACCGTTATCTTTATGTTAAATGTTTTAAAATTGGTTATTTTATCGTTTGAGCAGAAACATTTTGTTTTTGTTTTAGTTTTTGTTTTCACACGTGTCATTGTATAATTAGTTGGTAATCCCAAATCAAATCAAACTTGAACGTATCTTTAAACAAAGTCGTCAAACATAACTGGAAAACTAAGAAATGAAAGGCCTTGATCTTAAGACAAACAATAAAATAAAGTGAGAGGGATCGAAAGGATAGGAGATGATAAGAGGTGACAAGAGTAGAAAATGCCAGCATAAAAAATGGAGTGAGGATGAAGTAGGGGATTGAGGCATGAAGATTGAGGAGTGATGATGAAAGAATATGTTATAAGTAGATCATAGATATTAGATTTTGTATGAAATTAATAGCTTTTTAAATCATGTAATCACTTTCAGATAAATTATTTTGTTAGTATATAAAGTCAATAATAAGATAAGATAAAAAAATTCAAAGACGATCTTCATTTCTATGAAGAAGAGAATTGATAACTTACGTATGTAAATTTAAAATAGACAAGAAGATTCCTTTAAATAAATGAGGAACATACACAATGAAACATTACAAATTTACAACTATTCATTTAAGAATATAATTGCTTGTGGTTATAATCATCATCAGCCAACAAATAAGTTAGTGAAAAACACGCAGTAGTAACTTATAATTACCATTGATCATCCAATTGCAACTGTAACTATGTTCCTACTGAAAACCAGTTGTTATGGGTCTTAGTTACCACTAGTGGATAGATGATAAAATAGATCATCAGTCGCCATTGATCAACGATTGCTACCAAAGCTTTGTTTCCACCAACATTCATTTGTCGTTAATGAATTAAGTTGCTACTCATGATCAGTAACAACTTGTCATATATAATCAGTCATTTTGAATATTAATTTTTTATGTCACTTTTTATCATTCATATTGATCCGGTACATTTTGAAGATCAAATTTTCACATAACTTTTTACACGTCATAAATATTTAAAATATAATACATATAATTGTCATAGCCTAATTATATAACCAATAAAGTTTTATTAGCATACCTAATAAACTCCATGAATATTTAGTCGTCATTTTATGTCTTGCTTTTTCAGAACCAAAATATAATGATAATGGTTGTTTAAATGTCACATGTTAACATTCTATATTTTTAATATTTAAAGACATTTAATGAGGCTTTTAGGTTAGTTTATTCAGAAAAAATACATAAACTAATATTCATTAGATTTAGTGGGATATAGGTAAAATTGAAGCCATTGCTTTTGTATGGGTACGTGGGAGAAAATAATAGCAGATGGGAAAAGGTAATCTAACATCCCGAGCGTTTGAATCATATGAATTTTTCATTTCATATATTGTTAAACGAGTAAGTAATGAGTAAATTGTCTATTTAAAGTTTGAAATTTTTTAGATGAAATTTTTATGTTATAAGAGACCGTTTGAATATAATAATATATTATATTTGAACCTGCTCCGTTTTTGACGAAACTAAGGTTGACTCGTAGAGAAAAATAAGGTCGTCACAACGACATATTCGAAATTTTATGAAGCATTATAAATAAAAAGTTATAAGAGAAAAACGAGTTAAGCAGCTGAATTAATTATAATAATATAATATTATAATAATATTATATTAAACTTTCATATTCCAAATGAAAGAATTGAAAACGCATCAACATGCAATCGATGTCTCTGAAAATTTTTCACCTGTCTTTTCTACCTTATATAAAGAGAAGTTTTTAGAACATAAGTTTCTTCTAGAACGCTCTAATATAAAGAGAATCCCTAGTTTTCAATACCCCGTTGGGTGTTGTTAGTAGTCGTTTTTGGTGCTAGAATAGGAGCGCGAGTAGGAGCGCGAGTAGGGGAGACTCTACATCAAATTGCCGTAGATAGTTTTCAGGTACGCTCTTGTTTAAGGTTATGTTAACTATTATTATAGTCGTTATTATTATATTATTACTATTATTATTATTATTATTATCATTATTATTATAATTATTATAGGTATTATATATACATATTAATCCTTTTGGTCGGTGCTACAGTGCCACCGTACCAAAAGAACAAAACCCTACCACCACCAATACAGGAGCTCGAGAAAGAGGAGCTCCACAAAGAGGAGCTCGAGCAGAATCGAATTCAATCGGCTTCATTCGCGTCCTCCGGCTCCGTAACCTACTTATCACCTCCTATCTTTCTGGAAACAGAGGTCTTCTTCACTGTTGGTGCCTACTTGACTGAGAGAGGTTTCAACAGGGCATATTGGGTTCTGCCCTGTCGCCACCCGCCGTGGTCACCGTTGGCCTCCACGATGTTGTTCATGGTGTCGATGGGTGATGGTGGTCATGGCAGTGACATTTGTTTCTTCGATGTTGTTTTCGGATTGATTTATGACATGGCAATGGTGGGTGCCGCTTTGCCTCCCTTTTTTGGTTGAGGTGGAATGGCCAGATGCACCCTATGACGTTCGTCTCCTTCAGGTCTCCCAAAAATCTTTAATCTCCATTCGAATCAACAACCAATGTGTTTAGATCCGTTGATATGTTTCTATGTGTGCGTAAATGTTAGCAGTCGTTTAGATATGATCTTATGGTTCAATTTAGTGATTACCCAATTGGGTTTTTCGATTCTTGTGTTGAATTTGCTTCCCAGTTGGTGTATGGTAAGTTTTAGTGAGTATTGTAAGTGATTAGACTCGGTTTGATGATGATTCGAGTTTCCCTTTTGGGGTTTTGGGTTGCTTTTGCTAAATTTGTGGTTTTGTTGTGCGTTAGGGGTTTCTTTGAGGGTTATGAGCTTTGGTTGGTGTGGTATTAGGGTGTTAGATATGGGAATTGATGTTTGTGTTCTTCTAAAGTTGAGAAATTAGGGTTTTGAATCTAATATTTTGTGATTGCAGTTTTGTATGTATGGTTTGGACTTTTGGGGGTTTAAATGTTTAATCCAACTATTTGTGTTTCAAGAGTTTTGACAGATTTGATAATTATTAGGCCTTTTATGTAACATCTTGTAATTTTGAATTAATTTAAAGTTAGTTTTGCTAATAATAAATAATAAATTAATAATAATAATAATAATAATAAAATAATAATAATAATAATAATAGTTAATTACAAAATAATAATAATAATAATAATAACTAATAATAATAATAATAACAACTAATAATAATAGTAATAATAATACTAATTTAATTATAAAAATAATAACCATAATGTAATGGAAATAATAATATAATAATAATAATAATATTAATAATAATAATAGTAATAATAATAATAATAATAATAATAACAATAATAATAATAATAATAATAATAATAATAATAATAATAAAACTAAAACTTAGAATTAAAGTGCAGGGGGTCGTTTTGACATTTTGAAAACTTTGAATAAATATTTATACATAAAATAACGAAGTTTAAAAGTACAGGGACCAGTTGTGTAATTATTTCAAACACCCAACCGCCCTTTTTCCCCGTCGGAGACCTCGCCGCCGGCCAACGGCTCCGACGAGCCCGTAGCAGCCAATCCACTCGATTTTTAACCGAATCAAACACCCCGGCACATTCACGTGGGAGATTCGAACGCATGCCTCGAGTTTAATTTAAAAATCTCAGTGCGATTCATCCCTGTCCTCTCCACGCGATGTCGGCCCCTTTTACAGGCCACAGATCACACTATGAACTTTAATAATCGAATTAAAATCGCACTAACACACTTTAGATCGGTTATAACGCTCCTATGGATTCAATTTCGTTCAAAACAACTGAAAACATTCCATTCGAATACACCCAAAACCGCGACCTGCAACTCAATCCAATCCATTGTACGAGCATCCTTAATCGAGTTTGATTGAGGGCTTTCATTCCTCATCACCATACGAAACTTCATACAAGATTAATTTGATTTTCATTGTCTAATTCTTCTCCTTCGATCGACTCCCCTGCCGCGGCCTGTTCTTGAGGCCCTCCTCATAAAATCGAACTCAATTCAGGTAAGTAAAAATACCATTACATTCGTTAAACCATGGGGAATAAAAGCCCCATGATCTTCAGTGTTAACAACGACGAATTGGCCTTCGATTTGAATCCGAACGAACCTAGGGTTCATCCGGATTGGGGATTGATTGGTAACACTGCTTTTAAGATTTAAGAACCAAATCATGCCGCGGCCACGGCCTTTGGTTCACCGGTTACGCACGCACAATACACACTGGAGGTCTCGGGTTCGAACCCGGCAACCCCCATATTTTTTAAAAAAGGCCTTTTGGCCCTTAAAAATTGTGTAAAAATTCTAAAAAAATTACAAAAAAATCAGTTTTATACATTTAACTTTACGAAAGTATTTAACCATTTTCTGTAAAATTTATTTGTCTAAAAACCTTAACATTTATTACATAAAACATCATTTAACAAACCTTATAAATAGTTATTTTTGTAATTGTATATATATTTTACCTTATAATTTCACAATTTATTTACAAAGGTAAAATTTTGTGTTATTTTATAAAATAGACTTTAAATAATACTTAAAATCGTTAAAATATTACTTGGCACCATATTATCTTTAATTATAAATTAAGCATGATAAAATATATATTTTATAAATTCACAAATTATTTACAAGAGTTATTTTAGGTTTACTTATAAACATATTTCAACTAATAGTTTAGATTAACAAATTGTTATTGGTCAACATGTTATTTTACTCATTATTAGATGTCGTTTATTTCACAAGTTTACAAGATTTATTTGCATTATATATATCTAAATCTTATCAATTCATATGCTTAATTACTCTTATATAATAAAAAGGATTAAATAGTATAATTCTTTTCACGTAATCAAAATATAAACAAAATTCATTATATAAATTTATTTACTGGATAAAACCCCACAATTCCATTAAAACTCTAGCTCTTGTTAGAACTTTAATATTATTATTAACTCAACACTTGTAAATAAAATATATATCTAGATACCTTGTGAAGGACTGCGTTAGGATGTTTAACTATATTTCTTATAATCATCATTCCTGTACTTATTTGCCATGTGAGTTTTCCTTGCCCCTTTTTACTTTATTTCACACCATTTTGGAGTGAAACATGATACTTATACATCATACACTTATAAACGTTTGAGACTTGTAAAGCACTTGCAATTCATCTTTATATTTTGTCATGGTTATTTGTGTGATGTAAGTGATTATATGAGATACATAGTTTGTTACAATCATTAACTATTGCTAGCCTGGCGACGTCTTAGATCTTTAGGCCTGACAAGCCTATTTGGTGCTAAAGTCGATGAACTGCCGACTCCTAGGAGCCGTATGCTTGTGCACTAGGGAACCAAATACACTTAGCCAATCTTATATACTTGTAATCAAGTCGAGGTTTGATTGTAAAGATATGTGTTCTATAACCTTACTACTTATAACCTATGACACGAATTGCAACTTATAATCTTTTCATATTATGTATGAAAACATTGGAAACTCACCAACTATTTTTAGTTGACCTTTTATTTTTATCATGTTTCAGGTAACCCCCAAGTTTAAAGTGGTCTTTTGAAGCTTGCAATAAAACTAGGACGTGGACCTAGTTAAATAAATGAAATGTTATGTTATGTTTGATATTTGCTTGAATGTATTTCATGGTTGAGACTTATATTTGTAATTCCTGTTGAAACTATTAATTTGAATATTTACATTTAAACATAGCGTTATGTGGCTGTGAACAATCTTATCCCTCACACCTCGACGATTCCGCCGTCAAGGTTGGGGTATGACATTTAAACTAGTGTGTATAGTTCACTGAAAGTTTCCATATTTGGACAGAGTGATCAATATGTAGCTTTTGTCTATTCATGATACTCTTTGTTAGTTATATTTACATTCTTAACAAGTTGTTGACCCCTGTTCTAACATTACGTTGGCGCTGATCTAGAATTTAAAATAACATTTAGTGTTCGAAGTGTTTGTGTTTTTGTTATGTATATTTAGGTGAAAAATTTATATTGTTATTCATTTAGGTTTGTTGTAGAGTTTCGGTTGCTTTGAGATGGTGGGCTCTGAGAGAGAGAATGGTTCTTCACCAACACCACCATCACAGAAGGCGGATGGGAAGAAGTATGGTGTGATGAAACCAATATCATATGCTGGACCCACTGCAACTGACATTCACAGGAATGCGCTGTTGGAAAAGGTTGACCACAGTCTTGATTTGACCCCTTGACCACATTTTTACATTCTGAGTTTTTCTTCTAACTTTCTGAAAAATAATTTGTTTGTATTTGTTGTAAGCTTTTGAGAGACTCAGGGGTATATGAGGGTGCAGAAGAAACTGCAAGAAGAGAAGAGGTTCTTTGTCGTCTGGATCAGGTTCTTCTAAATGTTCAATAATTAATGGATATAATTTGCTTGAATACAATCTTAATGCTTGCATCACTACACATCCTTTCAATGTTTTGTAGCATTAAGGTATTACTACTTGGCAGTTATCTTAGACATCAAACTATGTTTAGTAATACATCCTAATGTACATGGAGGTATTCTTACCAGAAGAGACCAAAGCCATCATATGAAAGCTCTAGAAAAGCACAGTATCAGTAAGTTACACAATCGATATCCTATTGAATGATATCAAATGCAATGTACGTCAATTAAATCAGCTGTTTCTATATTTGATTGGTACAGGTACATTTGAACTGGTGGTGGTAAATTTATATCCCTTTTATGAAAAAGTCACCTCTAGCAATGGAACTTTATTTGATGATGGGATTGAGAACATTGATATCGGAGGCCCTACAATGATAAGAGCTGCAGCAAAGGTTATTTTTCCAATTGAAATAGTCATTGTCTGTGTTGGTGTTCTTAATTTACCATTGTAAGACAAATAATATGCTATTGTGATTAATAAGAAATCAATCATATACTTATGCTTATGACTTGGATCTTTAGACGTTATGTCTAATCTATATAAATCTCATCAAGGTTTTGATTTCATGAACCTAAGAAATATTATGTGACACATAAACACCTGTATTCTGGATTTCCTGGACAAAAAGCCTTCGGGCTAAGGCAAGCGTATTCGTATAAATCTCATTGTGAGACCTGTTACGCTACCTGGGGACTTTTGGGATGAGTGATAAACTATGGTCAAAATACACAAATCTCTAAGGCAAATGAGTCAATTTACCTTGACGTGTCCACGGTTCCAAATGGTAATGCGTTACCAAATGGAATCATTCCATGTACCTTACAAACTTTAGCTTGCCTTTGTCTAAACTATTATCCTTGTTACCCTCATTCCAGTAACTAACTCACTTTTAGTATGTCCAGCATGTCTCGTCAACTTGCAAGGCGTAGAAGTTCCAGCCGTAAGCTAGCCGCCAGTATTGCTCAAGAAATGGCTGCTGTCATCCCGACCATGATGGCTGAACTCAGCAGCACCATGATTGCCAACATCACAAACCACAACAACGGCCAAGGGGAAAATAGTGCAACTCAAGGCCGTAACAACCAAACTTGCACTTTCAAGCACTTTAGCTCTTGCAAGCCCACTAGTTTTAGTGGCAAGGAAGGAGCCACTGGTCTTCTTGAGTGGTTCGAAAGCATGAAAAACACTTTTGTCAATTGCGAGTGTCCCGAGGCACTCAAAGTCCGTTATGCCACTAGTATGCTTCAACAAAGGGCACTTACCTGGTGGAATAGCAGAAAAGAAACCGAGGGGCTGATGCTATTTTGGCACTCTCTTGGGATGAGTTCAAGAACATCGTCATCGTGAAGTTCTGCCCGAGAAGTGAATTGCAAAAGCTGGAAGAAGAATTCTGGAATTTGAAGCAAAACGATGGTGATCATTTGGCCTACTCAACTAGGCATCATGAGTTGAGTTTATTGCTGCCTCACATGGTCGATACCGTTCCCCGCAACATCGAGAAGTTCATTAAGGGTGTACCACCCAAAATTCAAGATGATGTAGTGGGTAGCCGACCCACAACTTTAGATGAAGCCATTACTATCACCGCTCAACTCACCGAGAACCATATACGAGCGGGCACCATGTCTGTGAAAGGTGCAAAGAAGGTGGAAAAGATGGCTAGTGAGGCCGTTAAGGAGACCAAAGCTGAACCGTCCAATAACAACAACAAAAACAAGAAGCGCAAGTTTACACCGGCACGCAACTATGCTGTGGCTGCACCCAAACAACCCCAAAGACAACTTGTACCTACCGCTGCACCTGTGGCACAAGTGCCTGGGGCTAGAGCCTATGCTGGTCCGCAACCTATATGCAACACGTGTAGATATCATCATCCGGGGAATCAACCATGCCGTATCTGTACCTTATGTGGTAAATATGGTCACTGGGTGGCGACTTGTCACCGTGCGCCTAACAACGCCGCCATGGTCACAAACCGTGTTTGCTACAATTGTGGGGAACCTGGTCATTTCCGCCCACAATGCCCTCGCCTTGTGGGTAATGTGCCACCAGCTCGAGGACGTGCTTTCAATATCAACGCCAACCAAGCACAAGTCAGCAATGACGTTGTGAATGGTACGACGTTGAACCCCGTTTAAATCATTTCTTGTACTATTGATGTTTCTATCTTTGTATTCAACGTATCAATAATAGAATTTTTACCAAACAGGTATGTATCTTGTGAATGATCATTATGCATCTGTATTATTTGATTCGGGTGCGGATAAGAGTTTCGTGTCGTTAGAGTTTGAGCCCATACTTTCTAAATCACGTATTAATCTGAAAAGACCCTACACGGTCGAAGTCGTCGATGGGAAATCTATTGTCGTTGACGCCATAATACTTGATTGCATCATAAGCCTTAACAACCACGAATTCTCCATTGATCTTATTCCTATGAAACTTGGAAGCTTCGACGTCATCATTGGCATGGATTGGCTAGCCAAACACCATGCCGAGATCGTTTGTTTTGAGAAGTGTATCCGTATACCGTTACCATCTGGGGATACTTTGAAAGTGTTCGGCGAGAAACCATCCCAAGGACTTAAACTCATGTCTTGCACTCAAGCACGAAAGTGCTTAAGCAAGAAGTATATGGCCTTCTTAGCTTACGTGGTCAACACAGAAGTCAAAGGGAAAGAACTTAAGGATGTCCCTATCGTACGAGACTTTTCTGAAGTATTTCCCGATGACCTTAGCGGTTTACCTCCCGTACGTGAAGTCGAGTTTAAAACTGACTTGATACCGGGAGCAAACCCCGTGGCTAAGTCACCATATCGGCTGGCACCATCAGAAATGCAAGAACTCTCTAGTCAACTTCAAGAATTGACTGATAAAGGTTTCATTCGCCCTAGTTCTTCTCCTTAGGGTGCACCTGTCTTATTTGTAAAGAAGAAAGATGGGTCATTCTGTATGTGTATCGATTATCGGGAGCTCAACAAGTTGACCATCAAGAACCGGTATCCTCTTCCTCGTATCGACGATCTGTTTGATCAACATCAAGGAGCTGCTATATTCTCGAAGATTGATCTACGTTCTGGATATCATCAATTACGAGTCCATGATGATGACATCCCAAAGACCGCGTTCCGTACTCGTTATGGACACTACGAGTTTACGGTTATGCCTTTCGGCTTAACAAATGCTCCTGCGGTCTTCATGGATCTTATGAACCGGGTGTGCAAGCCATACCTAGACAAATTTGTCATCGTTTTCATCGACGACATTCTTATTTATTCAAAGTCCCGTTCCGATCATGAACTTCATCTCCGTCAAATCCTCGATCTGTTGAAGAAGGAACAACTGTACGTGAAGTTCTCTAAGTGTGATTTCTGGCTCGAGGAAGTTCAATTTCTAGGACACGTGGTGAATAGCCAAGGAATTCACGTTGACCCTGCAAAGGTGGAAGCTGTGAAGAATTGGTGTGTTCCCACGACTCCGACCGAGATTCGTTCTTTCCTTGGTCTTGCTGGTTATTACCGGCGATTCATCGCCAACTTTTCAAGGATCGCGAAGCCACTCACTTCCTTGACACAAAAGAATAAACCATTCGAGTGGGGGCCCGAACAAGAAGAAGCTTTTGAAGCGTTAAAGCACAAACTGTGCAATGCTCCTATCTTGACCCTACCCGATGGAAACGATGATTTCACCGTATATTGTGATGCATCAAAACAAGGCCTTGGTTGCGTTCTTATGGAACGAGGAAAGGTCATAGCATATGCATCAAGACAATTGAAGGTTCACGAGGTGAATTACACAACCCACGATCTCGAGCTTGGTGCTGTTGTTTTTGCCTTGAAGATTTGGAGGCATTACCTTTATGGTACGAAATGTATAGTCTACACCGATCACAAAAGCCTTCAACACGTTTTTAATCAAAAGATCTCAATATGAGACAACATCGTTGGGTTGAGTTGATTAATGATTATGACTGTGACATTCGTTACCACCCTGGGAAGGCAAATGTTGTAGCCGATGCACTAAGTCGTAAAGTCCATAACAAGATGACCTCGTTTCGAGAGATTCGCGATCGATGACAGTGGTTTGATACTTTGAGAAGATTCGATACTGAAATTCGACTAGATGTCAACAAGGCTACCGTACTGCTACAAAATTTGAGAATAGATAGTGACATCGAGTCTAGTATCTTGGAGGCTCAACAAATGATTCAACAGGAAGGAAGAATGAAGGATAAACTGGAGCATAACCTTCTAACTCAACTGGAGACGAAACCTAATGGGTTGATGTACTTCGCAAATCGAATTTGGGTTCCAAATCGTGATAATCTTCGTACCCTTGTCATGGACGAAGCTCATCAAACTCGTTATTCTATTCATCCTGGCTCCGATAAAATGTACATGGACCTGCGTGGGCAATATTGGTGGCCTGGAATGAAGAAAGACATAGCGACTTATGTAGCTAAGTGCCTCACGTGTACGAAGGTTAAAGCCGAACATCAACGTCCAAGTGGGTTACTTGAATAACCTGAGATTCCTATGTGGAAGTGGGAACACATATCCATGGACTTCATAACTAAACTACCCCGAACCTCTCGAGGACATGATAGCATATGGGTGATCGTTGACCGATTGACCAAATCGGCATATTTTATACCCATACGTGACACTTACAAGACATCAAGGTTGGCTCGGATATACATTGATGAGATTGTAAGTCGTCATGGGGTGCCTCTTCACATCATATCCGACCGTGACGCCCGTTTCATTTCACATTTTTGGATGTCTATGCAAGAACTCTTGGGTACACAACTAGATCTAAGCACGACTTACCATCCTCAAACTGATGGTCAAACCGAGCGGACGATCCAAACCCTGGAGGATTTGCTACGCCTGTGTGTCCTTGAGTTTGGTGGTGATTGGGATACGCATCTATCGCTTGCGGAGTTTTCGTATAACAATAGTTATCACTCGAGTATCAAGATGGCACCATTCGAAGCACTTTATGGTCGAAAATGTCGTTCACCGATCTGCTGGACCGACATTGGTGAAAACTTCATCACTGGCCCTGAACTCATACAAGAGACGACCGATAAAGTTTCTATCATCCGAAAGAACCTTGAAGTGGCAAGAAGTCGACAAAAGAGCTATGCTGATAAGCGACGTAAGCCATTGGAATTCCAAGTTGGGGAGATGGTTCTTCTTAAGGTTTCGCCATGGAAGGGTGTTGTTCGCTTTGGAAAGAAGGGAAAACTGACTCCAAGATTTGTAGGACCTTTTAAGATTCTGAAAAGGATTGGGAAAGTGGCGTACAAACTGGAATTACCTTCCGACCTTAGTGGAATTCATCCTGTGTTCCATGTCTCGAATTTGAGGAAGTGTCTGGCTGACGAAGGTCTGCATGTCCCGTTGGATGACATCCAGATCGACGAGTCATTACACTTTGTCGAGAAACCCGTTGAAGTTATAGATCGCATTATGAAGAAGACTAGAACCACCACAACCCCAATCGTCAAGGTTCGTTGGGAGAATAAGCGTGGCGCTGAATTTACTTGGGAACGTGAGGAGCACATGAAGAAGAAATACCCGTATTTATTCGCATAGTTTCATTTTAATTTCGGGACGAAATTCTTTTAAGTTGGGGAGACTGTAACATCTTGTAATTTTGAATTAATTTAAAGTTAGTTTTGCTAATAATAAATAATAAATTAATAATAATAATAATAATAATAATAATAATAATAAAAATAATAATAATAATAGTTAATTACAAAATAATAATAATAATAATAACTAATAATAATAATAATAACAACTAATAATAATAGTAATAATAATACTAATTTAATTATAAAAATAATAACCATAATGTAATGGAAATAATAATATTAATAATAATAATAATATTAATAATAATAATAGTAATAATAATAATAATAATAATAATAACAATAATAATAATAATAATAATAATAAAACTTAGAATTAAAGTGCAAGGAGTCGTTTTGACATTTTGAAAACTTTGAATAAATATTTATACATAAAATAACGAAGTTTAAAAGTACAAGGACCAGTTGTGTAATTATTTCAAACACCCAACCGCCCCTTTTCCCTGTCGGAGACCTCGCCGCCGGCCAACGGCTCCGGCGAGCCCGCAGCAGCCAATCCACTCGATTTTTAACCGAATCAAACACCCCGGCATATTCACGTGGGAGATTCGAACGCATGCCTCGAGTTAAATTTAAAAATCTCAGTGCGATTCATCCCTGTCCTCTCCACGCGATGTCGGCCCCTTTTACAGGCCACAGATCGCACTACGAACTTTAATAATCGAAATAAAATCGCACTAACACACTTTAGATCGGTTATAACGCTCCTATGGCTTCAATTTCGTTCAAAACAACTGAAAACATTCCATTCGAATACACCCAAAACCGCGACCTGCAACTCAATTGTCACACCCTCAATTTCCACAAACGGGGTTTTACCGTTAGGCGTGTGACATACCAGGATCTCAGACACGGTCATATCAAACGACACTATATGAGTTTAAAAGTAAACTTTTGACTTGAATCAGAGTTGCATAAATAAAACGAAAAAAACAGTGCGGAAGCGAAAGTATTAAATGTAAACAATACTGATAGTCTAAAAAATGCTATGTCAAAACAACGTTTAATGCAAAGTGAATAAATCTGATGAATGCATGTCCTGAGTGCGTTCCTTAATCGTGCATCACGAGCTTAAGCATTCCTGTTACCTGAGAAAACATGCTAAAATGTGTCAACATAAAGTTGGTGAGTTCACAGGTTTAATCAACCAGAAATGTGTTCGTAAGCGTTCAATGGTTTGCGTTTCAATGGTTTAGAATATATTGCATATCGTTAGGTAGCTAGCCTCTGTTCTTGTTACTTAGCGTTTCGAACCGAAGCTGACTGTTTACGTCCTATATGTGTTTGTTGTATCCCCGTCACGTCTCGCAAGACCGTGACAATGTTAGGTCAATAATGCACCCGTTTGACCTCCAATCAAGCTAGCGCGACTAGCCCGGGCAGGGTTTGTCAGACCCAGTAGTACTACTCAGTATTACCTCGCTAATCCCATTACTAACGGTTCGAGCGTGTCAGGACATGTTTGTGTGTTTACACTAACGTAACAGGCGATATCAATAATACTGGCAACCATTCATAAAATATGTTTGCATGTTTTCTCCCCCAAAAAGGAAAGAAAGTAAAAAGGGGGCCGTGAAACTCACCTTAATTTGCAAAGCAGATATCACAGCAAAAGTAAGTACTTTTAAAGTTCCAAAGAGCCTGAGTTATCATATAAAACTCATGTTACTAACTAAGTCGTAATGATAGGTAACTAGTTACGCGCTCTCGGACATCTGACACGTAGCCCCAAGTCTCATGCATGATTAGTCAAATACGTCACTTTAAGTGGTATTTATTACTTGTAAAATTATTTATAAAATCAAAAGCTTATAACATTTCCATCAAATATTAATTTGTTTTCATTAATGAATATTATTATCAATTAAACTTACATGCATGATTACTTTACATTCCGATGAAATTTCATGCTAAATCTAACATACAAATCAAACACACTATTAAAACACATCATCCATGATCACCATTTTCATACTTGCATATACACGTAATAACCTACTTAACCCACTTTATGAAACTCACACACACACGACACATGGATCATAGCACACACTTAGAAAAAAATTTTGATTCCATTAATTAATTATTTTGATTAATTTTTGTTTTTGCCCACTACCACTAACATTTAAGTATGTATATTCCCCATCCATGTATGTACTACACACATACCCATCTGCCAAATAAAACATACTTCCTTAATTCATGTGCAGCACATTACCACATGTATACTCATGAATTACACACACATACATGCATGTACTATTACCTAAACATCACCCCAAGAACCCACGGTCAACCCAAGTACCTTAAACCAAGAACACACATTCACTTCCATCACACACACACCTTTATATATATATATATATCCATATACAGAATACATAAATATATATATGTATACAACGGTGTGCACACTCCCACAATAACCCACACAACAACACGATCAGTTACATATATATACATATGGCTAGTGTTAATGAACCCGGCTGCGACCTCCCAACCGAGTACCATTACCACCCAACTAACCAAAGCCGATGCCACCTAATCGACCACCCAACCGGGCGACCACGAAACTCTCACAACCATCGAGAGCGGAACCGTACCGACACTAAAACGAGAACATAACGAAAGAACTTACCGTATCAGGTCGCAACGATTATGGCTTGCGGTTGTCGGACAATCGCGCTTCGCAGAGAGAGGAGACCGAGACTGCTTGGTTGCCGGACTACGAAAGAGAGAAGGAGGAGATCGATGGAGGGTTGCAGTCGTCGAGAACCTCTCGGGAATAGTTGCCGGAAGTGAGTTGATCGGACGGGAAGAAGATGTTGTTACCGGAGGGTGATGGAGGGGCTGCTGTTACAAGGTATTAATGATTGGGAAGGTTGCGAATGGGATGAGGACTGAAATGGAGGCATGCAATCGTGGGTGGGGGTGCAGAATATATGAAATCATGGGATTTGCGCTGTAAAGGGGGATGATGTTGGGTGGTGGAATAGTTGTTTTGTATTATATTGTGTGAAGAGCATGGATGTACATGGCTAACTTTTGGGTGCAGGTTCATAGCATTGTGTGTGTGTTTTGTTTGTGTGTGTGTTCATGTATCTATGTTATTATACTAACGTTTAATTGAGATCAACTTAATTATAATTCTATTCTAATAATAATTAAGATTTTGAACTAATAATAATGTCGAATAACGTTGACAGATAGTAATGATAATGGAACAGTCGAAACGGTGTTAACCTAAAATATACGGGTTGTCACATTATCCCCTTGTTGAAGGAATTTTCGTCCCGAAAATTAGAATACAATAACACCGAACGTCAGGTCTAACAACAACAATAGAAGGGTGTTCAGCTCGCTTGGGTTTCTTGAATTTCTTAAGAAGTGGAAGTCTGATTGTTGAATAGTTGTGGATACTTGTTCTTCATCTGGTCCTCGCGTTCCCAGGCGAACTCTGGTCCACGCTTTGAGTTCCATCTAACGCGCACATGGGGATCTTGCTGCGCTTTAGGGTTTTGACTTCTCGATCCATAATTTCCACTGGTTCCTCGATAAAACGTAGTTGTTTGTCAACATGTACCTCGTCTAACGGAACGATGAGAGTTTCGTCAGCAAGGCATTTCCTCAGGTTTGAAACATGGAACACATCATGTACTCCACTGAGTTCTTCAGGTAAGTTCAACTGGTAGGCTACGGGACCAACCCGTTTGACAATCTCAAACGGTCCCACGTACCTAGGGTTTAGTTTTCCACGTTTCCCGAAACGAATCACGTCCTTCCAAGGTGACACTTTCAAAAGTACTTTGTCACCAATCTGAAACTCCAATGGCTTACGACGCTTGTCAGCGTAACTCTTTTGTCGGTCACGTGCTGCTGCCATACGGTTACGGATCTGTACGATCTTCTCAGTCGTCTCGTGCACGAGTTCAGGACCGGTAAGTTGACTTTCCCCAACTTCCGCACTGGAATTTTCGGTTGTTGGAGCAAACTGGATGGCCTTTGATATTCCACCTTAACCTTAGAACAGGTTAAACATCTGCTTACATAAGTGGCAATATCAGCTTTCCTATTTGGGCCACCAGTATAGGATCTTCAAATCCTGATACATCTTATCCGAACCAGGATGAATAGAATATCGTGACTTGTGGGCTTCATCCATTATCAGCTCTCGTAGGTCTCCATAGAAAAGAACCCATATTCGTTCCATGAAGTAACGAATTCCGTCAGGTTTGACCTCTAATTGTTTCTCCATGCCTCGCAGTGACTCGGCTTTCAGATTCTCCGTCTTCAAAGCCTCAGATTGAGAAGCTTTGATTTGCACTGGTAAGTCAGAGTGGATAGTCATTTTCAATACACGCACCCGACGAGGCTTTAGGGTTTCCTTACGACTAAGGGCATCGGCTACCACATTGGCCTTGCCTGGATGATACTTGATCGCGCAGTCGTAGTCGTTCAATAACTCGACCCAACGACGTTGTCTCGTGTTCAGCTCATTTTGTTCAAAGATATGCTGGAGACTCTTGTTATCGGTGTAAATGGTGCACTTGGTACCGTACAAGTAGTGTCTCCATATCTTGAGTGCAAACACAACGGCTCCTAATTCTAAGTCATGTGTCGTGTAGTTTTTCTCGTGAACTTTCAATTGACGGGAAGCGTAAGCAATCACCTTCTCGCGTTGCATTAGCACACAACCGAGACCTTGAATAGAAGCATCACAGTAAACTACAAAATCGTCTGTTCCCTCAGGCAGGGATAGAATCAGTGCCGTACAGAGTTTCTGTTTCAGAACCTGGAATGCGGATTCTTGCTTGTCACCCTAATTGTATGCAGTTCCTTTATGAGTTAACGCGGTGATAGGTTGAGCAATCTTTGAAAACCCTTCGATGAATCGTCGATAATAGCCAGCCAACTCAAGAAACTGTCGTACCTCAGTCGGAGTCTTAGGTGTCGCCCAGTTCTTGATGGCTTCTATTTTTGTCGGGTCCATATGTATTCCTTTCTCATTGACCACATGACCCAAGAATTGGACCTCTCGTATCCAGAAGTCACACTTTGAAAATTTAGCACTCAATTGTTCCCGTTTCAGCAGGTCCAAAATCAGTCTAAGGTGCTCCTCGTGTTCTTCCTTATTATTTGAATAAATAAGGATGTCATCGATGAAGAAGATGACAAACTTGTCTAAATAGAGTTTACACACTTGGTTCATGAGGTCCATGAAAACCGCTGGCGCGTTGGTCAACCCGAATGGCAAAACCAAAAACTCGTAGTGGTCATACTAGTTAAGTCTACTGGAAATACTTCCGGGAAGTCTCTGACAACTGGAATATCTTTAACACGCTTCTCATCTGCCTTCTTCTCTGTAATTAGTGTCAGTAGAGAGAAATCCCTTTTCTTGAGACATATATGCACCTTCACGTTTGAGATGATGCCAACCACAACACCAACCCTGTCATCTTCTACCGTAGGTTTTCCATCACTAAGGACAGGTAACTTAATTAGTTTGTTTCCACAAATGATCTATGTTTGGTTTTTGGACAACCAATCCATTTTGACCACAACATCGTAGCTACCATGGATAATAGAAATCAGACTTATATCAAACGATTATCTAGACAGACCTAGATTACAATTGCCAAGCACATGGGTGGTAGTTATAGTTCTACCATCGGTAAATTTTATGGTAGGTTTTGGAAATTAAACTGGTAAGAACTACCTCTAGCAGTGCACTCAAGTTACTAGGCATGAAACTTCTATCGGTACTCAAATGAGATAATGCCGAAGCAGAACTACCATTTCTGCTGGTTTCTTATCTTCTTGAGCCTTAGGCGGTTTCCCTTTAATGCATGGGTTTTCTGCACTCATAACATCCTCTTTGTGATTCTTGTGGCTGAGGAGACTTGGCCGGGATGTTCACGCCACAGTTCTTGAAGGTATAGCCAAATTTCCGCAGAGCACTCTCAAATGTTCTTGTTGTACAACCCATGGAGATTATAGTTGTATTTGTTGCTTATAATGGAAAGGTGAAGATGTAATGGACAAGGTCGTCATAATATCTTGCTATTTGGTCCCACGCCAAACGTAGTCAGCCAGAAAAAAAAATCCGATTGGATTTTCACCACCAGGGAGACAAACAATGTAACGTACGCTTAAACATGATAGATATCATATGAAATGAATGCTGGAACGCTGAAATTACCAAGACTCTAAGTCTTAAGATCAATCCAATGAACAAGGACTACATGTGCCAAGAATATTATCACTTTATTGCAACTTTGAAGATCTGGCACAATGTAGATGGATAGTGTTACACGAACACCGAAATGCTAAAAAGAGCACGTCTCATAGAGAATAGGGCTAATGTCATAACACGAATCTCATTAAGGCTCGGGGTAGATGATAACTTTCATGCTAGTAGGAATGAAGGATTTGTTTGCATATCAATAGTGTGGCTTTGTGTTGATTTCGAGGCCTCATGCCTCTAAGTATGGAATTGAGAATTTGTACCGACCGTATCCGTTATCACCCAATAGAGTTGCCAGAGTTCTCATGCACGACAAATTACAATTACGTGTGCACCCGTGATTCTAATTTGTTTTGCATGGTCACACATGGTTCCTCCTATTCGAGATAACATACCTTGTCGAGTACCGAGTGTTATCAATGATAGAAACATCAAAGATATATTTGTTATACCAAGAGTAAAATAACTAAGATTGTACTAAGGTCGTACAAGTGATTAAGTTAAGATAATAACGGGAATCAAGACAATTTGACCCTTTTTCCCTTCGAAGTTCTAGGTGTTTGGATGTCTAAGTCCGATTCTCTAATCGACTTGAATATCTTAGTTGTCCCTCATTTACTGCTCGGACTAGTGTAGAGGATAGGATATGTTGGGAATACTAACAAGTGTGAGAGAGTTGGAAGAGTGAGGTATTGTTCTTTTTGTTTGTCATCGTTAACCTTATCGCGTGTGTTAGAAAAGAGTTTCGTGTTCCAATCATGGAAATGTTTGATTCAATTCGTTGTTGCTTTCACTCCGCGAGTGAAGGATCAAGTGTAAGCGTTGGTTGTGAGCGAGCGGGATTCTCCGCCCCTCTGTCAGCCGGTAATGACACACATGTCATACCCATAGTGTTATGTTTGCTCAGCAGTGTAATGTCAATACACCAGAAGGTTGTTTGCACAATAGTGGTAACCATGTAAAAGTGTCTGTGTAATACTAGTGTTGTGTCTAAGGCTATAGTCTAGATGCAATGCAATCCTAGTTCTCTATAACCTGTGGCTCTGATACCAATCTGTCACACCCTCAATTTCCACAAACGGGGTTTTACCGTTAGGCGTGTGACATACCAGGATCTCAGACACGGTCATATCAAACGACACTATATGAGTTTAAAAGTAAACTTTTGACTTGAATCAGAGTTGCATAAATAAAACGAAAAAAACAGTGCGGAAGCGAAAGTATTAAATGTAAACAATACTGATAGTCTAAAAATGCTATGTCAAAACAACGTTTAATGCAAAGTGAATAAATGTGATGAATGCATGTTCCTGAGTGCGTTCCTTAATCGTGCATCACGAGCTTAAGCGTTCCTGTTACCTGAGAAAACATGCTAAAATGTGTCAACATAAAGTTGGTGAGTTCACAGGTTTAATCAACCAGAAATGTGTTCGTAAGCGTTCAATGGTTTGCGTTTCAATGGTTTAGTATATATTGCATATCGTTAGGTAGCTAGCCTCTGTTCTTGTTACTTAGCGTTTCGAACCGAAGCTGACTGTTTACGTCCTATATGTGTTTGTTGTATACCCGTCACGTCTCGCAAGACCGTGACAAATGTTAGGTCAATAATGCACCCGTTTGACCTCCAATCAAGCTAGCGCGACTAGCCCGGGCGGGGTTTGTCAGACCCAGTAGTACTACTCAGTATTACCTCGCTAATCCCATTACTAACGGTTCGAGCGTGTCAGGACATGTTCGTGTGTTTACACTAACGTAACAGGCGATATCAATAATACTGGCAACCATTCATAAAATATGTTTGCATGTTTTCTCCCTCAAAAAGGAAAGAAAGTAAAAAGGGGCCGTGAAACTCACCTTAATTTGCAAAGCAGATATCACAGCAAAAGTAAGTACTTTTAAAGTTCCAAAGAGCCTGAGTTATCATATAAAACTCATGTTACTAACTAAGTCGTAATGATAGGTAACTAGTTACGCGCTCTCGGACATCTGACACGTAGCCCCAAGTCTCATGCATGATTAGTCAAATACGTCACTTTAAGTGGTATTTATTACTTGTAAAATTATTTATAAAACCAAAAGCTTATAACATTTCCATCAAATATTAATTTGTTTTCATTAATGAATATTATTATCAATTAAACTTACATGCATGATTACTTTACATTCCGATGAAATTTCATGCTAAATCTAACATACAAATCAAACACACTATTAAAACACATCATCCATGATCACCACTTTCATACTTGCATATACACGTAATAACCTACTTAACCCACTTTATGAAACTCACACACACACGACACATGGATCATAGCACACACTTAGAAAAAAATTTTGATTCCATTAATTAATTATTTTGATTAATTTTTGTTTTTGCCCACTACCACTAACATTTAAGTATGTATATTCCCCATCCATGTATGTACTACACACATACCCATCTGCCAAATAAAACATACTTCCTTAATTCATGTGCAGCACATTACCACATGTATACTCATGAATTACACACACATACATGCATGTACTATTACCTAAACATCACCCCAAGAACCCACGGTCAACCCAAGTACCTTAAACCAAGAACACACATTCACTTCCATCACACACACACCTTTATATATATATATATCCATATACAGAATACATAAATATATATATATGTATACAACGGTGTGCACACTCCCACAATAACCCACACAACAACACGATCAGTTACATATATATACATACGGCTAGTGTTAATGAACCCGGCTGCGACCTCCCAACCGAGTACCATTACCACCCAACTAACCAAAGCCGATGCCACCTAATCGACCACCCAACCGGGCGACCACGAAACTCTCACAACCATCGAGAGCGGAACCGTACCGACACTAAAACGAGAACATAACGAAAGAACTTACCGTATCAGGTCGCAACGATTATGGCTTGCGGTTGTCGGACAATCGCGCTTCGCTGAGAGAGGAGACCGAGACTGCTTGGTTGCCGGACTACGAAAGAGAGAAGGAGGAGATCGATGGAGGGTTGCAGTCGTCGAGAACCTCTCGGGAATAGTTGCCGGAAGTGAGTTGATCGGACGGGAAGAAGATGTTGTTGCCGGAGGGTGATGGAGGGGCTGTTGTTACAAGGTATTAATGATTGGGAAGGTTGCGAATGGGATGAGGACTGAAATGGAGGCATGCAATCGTGGGTGGGGGTGCAGAATATATGAAATCATGGGATTTGCGCTGTAAAGGGGGATGATGTTGGGTGGTGGAATAGTTGTTTTGTATTATATTGTGTGAAGAGTATGGATGTACATGGCTAACTTTTGGGTGCAGGTTCATAGCATTGTGTGTGTGTTTTGTTTGTGTGTGTGTTCATGTATCTATGTTATTATACAAACGTTTAATTGAGATCAACTTAATTATAATTCTATTCTAATAATAATTAAGATTTTGAACTAATAATAATGTCGAATAACGTTGACAGATAGTAATGATAATGGAACAGTCGAAACGGTGTTAACCTAAAATATACGGGTTGTCACATCAATCCAATCCATTGTACGAGCATCCTTAATCGAGTTTGATTGAGGGCTTTCATTCCTCATCACCATACGAAGCTTCATACAAGATTAATTTGATTTTCATTGTCTAATTCTTCTCCTTCGATCGACTCCCCTGCCGCGGCCTGTTCTTGAGGCCCTCCTCATAAAATCGAACTCAATTCAGGTAAGTAAAAATACCATTACATTCGTTAAACCATAGTGAATAAAAGCCCCATGATCTTCAGTGTTAACAACGACGAATTGGCCTTCGATTTGAATCCGAACGAACCTAGGGTTCATCCGGATTGGGGATTGATTGGTAACACTGCTTTTAAGATTTAAGAACCAAATCATGCCGCGGCCACGGCCTTTGGTTCACCGGTTACGCACGCACAATACACACTGGAGGTCCCGGGTTCGAACCCGGCAACCCCCATATTTTTTTAAAAAAGGCCTTTTTGGCCCTTAAAAATTGTGTAAAAATTCTAAAAAAATTACAAAAAAATCAGTTTTATACATTTAACTTTACGAAAGTATTTAACCATTTTCTGTAAAATTTATTTGTCTAAAAACCTAAACATTTATTACATAAAACATCATTTAATAAACATTATAAATAGTTATTTTTGTAATTGTATATATATTTTACCTTATAATTTCACAATTTATTTACAAAGGTAAAATTTTGTGTTATTTTATAAAATAGACTTTAAATAATACTTAAAATCGTTAAAATATTACTTGGCACCATATTATCTTTAATTATAAATTAAGCATGATAAGATATATATTTTATAAATTCACAAATTATTTACAAGAGTTATTTTAGGTTTACTTATAAACATATTTCAACTAATAGTTTAGATTAATAAATTGTTATTGGTCAACATGTTATTTTACTCATTATTAGATGTCATTTATTTCACAAGTTTACAAGATTTATTTGCATTATATATATCTAAACCTTATCAATTCATATGCTTAATTACTCTTATATAATAAAAAGGATTAAATAGTATAATTCTTTTCACGTAATCAAAATATAAACAAAATTCATTATATAAATTTATTTACTGGACAAAACCCCACAATTCCATTAAAACTCTAGCTCTCGTTAGAACTTTAATATTATTATTAACTCAACACTTGTAAATAAAAATATATATCTAGGTACCTTGTAAAGGACTGCGTTGGGACGTTTAACTATATTTCTTAATAATCATCATTCCTGTACTTATTTGCCATGTGAGTTTTCCTTGCCCCTTTTTACTTTATTTCACACCATTTTGGGGTGAAACATGATACTTATACATCATACACTTATAAACGTTTGAGACTTGTAAAGCACTTGCAATTCATCTTTATATTTTGTCATGGTTATTTGTGTGATGTAAGTGATTATATGAGATACATAGTTTGTTACAATCATTAACTATTGCTAGCCTGGCGACGTCTTAGATCTTTAGGCCTGACAAGCCTATTTGGTGCTAAAGTCGATGAACTGCCGACTCCTAGGAGCCGTATGCTTGTGCACTAGGGAACCAAATACACTTAGCCAATCTTATATACTTGTAATCAAGTCGAGGTTTGATTGTAAAGATATGTGTTCTATAACCTTACTACTTATAACCTATGACACGAATTGTAACTTATAATCTTTTCATATTATGTATGAAAACATTGGAAACTCACTAACTATTTTTAGTTGACCTTTTATTTTTATCATGTTTCAGGTAACCCCCAAGTTTAAAGTGGTCTTTTGAAGCTTGCAATAAAACTAGGACGTGGACCTAGTTAAATAAATGAAATGTTATGTTATGTTTGATATTTGCTTGAATGTATTTCATGGTTGAGACTTATGTTTGTAATTCCTGTTGAAACTATTAATTTGAATATTTACATTTAAACATAGCGTTATGTGGCTGTGAACAATCTTATCCCTCACACCTCGACGATTCCGCCGTCAAGGTTGGGGTATGACATTTAAACTGGTGTGTATAGTTCACTGAAAGTTTCCACATTTGGACAGAGTGATCAATATGTAGCTTTTGTCTATTCACGATACTCTTTGTTAGTTATATTTACATTCTTAACAAGTTGTTGACCCCTGTTCTAACATTACGTTGGCGCTGATCTAGAATTTAAAATAACATTTAGTGTTCGAAGTGTTTGTGTTTTTGTTATGTATATTTAGGTGAAAATTTTATATTGTTATTCATTTAGGTTTGTTGTAGAGTTTTGGTTGCTTTGAGATGGTGGGCTCTGAGAGAGAGAATGGTTCTTCACTAACACCACCGTCACAGAAGGCGGATGGGAAGAAGTATGGTGTGATGAAACGAATATCATATGCTGGACCCACTGCAACTGACATTCACAGGAATGCGCTGTTAGAAAAGGTTGACCACAGTCTTGATTTGACCCCTTGACCACATTTTTACATTCTGAGTTTTTCTTCTAACTTTCTGAAAAATAATTTGTTTGTATTTGTTGTAAGCTTTTGAGAGACTCAGGGGTATATGAGGGTGCAGAAGAAACTGCAAGAAGAGAAGAGGTTCTTTGTCGTCTGGATCAGGTTCTTCTAAATGTTCAATAATTAATGGATATAATTTGCTTGAATACAATCTTAATGCTTGCATCACTACACATCCTTTCAATGTTTTGTAGCATTAAGGTATTACTACTTGGCAGTTATCTTAGACATCAAACTATGTTTAGTAATACATCCTAATGTACATGGAGGTATTCTTACCAGAAGAGACCAAAGCCATCATATGGAAGCTCTAGAAAAGCACAGTATCAGTAAGTTACACAATCGATATCCTATTGAATGATATCAAATGCAATGTACGTCAATTAAATAAGCTGTTTCTATATTTGATTGTTACAGGTACATTTGAACTGGTGGTGGTAAATTTATATCCCTTTTATGAAAAAGTCACCTCTAGCAATGGAACTTTATTTGATGATGGGATTGAGAACATTGATATCGGAGGCCCTACAATGATAAGAGCTGCAGCAAAGGTTATTTTTCCAATTGAAATAGTCATTGTCTGTGTTGGTGTTCTTAATTTACCATTGTAAGACAAATAATATGCTATTGTGATTAATAAGAAATCAATCATATCAATGATAAAGACTTCTTAATAAATGGATTCTATTTGCTTTTTGATTTTCATTAAACAGAATCACAATGATGTGCTGGTAGTTGTTGATTCTCAAGACTACCCTATGCTTCTTGAATTCCTCAAAGGAAAGAAGGATGACCAACAATTTAGAAGGAAAATTGCATGGAAAGCTTTCCAACATGTTGCTGCGTATGATTCTGCAGTTTCCGAGTGGCTGTGGAAGCAGACTGAAGGAGGTATTCTCTGTTATTTTGTTCAAAAAATTGATTCAACAAACTGTACATTATCCTTACAGATACAAGAAAACTTATGGTCATCTTATTGTTGTTGGAAGATAAATTCTCACCTAGCTTTACGGTGCCACTTTCATTAAAGACTTCACTTGGATATGGAGAAAATCCTCATCAGAAGGCTGCATTTTACACTGACAGCAGCTTGTCAGAAGTTAATGGTGGTGGTATTGCAACAACTATTCAACACCATGGGAAGGTGAGTTTATAGTGTTTCATTTACGATCACTTGAATAATATTCTCATCTGCCTTCATCCGTTGATATTGGGTTTACAGTAATGTTTATGATTACTGGAATGATGATGTCAGGGTCTGTTTGGTAGGATGAAGAGAGTAATGGGGTTGGCAAGAAAATGGACTGAATTGTTAACATTCCATTGTTATGTTTTGTGATATACCAAAACCTTACATTATGGTTAAAGATTAAAAAGAATTGATCAAACTTTGTTTTTATTAAAAATCTTTTGGTGCAGGAGATGTCATATAACACTTATTTAGACGCTGATGCAGCTTGGAATTGTGTTTGTGAATTTGAAAACCCCACCTGTGTTGTTGTAAAGCATACAAACCCTTGTGGGGTAGCTTCTCGTGATGATCTAATTGAAGCATATAGATTAGCTGTGAAAGCCGATCCCGTGAGTGCATTTGGTGGTATAGTAGCATTCAACAAAGAAGTTGACGAGGTTGGTTAATTTTTTTGTCTATGACGAAGTTTTTTTTATTATTATTATCATGCCATGTCGTCTGCTGATTCTAACTTTAATAGTACCGGTTTTGCATTTGGATGTGAGATCTGCTATTCTTTGAATGGCCATGTTAGCTTTCCTGCATGTGACGTATTTCATCTAAAAAATCTGAGTAAACTATATTTTTGGTCACATTAGCAGGTGTTTCGTCAGATGATTCTATGTAAACTTTTAAAGCATTCGGTGAAGTCGACCTTGAGAAAGCTACATATAATTGACCATGACTGAAAACAGGCTGTGGTAAGTAAACACCAATTTTGTTCAAAGATTGTTCCTAGCTTTTGTTAACTTTACCTGCGGGCTTTGCCAACTTTTTAGGTATTATTTCTTGCAATTCAGCCAAGAGTTAAAACTACTTAACCTCCAACGAACCAACAAAAACCCTCACTGCGAAGCGCGGGGTTCAAACCTAGTTAGTATTATTATAGTTATTATTAATATTATTATAATTATCATCTTTATAGTTATTATTATTATTATAGCTGTTATCTTTATTATAGTTAGTATTATTATTATTATTTGTTATTTTTAGTGTTGTAGTTATTATTATTGTTATTATTATTATTATTAGACTTTAAAGTTATCATTGGGGAAGGTATTAGGTAGTCAACTAGTAAGAGTTATACCAAATGGTTGGCATAAGGTAAAAGAAGTGTCGAATAATGTCAACAAATAAAAAAGAATAACAATTATCCCTGAGGTAATTACTCGCTAGAATATAGTTTAAATAATGTTATTTTGTGTATAGGATAATACTTGATAGCAGTGAAACTGAGCAGACATATCACCGATCGGGTTACTTAAGGTGAGTTCCTCTGAACTGTTTTCTAAAACGGGATGTGATGTTCTGATAACTTGTAATAATTGAAAAATTGACTATCAATAGCATCTGTGATATGTGGTAATGCTTGATAGGATGCTTAAAGGCTGCTTGTATGATTCGTTTTAGCCAGCGGAGTTTGTATACATAGCCTGGTTATGTGAATTTATACTGTGCTTACTCTGTTCCTATCTGTTTGCCATGGTTGTATCTGCTTGATGCAATAGTCAATAATAATATGTTTTGAATTTTGAAGCATGCCATGTTTATGAACTCACAAGCTTTATGCTGAGTCCCAAATGTTTTCTATTTTTATGGACACACATCCTAGGTGCCAAGTGATTGCAGTGATTGAAGATTACGAGCTAATTTATGAGAAAATAAAGTTCTAGAATGTTGTTGAAGATTTGGATCTCTAGTATAGTTAAACAGATGTAATGGTATTATCTATTATAACAAATGTATTGTACACGTTGATGTATAATTAAAGTTAGACTTCCGCTATGTACTCTATAACTCCTATGTGTTCTGTATATCTAATGCGTAACACTCCCCACGATGAGCCCTCGGAGGTGGGTGTTATAAGTTGGTATCAGTGTCGTAGTTTAAGTGAACTAGGTACAAAGATAGTATCTAGACTTAAACTAGGAAAGATGCTTTAAGATAATTTGATTAATTGCATAGGTATTAGGTAATGGGTTTTGGTGAACCATGGAGGATAATGGTTAGAACATTATAATTGCAATAGATAAGCAATGACACCTGGCCACTGTTATTTCTTGTCTATTAATACTATCATGTTCTGGATCATAATCCATCGTGTGAGTACGAAATCCATGCTCCCTTATGTAAGCTTTGACTATGCCAAGAGGAGGAAATACTCATAGTAGGGGTCGTGGTAGGCCTCTTGGTAGTAAAAGGCAAATCATGTCATCTACGAATGATGATCATGAAAATCTTCATCATGCTGAACATGAGTCACAGGAATTTGCTGGACCACAATTCCAAGCAGCTGTAGCTGGCATAATTAGAGATGCTTTGCCAACTATTATAGCTGAGGTTATGAACGCCTCTGGAGGGTATGTGAGCAACGGTGGTAATGGGCAGGATGATCATATAAATAACACCAATGGTAATGGTGATATCGCTATGGAAACTGAACCTAAGCTGGGTTTTTCCTACAAAGCTTTTAAGAGATGTGAACCTCTAATATTGGATGGCAAAAGAGATGCCATGGCGACTTTTCAGTGGATCCATGAGATGGAAGCTGTTATTGAAATTAGTGGATGCACAGCCATACAAGCTGTCATGTATGCCACTCACTCATTTAGGTCCGAGGCATTGTTTTGGTGGGATAATGTTAAGCAGGCTAAAGGACCTGGAGTTGTTGATACTTTAACCTGGAATGAACTGAATGAGCTTGTGATGGAAAAATTTTGTCCTGAAGTTGAAAGGGACAAAATTGAAAGAGAATTCTTACAACTACAAGCCGGGGCCATGACACATCGTCAGTACACGACCAAGTTTGATGAGATGGCTCGACTGCTTCCTGAGCATGTAACACCTAAAGCAAAGCGCATAAAAAGATACGTGCAGGGGTTACCCCCTCATATTCGACAGTTAGTTAAAATGTTTGCCTTCAAAACCTATGAGTCTGCAATTGCATTAAGTGCCAATGCATATGAAGAAGAAGGCATAATGACTGATAACAACAAAAGAAAGAGAAAAAAGGATGGAAACCAGATGCCAAGAAAGGACAGAAAGATCACACGAAATGAAGGTAACCGTGTCAACAAACCGTGGAGGAACGATAAAAATGAGTCTTGGAGAAAGTATCAAGATTATAAATGTCTTAAATGTCCAACAGGTGATCATTCACGAAAGAACTGCCCGAAAATTAGATGCTTTAACTGTTGGGAGTATGGACATTTCCGAAGTGATTGCAAGAACCCTCCACAAGCACAACCTACGGAGAATCAGAACAAGTCCAAAGGTCGAGTGTATGTGTTAAAAGAAGCTGGAGATGAAACCATAGCTGGTACGTTTCTCATTAATAACATATATGCTAAAGTTTTATTTGACACTGGTGTAAATAGAAGTTTCATTTCAACTACCTTAGTACCTTATTTGAACTTAGTACCACAAACTCTAGAATGTGCATATATTGTAGAAACTGCGAGTGGTGAGCGAGATAAGATAAGTCAAATCTTTAAGGATTGTGTTATCACCTTAGTTAACACTTAATTCCCTGTAAACTTAATGTCGACCATTTTAAGTGAATATGATGTTATTCTTGGGATGAACTGGTTGAATAAGAATTGTGCTCGGCTCGACTGTGAACATAAGACGATGACTGTACGTAAGCCAGATGGGGAAAAACTACTAATTCATGGTAGTGATGGAAACCCCAAGACCGGTATTATCTCAGCAATAAAGGTAGTGAAATGTATTCAGAAAGGATGCATAGCCTTTCTCTTATGCATGGTAGATGCTAAAAAAGAAATACAGATGAATGAAATACCTATAGTGTGCGAATTTCCAGACGTGTTTCAGGAAGATTTACCAGGACTTCTACCTGATCGTCAAATAGAATTTTGTATTGATTTAGTACCTGGTGCTAAACCAATCGCGAAGGCTCCTTATCGTCTAGCCCCTTTAGAGATGAAAGAACTTATGAAGCAAATTGATGAACTCTTTGAAAAAAGGTTTATTAGACCGAGTTCCTCACCTTGGGGAGCGCCAGTATTGTTCGTCAAAAAGAAAGATGGTTCAATGCGTATGTGCATTGATTATCGAGAATTAAACAAGTTAACTATTAAGAATAAGTATCCTTTACCAAGAATAGATGATTTATTTGATCAACTTCTAGGAACCAACTACTTTTCAAAAATTGATCTTCGATCAGGTTATCATCAGTTAAAAATGCGCGAGGAAGACATTCCTAAGACCGCATTTAGGACGCGTTATGGGCATTATGAATTTTTGGTTATGTCTTTTGGACTAACCAATGTCCCTGCAGCATTCATGGATTTGATGAATAGAGTTTGCAAGCCATACTTGGATAAGTTTGTCATTGTCTTTATAGACGGCATACTTATTTATTTTAAGGACCAAGATGATCACGCTAGACATCTAAAAATGGTTCTAGAAACCTTCGACAAGAAAAGCTTTATGCAAAATTCTCTAAATGTGACTTCTGGAAAAGTGAAGTTCAATTCCTTGGTCACGTAATAAATAAGAAGGGAATACAAGTAGATCCAGCTAAGATAGAAGCTGTGATGAAATGGGAATCACCGAAGAATCCCAGTGAGATTAGGAGCTTTTTGGGATTAGCAGGATACTATAGAAGGTTTATTCAAGACTTCTCCAAGATTGCTAACCCTTTAACATCTTTGACTCGAAAGAATGTAAAGTTTGACTGGGGACCAAAGCAAGAAGAAGCTTTCAACCTTCTAAAACAAAACCTTAGTAGTGCTCCTATACTTTCATTACCAGATGGAAATGAAGACTTTGTAATATACTGTGATGCCTCATATAATGGTTTAGGTTGTGTGTTGATGCAACGTGACAAGGTTATAGCCTATGCATCACGACAACTAAAAATTCATGAAAAGAACTATACTACGCGCGACCTTGAATTGGGTGCCATAGTGTTTGCCTTAAAGATTTGGCGATACTACTTGTATGGTACTAAGTATGTAATCTACTCAGACCATAAGAGCTTACAACACATCTTTAATCAAAAGATGTTAAACATGAGGCAAAGAAGGTGGATGGAACTTCTCAATGACTATGATTGTGAAATCAAATATCATCCAAGAAAGGCTAACGTAGTCGCTGATGCTCTCAGTCGAAAAAAAAGAGTTAAACCAATTAGGGTAAAAGCATTAAAGATAGATGTCAAGCTTGATTGGAAAGACCAAATCACGAATGCTCAAACTGAAGCGTTGAAAGATGAGAATATTCAGGCTAACCAGAAATTATTGACTCAAGGAATTGATAGTGTCCTACAATTTATTCAGAGAATTTGGATCCCAAAATTTGAAGGTATTCAGGGCAAAGTATTAGATGAAGCCCACAAATCCAAATACACAATACATCCTGAAGCAAACAAAATGTATAAGGATATTCGAAATCACTACTGGTGGCCTAATATGAAAATATCCATAGCCCAGTACGTTGAGAAATACTTAACATGTTTGCAAGTTAAGATTGAATATCAAAAATCAGCCAGTCAGTTACAACAGTTGGAGTTGCCAGTATGGAAATGGGATAGAGTGACCATCGATTTTGTCACAAAACTTCCAAGAACACGAAAATGATATAATGCTATATGGGTCGTGGTTGACAGGCTAACCAAGTTAGCACATTTTCTACCCATAAGTGAGAGCTATCCAATAAAAAACTAGCCAAGATATATATTGATAAAATAGTAAGTAAGCACGGGGTACCTTTATCCATTATCTCCAATAGAGATAGCCGATTCACTTGCAGATTCTGAACAAGTTTCCAAAACGAACTTGGAACCAAAATCAGTTTAAGCACTGCATATCATCCTCAGACTGATAGTCTGAGTGAGCGAACAATTCAAACTTTAGAAGACATGTTGCGTGCTTGCATGATTGATTTTGGAGGTAGCTGGGATGATCATTTGCCTTTGATTGAATTTTCTTGTAACAACAGCTACCATTCCAGTATTAAGGCTGCACCATTTGAAGCCTTATATCGTAGAAAACGCAGAACTCCCATCTGTTGGACAGAAGTAGGGGATGATCAGTTGACCAAAACCGAAAATATTCTCGAGACAACTGAGAAAATCCAACAAATCAGACAACGACTAAAGGCTTCTCAGGATAGACAGAAGAGTTATGCAGATAACAGAAGGAGACCTTTAGAATTTCAAGAAGGAGACTATGTGATGTTGAAAGTCTTACCATGGAAATGAGTAATGCGATTCGGTAAACGTGGAAAGTTAAGTCCCAGGTATATTGGACCGTTCAAAATCATCGCAAGAATTGGTCCAGTAGCATACAAGCTAGAATTACCTGAAACTTTGAAAGGTATTCATGATACTTTTCATATATCGAACCTAAGGAAGTGTTTGGCAGATCTGACTCAAGCAATGTCATTGGAGGACGTGCAAATAGACGAGAAATTAAACTTTACTGAAAAACTGATAAAGATTCTTGATTCTCAAGAACGAAAATTAAGAAAGAAAATAATTCTACTAGTATTGGTCCAGTGGCAAGGTCAGAAAGGGCACGAGAAGACTTGGGAATTAGCAGAAGAAATGAAAGTCAAATATCCTCAACTATTCGAGTAACCTTCGAATTTCGAGGACGAAATTCTTTTAAGGGGAGGAGAATGTAACATCCCGAGCGTTTGAGTCATATGAACTTCGCATGTCATATATTGTCAAACGAGTAAGTAATGAGTAAATTGTCTATTTAAAGTTTGAAGTTTTTTAGATGAAATTTTTATGTTATAAGAGATCATTTGAATATAATAATATATTATATTCGAACCTGCTCCGTTTTTTACGAAACTTAGGTTGACTCGTAGATAAAAATAAGGTCGTCACAACGACATATTCGAAATTTTATGAAGCATTATAAATAAAAGTTATAAGAGAAGAACGAGTTAAGCAGCTGAATTAATTATAATAATATTATATTAAACTTTCATATTCCAAATGAAAGAATTGAAATTCAGACGCATCAACATGCAATCCCACATCGTCTCTGAAAATTTTTCACCTGCCTTCTGCTACCTTATATAAAGAGAAGTTTTTAGAACATAAGTTTCTTTGAGAACGCTTTAATATAAAGAGAATCCCGAGTTCTCAATACCCCGTTGGGTGTTGTTAGTAGTCGTTTTTTGTGCTAGAATAGGAGCGCGAGTAGGAGCGCGAGTAGGGGAGACTCTACATCAAATTGCCGTAGATAGTTTTCAGGTACGCTCTTGTTTAAGGTTATGTTTAACTATTATTATAGTCGTTATTATTATTATTATTATTATTATTATTATTATTATTATTATTATTATTATTATTATTATAGGTATTAGTATTATTATAGTTATTATTAATATTATTATAATTATCATCTTTACAGTTATTATTATTATAGTTGTTATCTTTATTATAGTTAGTATTATTATTATTTGTTATTTTTAGTGTTGTAGTTATTATTATTGTTATTATTATTATTATTATTATTAAACTTTAAGGTTATCATTAGGGAAGGTATTAGGTAGTCAACTAGTAAGAGTTATACCAAATGGTTGGCATAAGGTAAAAGAAGTGTCGAATTATGTCAACAAATAGAAAAGAATAACAAATTATCCCTGAGGTAATTACTAGCTAGAATATATTTTAAATAATATTATTTTGTGTATAGGATAATACTTGATAGCAGTGAACCTGAGCAGACATATCACCGATCGGGTTACTTAAGGTGAGTTCCTCTGAACTGTTTTCTAAAACGGGATGTGATGTTCTGATAACTGGTAATAATTAAAGAATTGACTATCAATAGCATCTGTAATATGTGGCAATGCTTGATAGGATGCTTGAGGGCTGCTTGTATGATTCTGCTTTAGCCAGTGGAGTTTGTATACATAGCCTGGTTATGTGAATTTATACTGTGCTTACTCTGTTCCTATCTATTTGCCATGCTTGTATCTGCTTGATGCAATAGTCAATAATAATATGTTTTGAATTTTGAAGCATGCCATGTTTATGAACTCACAAGCTTTATGTTGAGTCTCAAATGTTTTCTATTTTTATGGACACACATCCTAGGTTCCAAGTGATTGCAGGGATTGAAGATTACGAGCTAATTTATGAGAAAATAAAGTTCTAGAATGTTGTTAAAGATTTGGATCTCTAGTATAGTTAAACCGATGTAATGATATTATCTATTATAACAAATGTATTGTACACGTTGATATATAATTAAAGTTAGACTTCCGCTATGTACTCTATAACTCCTATGTGTTCTGTATATCTAATGCGTAACACTCCCCACGGTGAGCCCTGGGAGGCGGGTGTTACAGGTAAACATATTTTTAATCAACTAATCAAGTATTAAGTAACGAGAGTTTATTGAAAAATAAATTATAAATTAGGATAACTAAAAAGTATAATAAGTAATTTTAATCATTAGTTATATTAATCAATGCTTGAGATCAAATTATAAAAAAAAAAAATTGCTAGAGGGGTATTTTAAAAATAACTATTTTTGTTAACTCTTTCGCAAGTTCCCCTATTTTTTTTAAAAGTTCATAACTTTTATGTACGACATTAATTTTATATAAAATTTACAACATAAAAACGAGCATTTTTAACTTTAAAACGAGTATAATATTGTTATATTAAAAATTATAGAATTTTTATGTTTTTACGCTTATATCTCGTCATTGTTTCTTTAACGCAGTTTATTGTGTCTTTTTGTTAGTTATTGTGTTTTTTTTTAATACTATTGTATTTTTCCAAAATGGTGAATTTTAAAACAATACATGACGAAAATTTGATTCTTTATTAAGAATCTAGACTCTCTCTTCTAATATGAAAGCAACTGACTTTTCAAAAGTTCATAAAATCATGATACAAAATTTCCGGTAAACAAGCGGATAATTTTCGAAGTTTATAATTTCATACCTTCAATCCAATTATAATGACATGGTTTATATATTCGATGTAGACCTATACTTTTTCAGAATTTACAATAACAAAAAAAATAAAAAATATCTCAAAATTATATAAACAACGTTCGTAATCTTAAAGCACTAATTATGTCCTCAAAATTGAATCAAAATGGCAAAAGTAATATTATTTGTTACTTGGTATTGAATCGATACTTTTTGTATTTACTGGTATCAGTGATATTGAAATTAGACAAAATCGGGTACAATACTGTTATATTGGTACCATTTCGTTCGGTTGGTACCGGTTTATTACGGTACCAATATGGTATAGGTATCAGTATGGTACCGTTTTTGTTCGGTAGGTACCAGTTTAGTACGGTACCGGTACTCGATGCCAAATTGTTAAAAGCATTTATCTAGGTACGAATATTTTAACAACCCCTACACTTTTCTAACCATTTACTTTGTAGACTAGGTCACGACTATCATATGCTAAAAGTTGGTATGATAAATAATATAATAACCTTAAAATGCATAGAAGAAGTTATTAAACTCAATTTATGAGTTTGAATCAAAGAGGTAGGTTTGGGTTGAAATTGAGCTAATGATAGCTGAAATCCACTTTTAGGTATGTAAATATAGTAAAACTAGTCATGTAATTGCTGTAATTGATCATTAGGCCAATTGGTTGTAATTGAATTCAAAGAAGCATGCTAATTTGACTTTAAGCATGTTAGCTTATGGTTTGATTTCTACTTTCACCCTGTACTTTTCAAATGATTTGGAGTTTTTAAACTCATTTTAGCTTTGTAAGTTCTGTGAAGACTTCCGCTATGTAGTTGACATTAATTATTAAAATTTTGGGGACTGTAATTTAGACTTCCACCATGCATAAGAAACAATCTTTGAATGCATATGTCAAGTTTCTGTATACTTTAAGTCAGTTAAATAATAAGTTCATAATATCATTGTTTTGTTATGCATTCCATATATATATTTATATGGCTAATTATATGATCCTCATTTTTATTTGTTACATTTTATCAGATTTTTAACATTTGACTTGTAATATCCGAACTTGTAATACAAACGCTATGGTTTTGAATTTAGTGTCTTAGTGGAAAAGGTATGTTCATCATAATTCAATTTACAGGCCTAGTTGTGATAAAATCTCCATCTTTAATCTTAGGTGCTTTTTGATAATATCTGAATGATTAAGTGTTGAAACAATAAGAGATCTGAATAATTAATTGCTGAATCATTAAGAGATCTGAACTATTAAGAGCTAGTATATCGCTTAAATATTCAAAGGCAAATGTCTGACCAATTCAGATAAGATGTCTTAACCATTCAACATTAGACCTCTTAACCATTCAGTATGAGTATAATGCTTAACCATTCAGTGGCAAATGTCTTAACCATTCAGACATTTGCTCGCGAAACAAACAGTCTGAACCAGTAAGTGCTGAACCATTCAGACATCTGAACCATTAAGAGGCTGATTAAAAGGTGCCAAACTGCCCCTTAATGTAATGACTTTTTAAGGGTATAACTTGTACGTCTAATTCCGTATGGATTATGCTAATACAAAATCTTCTTACTCTAATAAAAGAGTAACTTGAGATGCCACGTGGCAGCACCATAATTATCGAGATGCCACGTGGCAGCACCACAATCATCATCACCAAAATTTTCCCGCCTCTCTCTCCTCTTAAATAATTACCTTAATTACTAATAATATTATTTAACATTCTTTTACATTTAATAAATTAAAAAAAAGAGATCTATTTATTAATATTATTTCTAAATAAACAAATTTTTTATAAAATAATTAATTTTTCTAAAGCATAAAACGTTTTTAAAATATTAAATATTTTAAAATTGGTATTTTTAAAAATTCAATTTTTTCAAACAAAAAATAATTACATTTGGGAGTTATAATAAGGAAATTTTTAAAAATGACATTTTTATACGGTTTGTTTTAGAACAAAATGTTTATTTTTTTTGAAAAAATTAAAATTAAAATTTAAAAATGTTGATATCATTTTTTTATTAATTATAGTCAGTCATATCGTATCTTATAATATCATTTATAAATAATAAATTTTATTATATTAATATGTTATTTATTAAATCCGTGTAATACACGGGTTTAATAAAGCTAGTCTAATATAAGAGAATGAAAATGATCAAAAAACAAAAAAAAATATAAATTATTAGGTAGCATATTCAAATTACCAGAAAACTAATTTGGAAAATAATAAAAATAAATAAATAATCAAGTGTGCGTAATGATGAAATGCAAATTTGCAAACACGAGATCTTCATGTCATGATGCCATCATGTTCACGAATCACTTAACCCTTTTATTGGGACCAACGCATGCAATGAATCTCAAAGCATACAATATATCATATAAATTTCTATTAATTATTTTTAAAGGCTTTTATAGGTTATTATTTTTTTTTCTGAATTATAAAACTTGTTTAAAATTCCATTTTCTTTCCATCTAATTCGGAGAAGTTTAGGCAAGTTTTCCGTTTATCAGGATTTAGTTACAACTAGAAATAAGCTCCCTAATGTTACGGTGGAGGCGTAAAACCGTACCAAATAATACAAATAACACCATTGCTAACGATCACCAACACTGAAGTCGCGGTGTGTTAATACGAAGAACTTAGACCAAAACGTAAAACATAGAAAAATATAACCAAGTCGATCTAAGATCCGTGCGTTGTGACGAAACCCTTTAAAAGGAAAAATAGACGTAAAAATATCGAACCACACACGCACATTGTGTTTGGTTGTCTTAGCAAATTTAGAGCGAAAGGTAAAAATGTTGAACCACACATGCATGTTGTGTTGTGTTAACTTGCAAAACTTAGAATGAAACCTAAAATGAAGATTTGCGAAATATGAAAGTATTAGGGAACAAAGTTGAAAATATAAAAGTTGTTAGATTAAATTGCAAAAGATGAAGAATTTTTGGTTAAAAGTAAAGAAAGTCAAATTTAAGAAGTTTAATTGTAAAAAATGATAAAATTTATGTTAAAAGTGAAAAATCAAAAAAAAAATTAAAAACACTCTATGCATAAGATACAACATCATTATTCATAGAATAATTAATAATTAGTATAATATAAATATACTAGTTATAGTAACCGTGTGTTACACGGATTGAATAAATAAAAATTAATATAATAAAATTTATTAATTATAAAATAATATTTTAAGATATAATATCACTGAAATTATGTATTAGAAATGACTGTAAGTTATAAAATAGTGATATCAACTTTTTAAAACTTTATTTTTTTAAAAAAATAAATAAATGTTTTGTTCTAAAACAAACCGTATAAAAATGTCATTTTTAAAATTTTTTTATTATAACTCTTAAATTTAATTATTTTTGGTTTTACAAAAACAACTTTTAAAAATACCAATTTTAAATATTTCGTATTTTTAAAAAAATCTTATGCTTTAAATAAATTTATTATTTTATAAAAAAATTATTTATTTATAAATAACATTAATAAATAGATCTCTTTATTAATTTATTAAATCTAAAAAATGTTAAATAGTATTATTAGTAATTAAGGTAATTATTTAATAGGAGAGAGAGGCGGGAAAATTTTGGTGAGAATGATTGTAGTGTTGACACGTGTCATCCCAGATACCTTTTTATTAGAATAGGAAGATTTTCGCAAATACCGACTCTTATGGGTGCGAAATTCTAAAGGTAGATTGGTAGCTAATATAGTGGGCTTGAATTGATAGTAAGGCCCAACATAGCAAAATATAACGGGCTCAAGTTGAAGTGTACTGTAGTACTATACGTAATATAATCAAGAAAAGGCCCAATAAAACTTAGGTACAAGGCCCAACAACTGTATTAAACAATTAAAAATATCACCATAACACAACTGTATTAAACAATTAAAAATAGGCCCATAGGTTTACGTGGGTGCCGTAGACACCAAATGTATTTATGGAAACTTCGACATATGTTTATTTATTATCAGTAAAAATATCTATAAATTTAGTTATATTCAAGCATCCTATGATCATACCCTCATTTGGATAAAAGTATTTCTTATACTTCCTCAAAAAGGTCACGTGCATATAAGATTTTATGGCTAAATAACAACCTCTCGCATTTGTAAAAGATTTAATAATTATTACACACATTTTGTTTTTGTGAAGTCGCTTACATAATTTGAAGATGTTATAAATCTTCATTTAGTTAGGATTTTGTTTTATAAGAATTTTATTTATAAAACTTTGTTTAGACTTCATGAGACTTTGTTAAGTTATATTTAGTTTAATATAAGTTTCTTTCATCTGCAACATGCAATAACCAACGAGGTACTTGTTTTATATATTTTTTTTCTTTGACGTTTCTTCAATATAATTTTACTATCCTATTACAAGATTAGCTATTACAAGAGATCCTACAAATTTAATATCTACTTATCTACTTCTTTTTTAAACTATAATATAACCAAGTACCACATTATTTTACAAACAAAAAACATAAACAACTTCTTTTATATCTACCTTCTTTATACTAATCACACAACTCAAATGAATTAACATAACATTTACTATAACAAACTAATGATAATTAAATGTAGTTCTTTACCCGAAAGTTATTATAAAATTTGCTAATTAAAAAACACCTTTAAGTCATAACCAGGGAGTTACAGTTATTATAATACATATTAAAACAACATGTCGGTGACGAGTCTGTAGTTTTAAGTCTTTTAGTTTAGCCCCTAAAATTCTTCAATTTGCAAATACGCCCTTAGACCATTTCGTTTGTACTGCATTGTTTAACACGTGTCTTCTGATTTTGACTAAGTAAGCACGCAACAATCTAAACAAGTGTCGCCTGCACATGAAACAACTCTTAAACCCATTGTATTCATTGACATATTTGTTTAGATTCAAATAAGAATAAGGAGAGAGAGAGGGAGAGGGGGATGCCAGTCCATGGTCACCTTCTCCAGCATCGTCATCCTCATCGTTTTCCATCTCCGATACCCACCAATTTCTGTCGCTGGAGCTGCCATCTTCACCCACCAGGCAAGACCACGCATCTCCATTAGTTTGTGTTTCTTTCTTCTTTCATAAAAATGATTTTCACCTTGTGATTATGTTGAAATTTTAGATTTGATCTTTAAAGTTTAAAATCTTTGAATATAGTCCCTAACATTTCTTTCTTTTTCATATATGATCTCTAAGTCTATTAGTCAACCGTTAGTAATGTTAAATATTATAAAAATTAGCATTTTACTCGCATTAGCCATATATTTAATTTACCTTTTAAACTATAGCATTACTTTTATTAAAAAATTATATTTTTATTTTTCAAATTTTTTTATTTTTATATTTTTTTGTAATTTCGTTATTAATAAGATTATTATTTAATAAAATACCTTTTAAATATACAAATAAAAAACTTTTGAAAAACATGTTTTTTAAATGTTTGGTTTTTAAACCTTTCGTTTTTTATACGTCATCCTAAAACTATTTGATTATTCAAAAATTTTTTAAACTGGTTAGTTTTCTAAAGTTCTTTTTTTTAAACCATTCACTTTTTCAAACATATTTTCTTAAATTAATTCTTAGTTTTTTTAAACAACTTAGTTTTAAACATTTTTATAAGAAAAGACATCTTTATAAAGGTTTAAAAAACCCGCATATTGGTTTATAAAATTTTATAAACCAAACATTTAAAAGAAGACATTTTTAAAACATTTTTTATTTGTGTATTAATAATAAACATATATGTATAATAAAATAAAATGGAAATTACATTGATGATATCCACAAGTAAAATAGTTATCTTGAAAAATTTAACATCACTAACTAAACTAATAGAGTAGGGACCATTGATGAAAGATAACTATAACATTAGATACTATATTTGCAATTTTAAAACTTTGAGGACCAGATCCAAATTTTAACCAAACCACAGGGCCATCCGTGTAGTTTACCCTAAATTCTACACCAATCCAATATTCTTTTTTTTTTAAAGGCAAATTTCATAAACACCAACAAACAAAAGGGCAATCTCCAAGACGGAGACCCCCTACAATCCAAAAATTACATTACATCAAAATGAAAATTTTGCCAATCCTTCCAACCCATAACTCCTTTACTATATCTATTAGAAAACCAAATATACCCCATAGCTTTTATGTCGGCTACAATGTGCACCACATTCCACTTAACGTCTTGGAATATCATCTCGTTCCTAGCTTTCCAGATCCTCCAGCAAGTAATCACGAGAACACCATAAAGAGCTAGACGCTTTATCGTAGGCCAAGGAGACATAACATGAACTTGAAAGATATCTTGGACCGAGAAGAAGAAGAAAGGGGGTAGCCGAAGCCACCTAGCAACGCCGTGCCACACTCCATGAGCCACAATGCAACAAGTAAAAAGATGATCTATATTTTCTTCCGCATCGGCACAGAATTTACATAGGAGATCCCCGCAATCAACATTCCTTTTCAATAGAGCTTGCTTAGTCGGGATTCTATCCATTAACATCCTCCACATGAAAATATTGCACTTAATGGGAATCCATTTGCACCAACCGTAAAGCGTAGAGCCTTGATACTGACGGTCGCTATCCAGCCACAACTTAACATCTCTAGTCGAAAAACCATCTTGCGAGCCGTTGTCCCAAAACCATCTATCTTTAACATTCCCCAACACCTGATTCAAAACTAAAGCATGGCAAGTCTGAAACTGATTGATCTCTATCTCCGTATTCAGACGTCTCTTCCATTTCCAATCCACATCCGATCCTCCAACTCCACCGATAATACGCTCATTAACTTTGCAGAACTTGTTCACCTCCAAACAAAATAAATCCGGAAAAACATTCTTCAACGGGATAGTCTCAATCCATGTGTCAATCCAAAAAAGGATATCCGAGCCATCACCAATCCTGGCTCGAGTCATATTTGCGCTGTTTCTGCCCCTCTTTTCAGCCGTAAACAACTAGAAACAATCTTAGACCACACGCCATTGAACCTCGAGCTATGAGGATAAGAGTCCCACTTCCTTTTAGAACCGTGTATATTATTATCCACCACCCTTCTCCACAAAGAGTTCTTTTCATGTCTATACCTCCATAACCACTTAACTAAGAGGGCATTATTACAATCACTTAATTTTCGAACACCCAACCCACCATATCTAACCGGCTTTGTAACAACATCCCAAGCCACCCAATGAAGTTTTTTGACATCAATATTTCCACCCCATAGAAACCTTCTCATCAACCCTTCTAACTCATTAATCACCCCCACTGGAGCTTTAAAAATAGCAAAATAATAAGAAGGAAGACTAACCAAAACGGATTTGATATGAGTCAAACGACCACCAATTGATAACGTCTTGGCCTTCCATTTCGTCAATCTACTTTTAAAGACATTAACCACCGGTTCCCAATTACTAATTCAAGTCATGTTGGACCCCACCTTTATACCAAGGTACAAAAAAGGAGAGTCACCCGGTTTACACCCAAGCTCATTCGCCTTCAACAAAACTTCATCCGCACTTTTACCCACTCCATGTAATGTAGACTTATGGATGTTAATCCTTAAGCCCGAACACATATGGAAAATACGAAGGATTCTTCTCAAGCAAACGAAATTCTCCTCGTACCACTCCCCCATCACCATAGCGTCATCGGCATACAAAAGATGGGACGCCCTTAAATTTCCATTTCGCTATTCGACCCCTCTAAAAGCTTCCACATCACACGCTTTTTTATGAGACCCGAGAGAGCTTCCATAATAATAATAAAGAGAAAAGGGGATAGAGGATCCCCCTGACGAATACCCTTCTCACAAGAAAACTCAAACGTTGCCGACCCATTAACGAGAACCGAAGACCTGGCAGACTTTAAAATACCCTCAGTCCACATACACCACTTCTCTGGGAACCCCATTTGCCGCATAACCGAGACGAGAAAAGCCCAATTGATGTTATCATAGGTTTTTTCTAAGTCTATTTTGACTAGAAATAATTCTCTACCGGATTTTTTTGCCCGTGACAGAACTTCACTAATGATCAACGGACTATCCAATATAAACCGGCCAGCCACAAAAGCCGATTGAGTCTCATTAATAATACCATCCATCACTGGTTTCAACCTGTTCGCCAATACTTTAGAAATCACTTTACTTACCACTCCTATCAAGTTTATCGGTCAATACTCGTCTAGCCGAACCGAGTCTTTGACTTTTGGAACAAGAGTAATAAATGAAGAAGAAACACCCCGGCTGAATTGCCCCGTCTCCGCAAAAACGCTCAAAATGTTCATGAAATCCCTCTTGATAAACCGGAAATTAAAACCATCCGGGCCTGGAGCTTTGTCATTACCACATTGAAAAACCGCCTCTTTCACTTCCTTTTCCGTAAAAATACCACTAATATCGGCGGCCTGTTGACCACTTAACCTCTTTAACCCATAACACACCAATCTCGGTCTACTAGGGAATTCTTCCACAAACTTTAGTCTGTAGAACCGAAGTACTTCACGCTTAATATCTTGCGGCTTAGAGACCTACTCGCCATTGATATTGAGACCCACAATAGCATTAGACACCCTCCTACTATTGATAGAACCATGGAAAAAACGCGAGTTTTCATCACCCTCTTTAGCCCATTTTACTCTAGATTTTTGTTTAAGATCTTTGTTCTTGAAGTACTCTAACTGTTTAAGTCTCTTTTTAGCTTCCTCTAAGACCCAAACCTCCTCCTCCTCTAGGTCCCTCTCCTCCAAAATAATTTCCAAATCCTTCACCTCCTTAAGCAGGCAATCGGTCTCCAACAACTCCTCCTTAGTAACCTTATGTTTCCAGGCCGTAATCTTTGAACGAAGGAGTCTGAATTTGTTCATCAAAATCACATCTGGGCTCCCATTGAAACTGACATTCTCAAGAGCCTTCTTCACCACTTCATCAAAACCTTCTTTGAGGAGCCACGAATTGAAAAATTTGAAAGGCTTGGCACCAAAGTTTCTCGAACCAAATTTCACAAGGAGAGGGAAGTGATCCGAACCGTCTCTATCCGAACCGTCTTTTTCGGCCTTTCTTGACCCGGGGGAGACGGAGACTTTTGTATTCTCGATTTTTTCCGAAACCCTCTAGCCTTCTTTGTACAATGACCCTGCCCCTCTTCATGACCTCTTCCCAATTCCACTTCAGTTTCGTGCACATTGTCAACAGCCTCGAAAACCACTTGATCCAAATCAACCACTTCCTGAACAACCTCCATCTCAACATGATTCCCTTCATTTACTTGCACTGTCTCATCTTCTTGTGTCATTACGTTGACGTTTCCAACCACCTCATCATTACAGTTCGTCACCAGCTCCTCTACATCTGGTTCATCTAAAACGCAATCAGGGATCCATTCCGCCATCTCTTCTTCAACCAAAACAGAAAAAACCTCCTCTTTCCATTTCACCGCAACCATCTCGTTAACTCTTGAAACCGATGAACTTAACACACCCACCGTAACATAGGATAAGTCCACCGATGCTTCATCACATTCAGACGATTGGATAACCGTACCAAATTTCCCAGCAATCTCATCAAACAAACTAACATTGTGAAGAGCCAAGGGGACCCCGAAAATCTTAAGCCATGCAACACGATCCGTATTAAACACTTGACCCTCCCATTTTTCTATGCTATCAAACACCACCCTCCACACCTCTTTCCTGTTGATCCATTCTTCCATACAACTTGTTGAATCAAACAGTAGCACAAACCATAATCCTCCTAGATAACGAATACCAACCCTTTCTTGCCCAATCAAGTCTAACCAATTACGTAACTTGGTAAGTTTTTTTAAGTCCGAGACTTTGCCTACAGCCCCACGATCATCCCATATCAACTCACTCTTCTTCTCAACATTGATAACAACCTCCAAATCTTTCTTAGTCGGTTGAATGTTCAGTAAAGTATCACGAAACGATCGCCCATCCCCCTTACCTACCTCTACATTACTTCTGTTTTCCACATTGATTTCCATGGCAATATCTCTTGTATTATCCTGACCCTCCCTTTTGTTACTAACTGGAACCCACTTTTTGTCATTCTTCCTTGAAACCCTTTCCCCATCCGCAAACCGAACCATGACAATATATAGTTTATAGGATCCAATCCACACATCTTTCATGAGAGCCTCTAAAGCCTCCGGATCCATCACATTAACAAACGACACAAAACAAAAACGCTTACCGAGTTTATCGTACTTCCTTGCGATATAGATGTTTTTGATCGTACCAAAGCCTTTCAAAACCGCACCTACGTCAACTGATGAACAGCCCTCCGGAAGATTGGACACAAAGAATTTCGTAACCTGGATATCCTTCGATTTCGAACTCTCTTCATTCTCTGCTCGTTTCCCTTTCCTTGTTGGTGCATCGTACCACGTATCTTCTTTGTATTTATCCCTACTCGCCATGCAAAAAGATCAAGAAAGCCCGTTCGTCTTTTGGTCGCCGTCAGTCGCCTCGTTATCAAGAAAGCCAATCCAATATTCTAACAAAAGGAATCAACCTTATCAAACACATCGATATTGCAAAACTATACATGTTCAACGCTATTTAACGTTTCAAATTTAATAATGTATATCTTAAATTTGCACTCGTTTACCAAAAAAAATTGAAGTAGAGAACATTTAATATTTTGGTGATTCTGAAAAAAGAGAAAACAAAAAAAAATTTATTTCATTAGAGAATCAAGCAGTAAAAGTACAAAGAAGAAAGTAGATTGGAGAAAAGACGTGCAAAAAGTTAAATTGAAGTTTTAAACTAGGTAATAGAACTCGACTGGTAACATATTTTGTCGAGAGGGTTTGTCTAATTGCTAACTAAATAGGTGATATCTAGGCGTATCAAAATTGTTGTTAAATTTATTTTTTAAAGCTTCATAAGCATACAAATAGCTAAGCTAAAAGATTTAGGCTCCGTTTCATTTGCTGTTGACCGGCTGACTGCAGCCGGTGAGCGTGTTTGATATGCGTGAAATTATGCTCTGACCGGGTCCGGAGGTTCTGACCCATACCCTAGAAATCGGGATTCTGACCCGGCCGGTGCTAGCCCCCTCTTCCCGCCCCTCCGCCAACCCCTCCGTGAACCGTCCTCCCTCTGGCGGTCTCCCCACCGCTCACTTCCCACCCCTCGGCGACCCCCTCGGCGACCCAAACGCACGAGACCCTTCAGCGGCCTCCCTCGGCGACCCATACGACCCCCTCCCTCTGGCTTCTCCCTCCGGCGGCCTCCCTCGGCAGAAGGTATACTAGTTCTTGTTTTGAAGTTGTTTTTGTTTTAAAGTTGTTTTTGTTCTAGTTGTTAAAGTTGTTCTTGAAATCAGATTTGAAATTTTATTCTTGAAATCAGATATTTATCATTCAGCAGAGTCGGTCAGATATTTAACTGGGTCAACTTTTGATTTAATCAGATCTTACTAAGTCAACGGTAATCACACAACCCCTTACATGTGTTCACATTCGCATTTGTTTAATTATTTCCATTAAATTCTAATAGTGGGCTTTCTTATGATGTTGACCATTGTATTATTGTCCATTACGTTCTTGTTGGGTTTTAAAGGGAATCCAAAGATGTCTATGTCAATGTAATCAATCAAATTTTAGAAAAGGATCCACTAATGTACCAACGTTTCCTAATAAGACAACTTTCTTCTTATTTAGTTTTATATGTTACACTTATTATTGATAATAATATTAATTTGAGCCTTTTGAATATAATACATATTTATTAGTGTTTATTATTAAAAAAAACTAATTAATATACTTTGAATGATTTATGTGTGTGTGCATATGGTGTTGGTGCGGCATTGATTTTATGCTCAAGCAAAGTATGTACCTTCCTTGTGATGTTGAAATTGGAATATCTTATTCACTTGCCAATGATTTTTCTATATTGTTTCATGTTTTCATTAAAAGATTTATTATTACATTTTCAAAGAACTTTTACATAACTTAAGTATTTAGAAAAACATATTTAAAGTTAAAAAAAAGACAATGATCATTCATGTTCAAATATTAATAAGTATATAATTTGTATAATGACGTAAAACTGTAAAACTGTATAACCAAATATTATGACTAAAGTAAGATCTACCTTACTATTTGTTACTTTGTTGAGTTCTCATAAGTTGAAGAAGCAATTGGATTAAAGGGATGGGCATACTCGATGAAAGTAGATGTTAGATCTACTTTTGATTGTTTCTTGGCCTACGATCACGTGTCAATATTTTAGTGTTTAATTAATCTAAATGCTTAAATTTACATCGTGATTATTGTGGAACAAGTTGACTTTGTTTATGTTTTAATTAATAGGTGTTTAGTGACAAAAAATATTTACTCTTACGAAGGTGGTGCGGATGAAGTCCAACAAAAAAAATAAGATGTGAATTTAAAAGATTCAGAGGAAAAAGTATGCTCGTAAAAAAAATAGATGTTAGGCCTACTCGAATATAGCAGTTGTGATTAATAACATTGACAGTTGTGATTAATAACTTTGACAATATAATTGATACTATACTATTAGAAACATATGATGTTAAGAAAATATTTATAGTAAATAACATTTTAATTCAAATAAAATATAATATTTATTAATCTTAGATTATCAATAATTATTATTATTGTTTCAAAAGAAGACATTAGCATAAGCATACCAGCTGGAGTTAAGGTGGAGTATTCACGAGATGTTATAGGTTCAAGTGAGTAAAATGCTCAGAGTTAAGACAGAGGGTTTTTTTATGAATAAGCTTTCTTCTTTTGGGGGGGGGTGGGGTGCAGTCCCGATTAAAAAACAGATAGATGAGCCCGATTAAGATAATATTTATTATTCGAAGGATCGTATATTTACCGTTAAAAAAATAAATAAATAAAAGGCGGAATTATGAGGAGCAGGGGCCAGGGGGTATCCCGAGGGTATGGAATTGGAATTGGGAAAGCAAAACAAAACATGGAGGGGTTGGCAAAGGAGAAAAGCAAAGGCAAGATGCTTCAATTGACGTGGCCATGTACCACTAAAGATCTAGTCGGTGCCTATTGCATCTCACGTGACACTTCCCTTCCAAATCAATCTTTACTTATTTACCACTTTCACTTCTACAGTTTAACTCTACCTTTTTTCTTTACATAAATAGTAGCCTTTTCAACTCAAGTGTTTATTAAACTTACTCAATATTATATCACTTAACTTTCATTAGTGATAAAAAGATATATAGTTTTTCTTTTCTTTTCCTTTAAATGTTATTTTCTTTATATTAAGCGGAAAATAAACAAAACATATATGAGTGTTGGTTAATACCTGATTGTTTTTTAATTTGACTTTAAATTAAATAATTATAAACATTGGTAATTATTTACTGAATTTTGTTTTTTTAAACCAATTATCTTCTATTTTTAAATTAATTTAAATAAACAATAACCAAGTCTCGTATAGGTTTAATTTGTCCTTTTTACTTTATAACAAATTAAAATTTACATAGAAATTATACCAGATTGAAATATTTAATGAAATTTAGGAATTAAAACTTTAATTAATTTCAGTAAAACACTCGAAAACTTTGCTTCAATTCAATCAAATTTTCCCTTTATATAAGGTAAAAATAATTCTGTAGATTTTGTATGGGATCGGGTCCAACACTACCTGCTTTTTCTATTTAACATTTATAAACACAAAGTAAGAAAAAGAAGCAATTGTTGGTGACGTCACGTCACCCAAACACCATAACCATCTTCCTCCATAGGTTGAGATAGCATCCAGATCTTGCAGAATACAGAAGCTTCACAAATCCTTCACCCTCTCACCCTCTCTCTCTCTCTCTCTCTCTCTCTCTCTCTCTCTCTCTCTCTCACCCACACAATTGCAAATCTGGATGACACCAGAACAGAAACAATCCCAAACAACATGAATTCAGTGACCAAAACATCCCTACACAATCCCCATTAGCAACACAACAAACACTATGAGACTTCTTTTCATCTTATCCCTTTTAACTCTACTTTCCGCCCATCCCATTCCCACTAGAAGAATTCTCCACCAGCCCCTTTTTCCGGTGACTTCAGACCCACCACCACCGGACACCCAGCTCCCACCACCGTCACCACCCGCCACCGCCACCCCGACCGCCCTTTCTTCAATGAACAGAACCCAGATCAAACCCAATTGCAGCCCCCACCGACACCCCTCGCACCGGTGGTCGTCGGAGCCGACACCAACAGCAACAACTCACTGTCACACCCCATTGCCCCACAACCACCAACCAAACCATCAAAGAAAATAGCGGTTGCACTTTCAGTTGGGGTTGTGACTCTAGGTATGCTGTCAGCATTGGCGTTTTATGTCTACAAACATAAGTCTAAACACCCGAATGAAAGGCAGAAGCTTGTGGGGGGACGTAATTCACACAGGAATGATATTAACAATGATGATGATAACGTGCCACCCTCTACTTTTCTCTACATTGGCACCGTTGAGCCAACGAGATCCGTCAGTGAACCCACGAATGAGTCACCTTATCATAAACTGGGTTCTGTAAAAGCATCACAGGCTTACAGACCCAGTCCTGATCTTCAACCACTGCCACCGTTGAGTAAACCGCTGCAACCGCCACCCATCAGTTCGCCGCCGGCGATGTCGTCTGATGAAGAAAGCAATGATTTTTATACCCCTCATGGATCAAATGCGAGCACTGAGGATGGGTATTCGAGTCGAAAATCGAAACGAAATAACTCAAAGAAGAATAATGGTAATGATAATGGTTGTAGCTTGATGATCCAACAAAGAAGTGAAGCACGTTCCACTAGCCCCGTCCCTCATTCCAAAAGAACTTCACCAAGGTCCATACTGTCGGTTTCTTCGTCCCCGGATGCAAAGCTTACGACTACGACGCAGCGACCACCAGCTCCGCCACCACGGCCGCCTGTAGCTCCGCCGTCCGCTGACTGCACTCAGCCATTAGCAATAACCTATGGTCCCAGAAGAATTGAGCTTGCAGCACCACCTCCACCAGATATGACACGGTTGCATACAGTAGATAAACAATCTCCACAAAAGCCTAAACTAGTTCCTCCACCACCGCCGACGCCGCAGCCACCTCCTCCACCGCCACCGCCACCAATGCCAACACAACAAAAGTTGGGAGTTTCGGTGATGAGACCGCCCTCCAATCAACAAGTGGCAATGTCGGAATCAAGGAGTCTTGATCCTAAAGTAACTCCTGCAACTGTAAAAGAAAAGCCATTGGAGAAAGTAAACAGCAATGGTGTTGAAGGTGATGATGCAGAGGGGTTGAAACCTAAGTTGAAGCCTCTACACTGGGACAAAGTGCGAGCAACTTCCGATAGAGCAACCGTGTGGGATCAGTTAAAATCAAGCTCCTTCCAGTAAGTATAAATACAGTATATATGAATGCATACCAATTCAATTAAAAACTGGTGTTTAATAAGTACGATATTCCCATTGTGGTGTAGATTAAACGAGGAGATGATGGAATCCCTTTTCGGATGTAAATCTGGTGGTCCGATGAAGAAAGAAGAGACCCCTAGATCAGTTCTACCTCCAGTTGTAAGGGAAAACAGAGTCTTAGATCCAAAAAAGTCACAAAACATAGCCATACTACTAAGAGCACTAAATGTAACTAGGGATGAAGTCTCTGATGCACTTTTAGAGGGTAATTTATTTACAAATTTCACAAATATTAATAGATTTTTAGTTTTGGTTCAGCAAGTGTATTGGGTCTGTAACAGGTAATCCAGAAGGGTTGGGTGCTGAGCTTTTAGAAACACTGGTAAAGATGGCTCCAACCAAAGAAGAAGAGATAAAACTTAGAGAATATAAAGGTGATGTCTCAAAATTAGGGTCTGCAGAGAGATTTCTAAAGGCAATACTTGATATACCATTTGCATTTAAGAGAGTTGAAGCCATGCTTTATAGAGCAAACTTTGAAACAGAAATCAAATACCTGAGGACTTCCTTTTTAACACTAGAGGTATTATGCTAACAGCCTAAAATGCTCGAGAGTTGGATGTTTTTAGTAATTTTTGTTGCTAATTATGTACAATATCTATCAGGAAGCGAGTGAGGAGCTAAAGAACAGTCGTCTTTTCCTTAAACTTCTTGAAGCTGTTTTAAGAACGGGCAATCGAATGAATGATGGTACTAACCGTGGTGAAGCTACAGCTTTTAAACTTGACACTCTTTTAAAGCTAGTAGATATAAAAGGAACAGATGGCAAAACCACATTACTTCACTTTGTAGTTCAAGAGATTATCAGATCAGAAGGCTCAGATCATGATGGTAAAAGCAATGGTTTTAAGAATCAGGGGCTGCAAGTTGTCAGTGGGCTGAGTAGGGAGTTAAGTAATGTTAAGAAAGCAGCAGGAATGGATTCAGATGTTTTAAGTGGGTATGTGGTAAAGCTTGAAATGGGACTTCAAAAGATTAGAATAACAGGTCATGAGAAGCCCGATATGCAAGGAAATTTCTTTGAGTCGATGAAAATGTTTTTGAAAGAAGCAGAAATAGAAATTGCAAAAATCAAGATTGATGAAAGAAAGGCGTTGGCATCTGTTAGAGATGTGACTGAGTATTTCCATGGTGACACTGCACGAGAAGGGGCCCAACCGTTCAGAATATTTATGATTGTAAGGGATTTTCTAGGAATATTGGACCGTGTTTGCAAGGAGGTTGGTCAAATGCAGGACAGAACTATGATGGGTTCAGCCAGATCATTCAGGATGGCTCCCACTGCATCTTTACCAGTTTTAGAGAGATATAATGTGCATCATACTATAAGTTCTGATGATGAAAGCACATATTCTTCTCCATGAGAGTCTGATACGACTCAACTTTGTCAAGACTGAAATAGAAAATGCATCTTGTACAAAAATATGTGCATGTTGCTATTTTGAGCATAGAGCAGAGAGAAGATCATGAAACTAGAATCCCAATGGTCAACAAGATGGTGAAGTTAAGGATAACAACAAATGGTAGTTATGTGGATTTTAGTGTTTAATAGACTACCAGAAGAAGGTAGGGAAAACTTGGCATCTTGTGAATCTTGTAACGCGGTATAGAATACATACTGATAATTGAAGTAATCTTATTTCCTTGTATACATTCTCAAAAGAAAATAAATGTTTATTAAGGGCATCATGTATAATTGAAGTTTAGTTGAGCATTATTTTTCTTCACATGGAAGTTTAACTTCATACTAATTTTTAGATCTCTTCGGAGGTCACTGTACTAAAACTCTATCTCTGAATCTTGTCCCTTTTCATATGCTTTATGCTTAAACAAATCAAATAATCTTAAATAAAACTTCCACCAGTTCCAAAATCAGGGCTGTAATTTAAAATAATTCTAATTGTAGTCTAATGATTAAAGATTTCTTGTCTTGTCACTTGCGTAAATATATATTAGCTGTATGGGAAATCTCTAACTTAGGACGAGTGTTTATCTTCTTCAAAGTGTCTAACACCCTCTGTTCATGTTATGATACTATTGTATCATGAACCAAATGTGCAAGATTGAAGGGGGTGATCGAGATCACTTACCACACACCAGGAGACTGATAAAATGCCACCATGATACCATCCATAGAAATTAGACGAATGCTTTGATTTCCCAGGTTCTTCGAAACTGAAAGGTGCAACTTCGAGGCTGTTTGGGAGTGCTTATTTTAAACTCCTTTTGACTTTTGGAGGGGTGAAAAGACCAAAATACTCCTCCAAAAGTCACCAGAAGTTAAAATTTTTAACTTATAGTGACTTTTAGAGGGGTATTTTGGTCTTTTCACCCCTCCAAAAGTCAAAAGGAGTTTAAAAAACACTCCCAAACAGCCCCTTCTTACCCATCTTCTTGTAGCAGGAAACTGCAGGGTTTATGCGAAGGAGCTGCTGTTCTTTTAGCCTTAGCGTTCAGGGGTTTCACGTGTAAACGGTACCCACCACCCACCACCCAGTCTGTGCCCTGTGGACCTAGAGATGCACAAACGGGCCAGGCCCAAAGTCAAGAAAAAACCCCGTCCCTGTAGGTCTGGTTGAGGCGTTGAGCACTAATGAGCAGATAGTTGCATGATATATGCTGCTATTATATGCTAAAAAATCCTAGAGGCAGGAAAAAAATCCAGTTCGGACCCGAAACTGGTTTATAAGGTGATAGAGAAACCTATAACTGAAACTGGTCCCTATCTAACCCGACGGGCATTGGTAGGCAACATGGGCATCAGGTGGCCCTTGCTAGGCAACATGGGGGGCACTGCTAGGCAACGTGTGCCATCACAGCCCCGTCTGTTTGAAATCGGTTTGAATATATATGATCATCATAGGCTCTACTTTTTATAAGATTGCTATGTAAAATATGTAATGCTTGCATCAACTACGTATGTTCTCTTAAAAGTTAAAACCGACAAAACCAAAGCAAATGTAACGTAATAACAGTGTTCCGAGGCTCTTTGTACTTGCATAAATTAGATGTGTTCGACTTGCTAGATGTTTCGTCCTGATTCATGAAAGATTTCAGCGTACAACCAAACCAAGAACAAGAACAAAAGATAAACCACCCTCTTGTTCTTATGTATGATTATGGATACGAAACAAGTTACGACAATAGTTATGAATTTTATTCTATTACTATGGCTATATATGAAGTTGCTAACCCTCGTCCTCATGATGATGCCAACGTGAAATATGGAGCTCCATTGATGCTCTTCGTTCTCATGATTTTCCTTGCCAATATTTTCCACTTCATCTCGTCCTTATTCTTTTTCTTCTTCCTGCTTTCTTTCTTGACCCTCTGCTTTAACTTCCTGTTTTCAGACAATTATCAAAATAAGTAAACGATTAGTTATACAAAGTATGATACTTTATCAGTGAATAAAGATCATAACATGTTTTTCAACACGCACTTGCATAAGGGAACCCTGCAAACATCAGAATCAGCACAGATTCGAGAATGTAACTCCAACAGCTGCCTCATTCTTTTGCAATGAGAGCAGCCACCAGCTACTCTCACCTTGCATCCACAAAAATGCTGAAGAAGGGATTCAAGGCTTTTGCTAGCTTCATATCTGCAAGGCTCTTGATCCTGTTTCAATACCTTATTGTGTTCACCATTTGGCCTACCACCATCTCTGCATATATGAACTAGTGCTTCCATGGCCTCGTATAGTTCTAGATAAACTTTCCTCTCATTTAGCTTTCGCATCTTCTCTCTTTGTCTCTAAATGGCCAAAAGTAGAGGTTAATCAGAACAATAAATCGATCATGAATGTTATTGAATGTATATGCTTACATGGTCTTCAAACTTTAAAGATTCAAGAAGCTTCTTTTCAATATCTGGATGACTTGCTCTCATGGCTTTCCATCCTGCAGAGGTAGATGCTGATTTGAAGCACATTAGAACAAACCGCTGACAAATGATGCTAAGTCTAGGAGCATCACACAGTACTGCTAGCTGAAATACATCCACTACATTTTCCATGTTCAGCAGTTTGTGTTCAAGTTGATACTCGCACTCTTGTTTCAGCTGAGGTACCGCGAAAGCATGGGAAAGAACCAAAAGTGATAGTATATGTTCCTCCATTTGTGCTTCTTCATAACTACACCAAGATAATGCAAAAAACATAAGGCATACACAATTGATACAGGTTGCAATAGACACTTGAAAAGAGTTGCCATTTAGTATATACCATGAAGAGTACAAGAACCGGATAAATATACGCACAGCCTCTGGCGGGACCCCATTAATCGAAATTTGATGTTTGCTTCTTGATTTCTTAAACATGCTTCTGAAAACAGGAGAGACGATACCCTGTAGTGCAAAGACTCTATCAAATCAATGTGAAACTAAACTTTATATGAATTAGTAAACTTCATATAGAATGATTGCGCTTACAAGAATGCTAGCATGTGCATAGATAACGGCATCGCTATCGGTATGAATCTTAACATCAGCTCTGTAACCTTCATCAAAAAGACGGTCCCATGATTCCCTCGCTTGAGAGATTGAACAATTTCTTCTCATCAATGTTGACCTGTTTTTGTTCAAACTGCAACATTTCCGACGATTGAAGACTGTAGTTGATGGACCAGATAACGGAGGAGGTACCGGTTCTATATTGTTAACGATCATCGGAATCTCTTCGCGGCTATTTTCCATAACGTGTTTTCCTCTTTTTTCAATCGTTCCCCTGCCAAACTACCCATGCTTAACAACAAAACACAATTGCAATCATAAATCCTACATTCACAATTCACAAATCACAAGCAGATAGAAATGAATCATAACTTATTGCTAGCCATTCGCCAATTCAAATCTTCACGATTTCCACGTTAACCTAAATTAGATGATGAATCAAAATAACTTACGCAATTGAAATGAAATTTACGCACAGATCAAACGTAGATCGTTAAATACCAGTCGAATGAACGTTCTATCGTTTGATAATTTAGAATCCAATCGCTAAAAGACGTGAGGTAATAATCTAGTTTCTAATTCAATCTAAGAAACGCAAAATTTACCTAATATTGGAGATGAATTCGTTGGCGTAAATCGATTCCGCTGAAGCCTAAGCGAACATCAATCGATGCATGTGTTTTAACGATGCACCGATGGTAGGAAGGAAATCGAATTGAATATCTCGATATATCCACGTCGGCACCACCAATGAGCGGTGCCTGGGTGCTCCGGCCACCAATCACCGTCGTTAACCTGTAATGAGGGGTAGATTGGTGGTGGATTCCTAGGCTAATTTTAATGGAGGAGATGGAGGACGAAGGAGAAGAAAAAGATGTAACGAAAGGAAACGTTTAAAACCGTTTAAAGAACACACAAATGGGTAATTTACATAAGTAGTCCTTATACAATGGCTAGATGATAATTTTGGTAAGACTTAGGACGAAAATAATGACTATCCCCGTGACATCGACCGATTATTAGTCGTATGCAACTTGCCTTTAGTTTATGAAAATATGTTTTCTCATTTCTATTCCATGTATGTTGAAATCAAAACATAATTTAATGTTTATATTTAAACATTATGTAGCGATAATTCAAATAAGTATTTGTAAAAGTCTTCATGGTCTTATTTACCATAATTTAATATACTTTATAAGTTATTTACTATTCCTAAATGATTTTGGGTTGATGGACTTGATGCTATCTCCACTATTTATTTTCTAGTAAAGAAAAAATGTCGTCAATTGTCTTTGTGGTGAAATTCCATTCTTCATTCTCTTTTCCTACAAAAGCTTTATATTCGATTCCCTTATGATGTTTGGTAGTAGCTGTTTTGTCCAAGATACACATCCTCGCATCTCTAGATTAAATCACAAGTCTCTCAAATATTCTTGTTTCCTATAAAGGATATGATGGTTCCCCTGCTTTCTAGTGTTATATTGTATCTTCAGATGTTTGTTCCTATGATAATGTTTCTTATATATCTATCGAAGTATAATACCCGTAAGATAATAATAATAGTAATAATAATAATAATAATAATAATATAATAATAATAATAATAATAATAAATAATAATAATAAGTTCAGGGGGTGACGTTGCTATTTTAAAACTTAAATTATTTAAGTTTGTACACAAATGAAACAAACATTAAACCTCAGGGACCATTTTGTAAAAATTGTAAAAGCTCTCTGTCTCTCTCCCGCATTTCCGGCGGGTCTCCGGCCAAAGTCCGGCCGCGGCGCCGGTGACCCCCAAACCCACCTTAAAACTTAGTTTTTAAATGCCAAAAATATACCAAATCGTTCACGTGAAAGATTAGAACACAATACCCCACAATAATTCAATAAACGTGAGTGCGATCGATCCAAATCATTCACTCGACTTTCGGCCACTTTACAACTTTTAAAATCGCACTAAACGGACATAATAATTCAAATTAACTTCACCTAATCAATCATATACATGTTTCCAATCGGTTCCAACTCACAAATCTAGCAGAAACAAACACAAATTCTCTGTTCAATCTCTCTAAGTCGCGAACCTGCAACTCGTTTGAAAACCTCAATTCAACCTCTCTATCTTGAAATTGATAGAGGGCTTTTCATCATTGGATCCCCTATAAGCTGCCTGTACAATTAATTGGATTATCATCATCGTTTGGATAGCAATCGACCTTCACAGCAGACGCGACCTGTTCTTCGTGGGTTATCATCAATCGAACTCCAAATCAGGTAATTGAGAACACCTACATACTCGATTTTAGTCTAGGAATGAAAGCCCCAACATTGATTTGGCTATTAACATCGATTTGATGTTCAATTGAATAGAAATTGTTTCTAGGGTTCATACGGTTTGAAATTTGGGGATTTTGGATTCGGGATTGGTTAACATGTAATTGAACACACCTATTAGCTCGGTTTTAGATGGGGATTAAAAGCCCTATGATTTCAGGAGCAATCGAAATCGAATTCGTGTCCAATTGGATGAGATTCGAACCTAGGGCTTGTAATGGATTTGGAGATTGGCTTGTTTATGTTTAAAACCAAATAAAATCATGTAATCTTGCGGCTATATGCCTTTAGTTCACTGGTTTGTGTATGGGAGTGTGGGATGAAGGTCACGGGTTCGAACCCGTGCACCTCCTATATTTTTATTTATGCCTTTTTGTAGCTTTTAAAAACAAATAAAAATTCCTAAAAATCATAAATATAACTTTTATAAATTCCTTTTATTTTAAAAGTATCTAAGAAATTTTCTGAAAATTTTAGTTATTAAAAACACCTTCATAATATTTATAAGAATTATTTGTAAATGTTGTAAATAGCCATTTTTATAAAAATGGACTCTAAATAATAGTTTAAAGTATTAATTTGTTATTGAACACTGCATTATCTTTAATTACGGATAAATCATGATTTATACTTATTTATAAAATATTTCCAAAACCTGTAACGGATGTGTTTTAACCAGAAATGATTTTTACGGTTTATCAAAATACCTTGATTTATATGTATTTTACAGCCAACTTACAGAGAGCATAACTTCTTCATAACAGATTCAAATCAGTTAAATCTTATGTCCATGACGAAGTTCGTCGAAAGGCGAATCTGTTGACATGTAAAACATAGAAAAACTCATTCGTTTAGACCTCCAAATAGTCATTTTCGTAACAGCTAGCAGTTCTGCGCAGCTGTAAAGATCCACGTTTTTCTCATATTTTGGTAATCCAAATCAGAAACTTTTCTAGATGAAAGTTGTTTAGAAATCACTGATCTAGTAAACTGGAGATTTTCAGAATTTTTAAACGTCGTTTAGTATTTTTAACGAGTGTGAAAAGACAAGGGCAGAACTGGAATTATCCAAACTATAATTTGCGTTACGTTATTGTAGGTTCTAGCGGCGTTAACCGAGCCTAGACTTTGTTTCTGATTATTGTCATTCGTGGATAAGGTACGGATTCCTAATTCTTTATATCTTAGTATAAATAATATTTTCCGTTACTTGTAGTACGGATTCTGTTTCCTTGTTATCATAAGTATTTACTTTTGGTTCCGTTACTTTGTAGTACAGATTCCTGATTTCTGTCTCGTATTTGATTTCCGTTCATTTCTAGTTTTGATTCCTGATAATTTGCTTTTGATTCTGTTATATGTAGCTTGACTACTATATATTTCTGAATTTGTTACCCGAGCTCTCCCTATCTTGGGGGTGACCAAGATGCGTTATTGCGGCATCGATAACGTGGCACCAACCGTGGCGGTGAGCTGAGATCACGGCGTCTCTAAAGAGGACTCTGAAATTATGACTTGTTATATTATTATTTCCTCAGAGGCGTATGGATCGATCCTAGGCTAGTTCTGTTATTTCCTGATGGATGGTTACACACCATTCCATTCAGGACTCTGGTGAATGGTTTGTATGTCTGCCCATACTCCATTTCACATTGGTTCACGGGCTCGCTACCTGTGTTCCCCTGTTCAGTTATTATATGATATGATTATTAGCTCGGGGTATGTTCTATCTGATATATGTCTTATGACGTATGTTCTATTTGATATATATATCTTATGATCTTTGGTTCTCCATTATCATCATGTCTGTTTATTTTTGATATCTGTCGATTCTTTGATTATCACCATGTCTGTTTATTTTTGATATCCGCTGATTCTTTGATTATCACTATGTCTGTTTATTTTTGATATCTGCCATTCTCTGATTATCGTTATGTCTGTCTATTTTTGTTATCCGCTATTCCGTTCACTGAGCGTTATGCTCAGGCGTGCTTTTGTTTTCATGCACGTCAGGTCAGCAGGGTAATCCGGGAAACCAGTGAAGAGTGAATTGAAGACCAAGATTATCTGTTACTTTAATTAATGTATTGAACATCTTAATTAGGTTTTGGAATTTGAACTTGTAATCGTTTTAATAATGGGAATGCGTTTGGATTTTGATTACCGTGATAGTGACACGTCAGCCTTGTCGGGCTGGGGTGTTACAGTTGTGGTATCAGAGCAAAGGCTCTTCCTGTAGAAAACTTAAACATTAATAATAAACTTGTGAGGTTATGGGTAGACGTTGGGTTAGGATCTAATTTGTTTTCCAATCTAAATTCCAGTGTTCACACGTATATTTTCATTTCAGATGGCTCTTAAGAGACGTGTGAACAACCGCAATAAATCGAGTGGCCCCTCATCTGATACTCCTCTTGAAACCCTCGTTGCTAATGCTGTAAACGCTGCCATTTCTGGAATACTCCCTAATCTGATGACTCAGACTGCTCAAACAGTCATCCAGCAGATGCAACAGGCAAATTCGGAGGGAAACAACACAGGACCTCCACCCGGTGGAAATAACTCAGAGCCACCTTCTGGCGGGAACCACACTGGACTATCTTCCGATGGAAATACAACACCATCTGTGGCTGAGATTCATGTCTGGCTTGAACGCTTTATGAAGCAAAGACCAAGATCTTTTAGTGATGCTGCTACACCGATGGATGCTCGGAACTGGATAGCCCATGTGGAAAAGATATTCGAAGTACTAGGAGTCGATGACATATTTAAAACTAGGTTGGCCTCTTACAAACTGGAGGATGATGCTCTAGTTTGGTGGGAAGGGGTAAAACTTGCACATGGTGGAGAGGGTTATGCTGCTACCCTTACTTGGGCCGATTTCCGCACAATATTCTTCCGGAAGTATTTCTCTGAAGTGGAACGAAGTGAGTATGCACGGGAATATGCATCTATTGAGCAACGAGATGGCGAACCTTGGCAAGAATTTATGGCAAGATTCTGTAGGCTGGCTAGTTTTCTTGGGGAAGCTGCAGGTAGCCCAGAGGCCCAACAGAAAAGTTGAAATGGGCTGTTCATGAGAGGACTCGGAGGTGGATAGTGACTCAAAGGTTTAACAATATCAATGAAGTAGCTGATGCCGTGAAAACACTTGACATGGAAAACAAGAAGAGGTTAGCTAAAGCTGAGGAGAGTCGAAAGAGAAATCGTGAAGGACACCATACCGCACCTTCTGGGCAATCTTCAAGCGAGAAACAGCATACAGGTGATCGGAAAGCCCAATTCAACAGAAATAATAACCGCCAAGGTAATCAATGGAAACAAAAACAGCAGAATCCTAAACCTGCCGAAAACCAAGGTCAAGAGCAAGTCCCGGTATGCACTACATGTGGAAAACGTCATTTTGGTGTTTGTCGGCGAGCTTCAGGAGCCTGTTTTAGATGTGGAAAGACCGGCCATGTACTGAAAGACTGTCCGTATCCTGATAACAAAGGGAAGGCTGGAAATAGTGCAAAACAGCCTACTAATGGAGGACGAGTGTTTGCTCTGAACGCAAAGGATGCAGCAAACACACCAGGTATGACTCTTGATATTCCTCCCATCTGTGAATCTGTCGTATCTGAATAATCTAGTAGTCTTATCATGTAAATTATGCTTGTTATCTATTACTAAGTGTGCCATGGTAACATAAATTCTTTAGGTACTGTTTCTGGTACTCTCATGTTAGGAACTCGTGAAGTTCAAGTCTTATTTGATACTGGAGCAACACACTCCATAGTTTCTCAATCTTTTCTTAAACATCTAACGATGAGCCCAACATTATTAGAAAATACTTTGAATATTATGACTCCTATGGGAAACTCTGTTACAATCTCTCATGTGTATGAGGATTGTCCGATCCGAGTTGAATCGCTCATTCTTACAGCGGATCTGTTGCCCATGCAAATGGAAGATTTTGATATCATCTTGGGAATGGACTGGTTAACTCAGCATCATGTTACAATCGAGTGTCAGACTCGTCGCATTCTGTTTGGAAATCCCCATCATCCTGAACTCATTTATCAGGGGACTAAACCTCGAAAAACTCTTCAAATAATTTCAGCATTTAAGGCTCGTAAATCCCTACTGCACGGCGCTGCAGGATTCCTTGCTTCAGTTAAAATTTTATCTCCTGAAGAGCCTAGCATTTCTGATTATTCGGTTGTTTGTGATTTTCCCGATGTGTTTCCTAAGGAGCTACCTGGACTTCCACCAGACCGCGAGGTGGAATTCACTATTGATCTTATTCCTGGTGCTGAACCGATTTCCAAGGCACCTTACCGTATGGCACCACTTGAACTCAAAGAACTGAAGGAGCAATTACCGGAGTTATTAGATCTTGGATTTATTAGACCAAGTGTCTCACCCTGGGGTGCACCGGTCCTATTCGTGAAGAAGAAAGATGGTTCTTTGAGACTCTGCATTGACTACAGAGAACTCAACAAGATCACTATCCGTAATCGTTACCCTCTGCCTCGTATTGATGATTTATTTGATCAGCTTCAGGGTGCAAAGTGTTTCTCTAAAATCGATCTGAGGTCTGGTTACCATCAGCTAAAGATCAAAGATTCTGATGTCCCTAAATCTGCCTTCCGTACGCGATATGGTCACTATGAATTCTTGGTTATGCCGTTCGGGTTAACGAATGCCCCAGCTGTTTTCATGGACCTAATGAACCGAGTTTTCCATGACTATCTGGATAAGTTCGTCATCGTGTTTATAGATGACATTCTTATCTATTCTAAGAGTAAGAAGGAACATGAAGACCATCTTCGTATCGTGCTTGAAACTCTGCGTAAAAAGAAGCTTTATGCTAAGTTTTCAAAATATGAATTTTGGTTGAGTCAAGTAGCCTTTCTGGGTCATGTGGTCTCTGCAGATGGTATTATGGTAGATCCAGCAAAGATAGAGGCAATCACTAAATGGCCAAGACCTACTTCAGCCACAGAAGTCCGGAGTTTTCTTGGTCTTGCTGGTTACTATCGTAGATTTGTCGAAGGGTTCTCTGTTATTGCTTTACCCCTTACGCAACTTCTAAGGAAAGGGGTTAAGTATTCTTGGAATGATGAGCGGGAGAAAAGCTTCGAAGAGCTTAAGAAGAGATTGGTATCTGCCCCGATTCTTACACTTCCATCGGGCACGGGTGGATATCAGATTTACAGCGATGCCTCTAAAAAGGGACTCGGATGTGTGCTAATGCAGCATGGTAAGGTCATTGCTTATGCTTCGCGGCAGTTGAAACCTTATGAGGTTAATTATCCTACGCATGATCTTGAACTTGCTGCTGTTATTTTCGCGTTGAAAATATGGCGTCACTATCTTTACGGAGAGACTTGTGATATTTTTACTGATCACAAGAGCTTGAAATACATCTTCACACAAAAAGAACTAAACATGAGGCAGAGAAGATGGTTAGAATTGTTAAAAGATTATGATGCCAATATTCAATATCATCCGGGAAATGCCAATGTGGTAGCTGAGCTGATGCTCTTAGCAGGAAGAGCTCAGGAACAGTAGCCTCCCTACAGCTACAGCCTCAGATTATTACCGATCTTGATAGATTGGGTATTGGCCTACATATTGGCAAGAGTGACGGATATCTCGCTAGTCTTCAGATTGAATCAGACTTAATAGTCCGGATTAAGAACGCACAGAAAGACGATGGTGAACTCTGGGCAATCTTACAGAATATGGAGATTGGTAAGCAATCAGAATTCAGAGTAGATGAGCATGGAGTAATCTGGTGTGGTAAACGGTTATGTGTGCCTAATGATTCTTCTCTTCGAGAATCGTTATTAGCTGAGGCATATAGTTCTCCGTTCTCTATCCATCCAGGATCTACTAAGATGTATCGTGATCTTCGTCAAAATTTCTGGTGGAATGGTATGAAAGAAGACGTGGCCAAGTATGTTAGCCGTTGCCTTACTTGTCAGCAGGTCAAGATTGAGCATCAGAGAGCTAGTGGTTTGCTTCAGCCACTACCTATTCCTGTATGAAAATGGGATGATATTTCCATGGATTTTGTGACAGGGTTGCCAAGAACATTTAAGAAGAATGATGCAATATGGGTTGTAGTTGACAGATTGTCAAAGTCGGCTCACTTTCTCCCAATTCAGCAAGGATTTTCGGTTAACAAACTATCTGAAGTGTTCACACAAGAGATTGTTAGACTTCATGGCACTCCGGTGTCTATCGTGTCTGATCGAGACCCGAGGTTCACTTCTCGTTTTTGGAAGGGTTTGCAAGCTGCATGGGGTACCAAGTTGAGGTTTAGTACGGCGTTTCATCCTCAGACTGACGGTCAGTCGGAGCGTACTATTCAGACACTTGAGGACATGCTTCGAGCTTGTGCCCTAGAGTGGACTGGGAACTGAGATGAGTACTTGTGTTTGGTCGAGTTTGCTTACAACAATAGTTGGCAAGCTAGCATTGGCATGACACCTTTCGAATTATTGTATGGTCGTAAATGTAGAGCACCTATTTGTTGGGAAGAGGTCGGTGAAAGAGTCATCGAAGGACCCGAGTTAGTTCAGATCACGAATGAGAAAGTTGTTATTGCTAGAGAAAAGTTAAAGGAAGCTCAAATGTAACATCCTGTATTTTTATGTAAATTAAAAAAAAATAACGTCGTTTAATCTTGTAAGGACTATTGTTACCAAGTATGAAACTTGTGAGTTACTTATGACTATTTTCTGATTTATTTATTTAAAACTTAATAATGTTAATTATTACTTAATAAATAATAATAATAATAATAATAATAATAAAAAAAAAAAATGAAAATAATAATAATAATAATAATAATAAAAATAATAATGTTAATAATGATAATATTAATAATAATGATAATGTTATTATTAATAATAATTTATAATAATTCACAAAATTAATTAATTAAAGAAGTCCAGGGACTGTTTTGTAATTTTTGAAACATGTTTTACAAACTTTAAAACATGAAATAATAACATTACAAAACTCCAGGGACCATTCTGTAATTATTTCAAAACACCCTCCCTCCCCGCCGGTCTCTCTCCACCGCCGGCCACCGGTCCTCCGGCGAGCCCACAGCAACCAGAATTCTCGATTTTAACCCAATTAAACCGTCCCGACAACTCCACATGGGAGATTCGAACCTAACCCATAACACAATTCGAATAATGTGATCAGAGAGTGCGATCTAACCACCCACGTGACTGTCGACCCCTTTTCCAGTAAATCGATCGCACTACACACTAAATTAATCAAATTAACCGCACATGTACTATCATATATTCTTGTCTAATCTGTCCTAGTTTCCATTTACATCTGAAACGAATCCAAACACCCCATTCGATCCTCTCCTCGGTCGCGGACCTGCATCTTGGTCGAACACCATCTTCGAAGCTGTATGAACTTAAATTTATTGAGGGCTTTCCATCTCCAAGTTCATTAGATGCTACCTGCACAAATAATTTGATTATCATCATCGTTTGAATATCAAATCTGTGATACGTGTGTCGCGACTGCTCATCCTTCTGTGCTCATCAAATCCGAACAAAAATTAGGTACATTAAATACATGTAAACACTCGCTTTTATGTGGGGATTAAAAGCCCCAAACTCTCATTGATTAACAGGATGAAATTGATGGTCAATTGAATCGATTTGGGCGATTTGGGAGTTAGGGTTCATATGAATTGGGAACTTCTTTGTAACTATACTTAAAAGGATTTAAAACCAATTCAAACCGCGGCTTAGGCCTTGGTTTGCTGGTTCCTGCGCCCCATGCTATTCTTGAGGTCCCGGGTTCGACCCCGGGCTACCTCAAACATTTTTTTTAAAGCTTTTTAAAGCTCTAAAAAATTCAGAAAAATCCTTAAAAATTATAAAAACAAATTTTATAAACTTTTCATATTTAAAATGTTACACAAATAATTTCTGTAAATTTATTTGTTATATAAAATATTATAAATAGCTATTTATTTTTAATAATAATCATGATAATTGTAATTATATATGTATATATATATATATAATTATCTTATAATTTCACAATTTAATTACAAAGGTAAAACTTTGAGTTATTTTATAAAGTAGACTTTAAACAATAGTTAAAAATCGTTAAATTGTTACTTGACTCCATACTATCTTTAATTATAAATTTATCATGATAAAATGTATATTTTATAAATTCACAAATTATTTACAAGAGTTATTGTAGGTTTACTCATAAACGTATTTCAACTAGTAGTTTAGGTTAATAAAGTGTTATTGATCAATAAGTTATTTTAGTCATTATTAGATATTGTTTAAAGCTTACAAGATTTATTTGTATGTTATATTTAAACCTTATCAACTAATATAATTACTCTTATATATTAAAAATGATTAAATGATATAATTCTTTCCACTCAATCAAAATATAAACAATTTCATTTTATAAATTTAATTACTCGACAAAACCTCACAATTCCAATGGAAACCCTAGTTCACGTTAAAACATTAAAGCTTATTATTAAGACTTTAACCTTGTGAATATATATTTACATATTTAGGTGCCTTGTAACGATTCACGTTGGAACGACGCCTACTATTATTCTTATTAGTCGTCATTATATACTTATTTGACAAGTGAGTTTTCCTTGCCCCCTTTTACTTTATTTCACACCATTTTGGGGTGAAACATGATACTTATACATACACACTTATAAACGTTTGAGACTTGTAAAGCACTTGCAATTCATCTTTATATCTTGTCATGGTTATTTGTATGTTGTAAGTGATTATATGAGATACATAGTTTGTTACAATCATTAACTATTGCTAGCCTGGCGACGTCTTAGATCTTTGGGCCTGACAAGCCTATTTGGTGCTAAAGTCGATGTATTGCCGACTCCTAGGAGCCGTATGCTTGTGCACTAGGGAACCAAATACACTTAGCCAATCTTATATACTTGTAATCAAGTCGAGGTTTGATTGTGAAGATATGTGTTCTATAACCTTACTAGCTTATAACCTATGACATGAATTGCTACTTATAATCTTTTCATATTATGTATGAAACCTTGGGAAACTCACCAACTATTTTTAGTTGACCTTTTATTTTTATCATGTTTCAGGTAACCCCCGAGTTTAGAGTGATCTTTTGAAGCTTGCAATAAAACTAGGATGTGGACCTAGTTAAATAAATGAAATGTTATGTTATGTTTGATATTTGCTTGAATGTATTTCATGATTGAGACTTATGTTGTAATTCCTGTTGAAACTATTAATCTGATTATTTACATTTAAACATAGCGTTATGTGGCTGTGAACAATCGTAACTCTCACGCCTCGACGATTCCGCCGTCAAGGTTGGGGTGTGACATCAAAGTAGACAGAAAAGTTATGCAGACCGACACCGTCGACTTTTGGAGTTTAAGGTTGGTGACAAAGTATTCCTGAAGGTTTCGCCTTGTAAAGGCGTACGACGTTTTGGTCTTAAAGGGAAACTTAGTCCACGGTTTATCGGACCCTTTGAAATCCTGGAAAGAGTTGGTGAGGTTTCGTATCGTTTGGCTTTACCACCTCAACTGTCACCTGTGCATAATGTCTTCCATGTATCTCTTTTAAGGGGATACAATTATCATCCTATTCATGTGGTTAACTATCCACTTCATTTGATTCGTGAGGATTTATCATTCGAGGAAGAACCAGAAGCTATCCTTGACCGACAAGAACGCATTATGCGTAAGAAAACTATTTCCTTTGTTAAGGTATTATGGAAAAACCATTCCGAACGTGAAGCTACATGGGAGATAGAAGATGAAATCCGTTCTCAATATCCGTATCTATTTACCTCTTAGTTATTATCCTCTATATGTTTCTGTTATCAGTTATGAAGTTATCAATTATTTATTTCTTGAACATCATATTAGTCATCTCTTATACGATTTCGTCTATCGAATCGACTCCGTTTCAGTAATTGAATAATTATGAGTGATTTCATTTCACTTGTTGATTTTTACTACTCCGTGTACGTTGTGTCATATCTTGTTCAATTCTGTACCTAGCAATTTCGTGGACGAAATTGTTTTAAGGGGGGTAGAATTATAATACCCGTAAGATAATAATAATAATAATAATAATAATAATAATAATAATAATAATAATAATAATAATAATAATAATAATAATAATAATAAGTTCAGGGGGTGATGTTGCTATTTTTAAAACTTAAATTATTTAAGTTTGTACACAAATGAAACAAACATTAAACCTCAGGGACCATTTTGTAAAAATTGTAAAAGCTCTCTGTCTCTCTCCCGCATTTCCGGCGGGTCTCCGGCCAAAGTCCGGCCGCGGCGCCGGTGACCCCCAAACCCACCTTAAAACTTAGTTTTTAAATGCCAAAATATACCAAATCGTTCACGTGAAAGATTAGAACACAATACCCCACAATAATTCAATAAACGTGAGTGCGATCGATCCAAATCATTCACTCGACTTTCGGCCACTTTACAACTTTTAAAATCGCACTAAACGGACATAATAATTCAAATTAACTTCACCTAATCAATCATATACATGTTTCCAATCGGTTCCAACTCATAAATCTAGCAGAAACAAACACAAATTCTCTTTTCAATCTCTCTAAGTCGCGAACCTGCAACTCGTTTGAAAACCTCAATTCAACCTCTCTATCTTGAAATTGATAGAGGGCTTTTCATCATTGGATCCCCTATAAGCTGCCTGTACAATTAATTGGATTATCATCATCGTTTGGATAGCAATCGACCTTCACAGCAGACGCGACCTGTTCTTCGTGGGTTATCATCAATCGAACTCCAAATCAGGTAATTGAGAACACCTACATACTCGATTTTAGTCTAGGAATGAAAGCCCCAACATTGATTTGGCTATTAACATCGATTTGATGTTCAATTGAATAGAAATTGTTTCTAGGGTTCATACGGTTTGAAATTTGGGGATTTTGGATTCGGGATTGGTTAACATGTAATTGAACACACCTATTAGCTCGGTTTTAGATGGGGATTAATAGCCCTATGATTTCAGGAGCAATCGAAATCGAATTCGTGTCCAATTGGATGGGATTCGAACCTAGGGCTTGTAATGGATTTGGAGATTGGCTTGTTTGTGTTTAAAACCAAATAAAATCATGTAATCTTGCGGCTATATGCCTTTAGTTCACTGGTTTGTGTATGGGAGTGTGGGATGAAGGTCACGGGTTCGAACCCGTGCACCTCCTATATTTTTTATTTATGCCTTTTTGTAGCTTTTAAAAACAAATAAAAATTCCTAAAAATCATAAATATAACTTTTATAAATTCCTTTTATTTTAAAAGTATCTAAGAAATTTTCTGAAAATTTTAGTTATTAAAAACACCTTCATAATATTTATAAGAATTATTTGTAAATGTTGTAAATAGCCATTTTTATAAAAATGGACTATAAATAATAGTTTAAAGTATTAATTTGTTATTGAACACTGTATTATCTTTAATTACGGATAAATCATGATTTATACTTATTTATAAAATATTTTCAAAACCTGTAACGGATGTGTTTTAACCAGAAATGATTTTTACGGTTTATCAAAATACCTTGATTTATATGTATTTTACAGCCAACTTACAGAGAGCATAACTTCTTCATAACAGATTCAAATCAGTTAAATCTTATGTCCATAACGAAGTTCGTCGAAAGACGAATCTGTTGACATATAAAACATAGAAAAACTCATTCGTTTAGACCTCCAAATAGTCGTTTTCGTAACAGCTAGCAGTTCTGCGCAGCTGTAAAGATCCACGTTTTTCTCATATTTCGGTAATCCAAATCAGAAACTTTTCTAGATGAAAGTTGTTTAGAAATCACTGATCTAGTAAACTGGAGATTTTCAGAATTTTTAAACGTCGTTTAGTATTTTTAACGAGTGTGAAAAGACAAGGGCAGAACTGGAATTATCCAAACTATAATTTGCGTTACGTTATCGTAGGTTCTAGCGGCGTTAACCGAGCCTAGACTTTGTTTCTGATTATTGTCATTCGTGGATAAGGTACGGATTCCTAATTCTTTATATCTTAGTATAAATAATATTTTCCGTTACTTGTAGTACGGATTCTGTTTCCTTGTTATCATAAGTATTTACTTTTGGTTCCGTTACTTTGCAGTACAGATTCCTGATTTCTGTCTCGTATTTGATTTCCGTTCATTTCTAGTTTTGATTCCTGATAATTTGCTTTTGATTCTGTTATATGTAGCTTGACTACTATATATTTCTGAATTTGTTACCCGAGCTCTCCCTATCTTGGGGGTGACCAAGACGCGTTATTGCGGCATCGATAACGTGGCACCAACCGTGGCGGTGAGCTGAGATCACGGCGTCTCTAAAGAGGACTCTGAAATTATGACTTGTTATATTATTATTTCCTCAGAGGCGTATGGATCGATCCTAGGCTAGTTCTATTATTTCCTGATGGATGGTTACACACCATTCCATTCAGGACTCTGGTGAATGGTTTGTATGTCTGCCCATACTCCATTTCACATTGGTTCACGGGCTCGCTACCTGTGTTCCCCCTGTTCAGTTATTATATGATATGATTATTAGCTCGGGGTATGTTCTATCTGATATATGTCTTATGACGTATGTTCTATTTGATATATATATCTTATGATCTTTGGTTCTCCATTATCATCATGTCTGTTTATTTTTGATATCTGTCGATTCTTTGATTATCACCATGTCTGTTTATTTTTGATATCCGCTGATTCTTTGATTATCACTATGTCTGTTTATTTTTGATATCTGCCGATTCTCTGATTATCGTTATGTCTGTCTATTTTTGTTATCCGCTATTCCGTTCACTGAGCGTTATGCTCAGGCGTGCTTTTGTTTTCATGCACGTCAGGTCAGCAGGGTAATCCGGGAAACCAGTGAAGAGTGAATTGAAGACCAAGATTATCTGTTACTTTAATTAATGTATTGAACATCTTAATTAGGTTTTGGAATTTGAACTTGTAATCGTTTTAATAATGGGAATGCGTTTGGATTTTGATTACCGTGATAGTGACACATCAGCCTTGTCGGGCTGGGGTGTTACACGAAGTGTGTTTAAATCTTGCAAAGTGCTGATGTAATGATTTTAGAAGTAAAGTGTAGAGAAGAAATGTTGTGTTCATCGGTCAAATAGAACAAAAACAAGAAAAAAATACAAGTAGTCATGAATGTCTTTTTATATAGAGATTTGTATGAAGAGGTGTACATGGAACAACCACATAGGTGTTGGGAACATACTTGCGACACTGATTTTTTTTTTTTATTTTAGAACAAGTTTGTTTTCTAACATGTTAGAGTTTCATAAGTGAACCAAAATCACGTACAAAACGAAACCAAAATGTTACATACGAATATACAATAGCTATTCCGTTTGTTAAAGATTGAAGATTAAATTTCTGCAATAGAAATGTTCGATGGATTTAATAGTAGCTCAAGAGCCGAAAAATACACCAATTTAAGAATTATTCCAATTTAATAATTATTTAAATAGAACGAAAAGAAAAGTAAAAAAAAACAAAGTAAGGAGCGCAAGGTGGTGTCCCATCGTGCCCCATTTTAGCACGTGAAAACGCTCCCATATTCATCATGTATCTCCTACTCACGTGATTCATAAAAAAATATATACTCATTCCCATTTTATATTTTATTAGTTTACATTATTCTATCGATTAACTTAAACTATTATTAAATTATATATGTAGCTTTCATTGATCTATTGGTTGGCCCCTGATTTAAAGTTTTGTATGTACCGATTACCCGTTACTCACTCTGTAGTCACTCACTTGTGACTATCCACGAAATCACAGGTTATACATTTTTATAAAAATTAAAAACCTTACTATCAAAACACTCATACAAAATTTTTATTGTCAAAACATTAAGAAAAATATTATAAGCAACGCCACTTGTTATTCATCAAATATGGTAATCTAAATATATAAACATGGGTCCTATAATATAAAATATGTTAAAGAGTTCACATATTATGCAGAAATACATAGGTTAGTTTAATCAAGTCTTACGCCGAGTTCTAGGGTGTGGATTTATTCATGATAGATAGTGCATATCTGTCACCGGCCAAAAGAGTTTAAATTCATACCCATTCATAATAACCTGTTACCCACGAGTAATTTTATTGCAAGTAACCGGTTACATTAAATTTAATGAATATTTAAGTAACTTCATCGTAAACTTAGGAGAATGCAATGTTTTCATAAAAAGTCACCGTAAGCATTGTTCTCCTCACCATTATCAACTCTCAAGTGCTTAACTATAACTCTAAACCCGTATCACAAATAATAAAAGGAAGGGAGAATTACATATTCCCCCTACAAACTTAATTAATTACATATATATCCAATTTAAAAATTTAGTTACATATACCCCTTTATTAAAACTTAGTCAATTACATATTAAAATTTTAATTACATATATCCTCTTTATTAAACATAAATATTAAATATTTATCTGTTTGATTATTTTATTAAAAACAACTTGTATAACTAGTAACAAAAAAACTTTATAATTTTTCTTTTGTTTACTAACTTTCGAATTTTAATCATTTGTTAATGTTTCTATACTGACGTTTTGCACGTTCTTTTTGTCTTTTTACTTTGTTTACCTTTCGATGCTAACGTGTTATGTTTCGTGTAAGAAACACTTTTAACCCTGTCATGCAAGATGATCCAAACATATAAATTTACTCATTTTTATGTCTCGAATAATTTTCCTATCTTAAATCCCTCTTTTGCACACGTTTGGTTAAAAAACTGTAAAACCCAAACCTTCTCTTGAAACTATTTGATATCTTGAAACGAGCTTGAAACGGACTCTAACTAATTTTGCTGAAATTTTGGTTACTATTTTTATTTATTTTGTCTACTTTAACTTAATTTCAAATGTTTTGAATCTCTGTTATTATTTTTTTCACTATTACCACTCAATTTAATTTAATTATAACTTTTTTACTTATTAGTAAACAAACATCATATATGTTTCATTTAACTAGCAAAATTTTTAAAAGTTTAAATATGTAACATCCGACCCATTTCAATTTGTAAACCGAACTCGTTTATATTAGTAAATGAAATCTATTCATGGAAAACACATTAATGTTGTCATTTAATTCACATTACAATCATATAGTTATTAATATGATTTTATATAAAAAATATATATTATAAAATTATATTAGTAATTATGAAGTTTAAACAAAAAAATAATAATAAAAAATAAATAATAATAAATAATAATAATAATATTAACAATATTAATAATAATAATAAAATAACCATGATAATAATAATAATATTAATGATAATGAAAAAGTAGGTTTTATAACTTTAAAAATTATAACTAATAAATTTATATACATAATAATAACATTACAAAATAAGGGGGGGTCAAATGGTAATTTATTTAAACTAAAACAAAACTTTAGTTTTGTTTTGACAATTGTTATACAGGGACCAAATGTGAAACTTCCTTTTTAAAACTCCTCCCCCCCCCCCCCCCCGTCGAACCCCCTCACCGCCGGCCACCACCTCCGGCGACTCTCCGGCAACCAAAAATAACCTCGATTAATGCGGTTTGACCAAAACAAACACTCCCGACACATTCACGTGGGAGATTCGAACTCGTGCCGAATAAACAATTCAAAATTTGAACGCATGCGATGTAGAATCTGTTCCATGCGTTGTCGGCTTCTTTTTCAGTCCGCAGATCGCACTACGGATTTTTATAATCAAATTAACACCGCATTTACAAACTTATAATCGCTCATAACATTCCTGTGGATTCAATTTCATTTAAAACAAGTTTAAACATCCCCTACGAACACCTCACAGTTCGCGACCTGCAACTCAAACTAAATCCAATCCCCGAGCGGTTTTAACTTAAATTGGCAAAGGGTTTCGTTTCAAGATCCTCATACGAATATTTTTGTGAAATTAATTTCATTTTCATCAAGGATTGACCACTCAATCGATCAACACGAGGCCGCGACCTGTTCTCGACCAGTTCAGCTTCAATTCGAACATCATTCGGGTAAATACACGCACCCACATACTCGATTTTTCATGGGGAACAAAAGCCCCATGATTCCACAGGCTATTGAAATCAAATCGATGGTCAATTGAATGGGATTCGAACTAGGGTTCATCTCAAATTGGGGGATGGTTGCTGTTGGTGTTTAAAACCGATTGGAACCAGAACCTAACGCGGCTTAGGCCTTTGTTCCACTGGTTCCTGCGCCCCTCTCACACAAGAGGTCCCGGGTTCAACCCCGGGCAACCTCACTACCTTTTTAGGTTGTTTTAAGCCTCTAAAAATTATAAAAAAAATTTGTAAAAATTATTAAAAAAAACGTTTTTACAAACATTGAAGATTTTAAAACCACTTAATTACTTTCTGAAATTTATTTCTATATTTTATTCATTTATTTTTATAAATAAAATAACTAAATATATTTTCTACCAACTTATAATTAGTGTATAATATATAATTACACAATAAATAAACTGAATCCGATATATATACATAGATATATATTATCCAATTATCGAAACAACATTTATTTGAATAAATTACATGTATATAATTTTACATAATCGTATACAATTTATAACTTATGTATACAATTAACATACAATATATATAGTCATGCTCACTTATGTATAAATTTATTATATACATATAATTATGTATATAATTATACATATAATTATATATAATTACATAATTATATATAAATATGTATATAATTATACTTATACAGTTTATTAATAAATTGTATATATGTATAACTTAAATGTATAAATTTCTATTAAATTCTAGACATAATCACTTTCAACAAATTCGTTTATTTATTTCAAGACATTCAAATTAAATAAATTATTTTATTCAAAACCCTAATGGAAAACCCTAATCCATTCCCGATTCTCACATTATTATTATCCTAACTCGAGACACCGTTCCTTAGGTTAATCATAAGGAAATCGTTGGTGTCCAATCTATCACGTCCAAATTCAAATCTCATCAATCAGGTGAGTATTCATATCCCCTTTTTATATCATTTCCTATTTGGGGGAAATCATATGATACAATATATTCAATCATGATATTCTATTGTTGTTTCATTCTAAATTCAATTCAAGACAGGTTATGTTATTACTTGCAATTACGTGAACATACTATGCTAAACTGGACGACAATAAAACCCTAATTCAATCAATCAATCCTGGTATCAATGGTAGATCTACTGGTTTGAATAACCCACCCCATGTGAATAGTCGAGTGGTGATTGTGCCAGAGGCAAGAGTCAATCTATGGTGTATGTGTGGAGTCTATTATATGCAAGTGTCAAGTCAAGGGGTTTATATTGTGTCGGTTTATCTATATGCTTTGCTATTGCAATATAAGTATTAATGTTACCTTGTGAATTGGATTATTCTCAATCAATCAATCAATCTATATGTATATTCAAAACTGTGACTACTCACCAGCTAACTCGTTAGTTGACTTTATTTTCTCACATGATTTCAGGTTAAGCAAGATAGTGGACTTCTACCTGCTCATTTAAGACCCGGACTTAGTTAAAATAAAAGACAGTTACTATTTGTGGTTTCAATTGTTGTATTTGTGCATGTTGAACTTATATTATCTTGTAATCTGATTTTAATATTATTTCCACTATTAGACAACCATGTGTTATGAACAATCAATCATTCCCTCGTCCGCTCCGATGATTCCGCCGTCGGTCGGGGTGTGACAGATTGGTATCAGAGCCATGGTTATAGGGAATTAGGTTATTAGAAATGGAATGACCTAGACTATAACTAAGAACCCTTACACATGAGTCCTCTCATGTATTTTATATGCATAGATAGGATTATGTGTGCTTTACATGTTTATACTTGATTATGTGATTATATGCCTTATGTGATTCTTCTTATACTTTGATTCTTACCAATGCACACACAAATCTTAAATCATATTCAAGGCATTGTGTGCCTAAATCAAATGGTTTTCAAAATGAGCTTTGAATCATTATTCGTGGTTTTCAAAATCTCGTCAAAGTCTGTGTCTCACAACTGAATACATGCTATGCTGGAAGAGTGGGATGCCTGTATCTCGAGGTGTTCTGTCTAGGCAAGGTATTCGTATAAATCCAAATCAACTGATGGACCTGTCTACCTTACCTGGGAACCCTCGGGATGAGTATCTGCTTATAGGTACGCATGTCTTCATTGAGGTTGTGTTGGACATAACACTTTGATTAGTCAACGTATTCGCTTTGATTTACGAATCAAACGATTACACTCGGAACATATCATCGTTATTATGCCAAATTCTCGATTCTCGTTTTCATGTTGTATAGCTCTTAATACCCAATTCTCATAAACTATCTCAATGATATTTCAGAATGGCTTCTCGTCAAATCCGTTCACGGTCTAGAAACCCTGGCCGCAAGATTGCTGCTATTGTAGCACGTGAAGTTGCTGCTGTTATCCCAACTCTGTTTACCCATCTGAACCAAGGCAACAATACTGATCAAAACCCAACTGCACCAAACCCTCCCCAAAATTGTACTTACAAACATTTCAGTTCTTGCAACCCCACTAAGTTCAGTGGAACTGAAGGAGCTACCAGATTACTACAGTGGTTCGAAAGCATCGAGAATACCTTCCTAAACAGCGAATGCCCTGAAAATCTAAAAGTCCGGTATGCCACAAGTGTTCTCCAGAAACGCGCACTCACTTGGTGGAACGGGGAGAAACGAACCCGTGAAACTGATGCTGCTCTAGCATTAACATGGGCTGAAGTTAAGGAGCTTATGACTAAAGAGTTCTGCCCAAGAAACGAAGTCCGAAAACTGGAAGCTGAATTCTGGGAGTTAACCCAAGACAGTGGCGAGAACCTAGCATACACTAACCGATTCCACGAACTGAGCCTTTTGGTACCGCATCTTGCTACCCCTACCTCTCAAGCCATCGAGAAATACATTGGTGTACTACCTATGCAGATTCAGGATACGGTGCTAGGAAGGAATCCTTCCACACTAGAAGATGCTATCAGGCTGGTTGCACAGTTAACCGATAATCATGTGAAAGCTGGTTCCTTAACCAGGAAAGGATCGAAGAAGAATACCGACAAACTTCCTAACGAAACCGTCAAAACCGACCAACCCGAGCCTTCCAGGAACAAGAAGAGGAAGGCCAATTCTCAAAGCTTTGCTGTGATTACCCCTGCTGTGCCAATTAATCAAGTCCCTCCAACTCGTCAACCAACAGTAAACAACCAACCACTGATGAAAAAGCCGTACGCTGGACCCTTTCCGCAGTGTAACCACTGCAAGTATCACCATCCCGCTAACGTTCAGTGTCGTCAATGCACAAACTGTGGTCGTTTTGGGCATACATTCAACTTGTGCAAGAATACAGCAAGGGTTCCAGTTACCACACAGACTGTTCAGCATATTCCGACAACCATGCAAGCAAGAGCTTGCTACCAATGCGGGGATCCTAATCACTTCCGCAACCAATGTCCGAAGCTTCTCAAGGCCGTCCCTGCTGCTCAAGGTCGAGCATTCAACATCAATGCTCATCAAGCTCAAACCAATAACGATGTGGTGAACGGTATGTTTCTAATCAATAATCATTATGCTTCAGTCTTGTTTGATACCGGCTCCAACAAAAGTTTTGTATCCTTAGAATTTGAGCCTTTGCTTGCTAGTGCGAGAACTAAGTTGGAGAAACCGTTTACGGTAGAAATAGCCGACGGGAAACCTATCACAATCGATTCAATTATTCCAAACTGTACACTTAGTCTTAGCGAACATGATTTTTCTATCGACCTTACACCGATGCAACTTGGAAATTTCGATGTCATTATCGGCATGGATTGGTTATCTAAGAACCATGCTGAGCTTGTTTGTTTCGAGAAAGTCATCCGAATCCCTCTTACGCCCGAAAAGGTGTTAAATATTTACGGGGAAAAGCCTTCCAAAGGACTTAAACTCATGTCTTGCACCAAAGCCCAAAAGTACCTCCGCAAGCATTACGTGGCTTTCTTAGCCCATATCGTGAAAACGGATAAGAACCCTAGGAAGATTGAAGACATTCCGGTTATTCGAGAATTTCCCGAAGTCTTTCCCGAAGACCTAACCGGTCTTCCCCCCGTTCGTCAAGTTGAATTCAGGATCGACCTTGTGCCTGGTGCAACTCCCGTGGCAAAATCACCTTATCGTCTCGCACCTTCCGAAATGCAAGAACTTGCTAGCCAATTGCAAGAACTGTCAGACAAAGGATTCATTCGCCCGAGCTCATCACCATGGGGAGCTCCAGTCTTATTCATGAAGAAAAAGGATGGTTCTTTTCGTATGTGTATCGACTATCGAGAACTCAACAAACTCACAATCAAGAACCGTTACCCATTACCCAGAATCGACGATCTGTTTGATCAGCTTCAAGGAGCCACTCATTTCTCAAAGATCGATCTTCGTTCTGGTTATCACCAACTCCGTGTACACGATGATGATATTCCAAAAACCGCTTTCCGAACGAGATATGGCCACTACGAGTTTACAGTGATGCCATTCGGGTTAACCAACACACCGGCAGTATTCATGGATTTAATGAATCGCGTGTGCCGACCATACCTAGACGAATTCGTGATCGTATTCATCGATGACATTTTGATATACTCCAAATCTAAATCCGATCACGAAAACCACCTTCGTCTAATACTCGAACTTCTGAGAAAAGAGAAACTCTACGCCAAATTCTCAAAGTGTGAATTCTGGCTTAATGAGGTTCAGTTTCTTGGTCACATAGTAAACAACAAGGGAATTCACGTTGATCCCGCAAAGATCGAGGCGGTAAAGAAATGGGGAGAACCTAAAACTCCTACAGAGATTCGTTCATTCCTTGGTCTAGCCGGATATTATCGACGTTTTATTTCTAACTTCTCTAAGATTGTTGTGCCACTCACTGCTTTGACCCACAAGGATAAGCCTTTTTCTTGGGGGCCTGGTCAAGAAAAAGCATTTCAAACCCTCAAGCAAAAGTTGTGTGAGGCGCCGATTCTAACACTTCCTGATGGAAACGACGACTTTGTTGTCTATTGTGACGCTTCAAAACAAGGTCTAGGTTGCGTTCTCATGCAGCTAGGCAAAGTTATAGCTTATGCCTTAAGACAATTGAAGATTCATGAGAAAAATTATACGAGGCATGATCTTGAATTGGGTGTTGTCGTATTCGCACTTAAAATCTGGAGACACTATCTCTATGGCACTAAATGTGTTGTATTCACCGATCATAAGAGTCTCCGGTACATCTTCAACCAGAAGGAGCTTAACATGAGACAACGACGTTGGGTCGAACTACTCAACGACTACGACTGTGAGATTCGTTACCACCCCGGTAAAGCTAATGTCGTAGCCGATGCATTAAGTCGAAAGGGTCAAGTTATGCTTCAAAGTGTTACCGTTCAAACCAACCTCTTGACCCGTATACTCGAAGCTCAACACGAATCAGTCACCAAGGGCAACATGTATGAGGAAATGTCGTGCGGTGCTGAACTCCAAATGGAAATCAAGTCGGACGGACTACTGTATTATCTAAATCGACTTTGGATTCCGAATCGCGATAACCTTCGAACAACCATCATGGATGAGGCTCATAAGGCTCGTTATTCTATTCATCCGGGAGCAGATAAGATGTTCATGAATCTTCGGAACCAATATTGGTGGCCCGGCATGAAGAAGGATATAGCCTTGTATGGATCTAAATGCCTCACATGTTCCAAAGTCAAAGCCGAGCATCAACGTCCTTCTGGATTACTCGTACAACCCGAGGTTCCATTATGGAAATAGGAAAGCATATCCATGGATTTCATCACCAAGCTGCCTCGTACCGCTAGTGGTCACGATAGTATCTGGGTTATCATTGATCGATTGACTAAGTCGGCTCATTTCATTCCAATTCGGGAAGATTATCGAGTCGAGAAATTGGCTCGTATTTACATCAATGAAATAGTCAGTCGGCATAGTGTACCTTTAGATATTATCTCTGATCGCGATGGTCGTTTCATCTCTCGTTTCTGGAAAAGTCTCCAATCAGCTCTCGGGACTCAACTAAATCTTAGCACAGCCTATCACCCGCAAACCGACGGTCAGACTGAAAGAACGATACAAACCCTCGAGGATATGCTCCGGGCTTGTGTCATTGATTTCAGTGGATCGTGGGATTGCCATCTCCCGTTGATCGAATTCTCTTACAATAACAGTTACCATACCAACATCCAGATGGCACCATTTGAGGCCTTGTATGGCCAAAAGTGTCGGTCTCCCATCTGCTGGTCTGAAGTTGGTGAATCACAGATTACCGGTACGGAATTGATACAAGAAACAACAGACAAAATTCATAAGATCCGTGATAACTTGGTGGCTGCTAGGAATCGTCAAAAGCATTATGCTGATAAAAGACGTAAGCCCAAGGAATACAATGTCGGTGATCTCGTACTTCTTAAGGTATCACCTTGGAAGGGAGTGATTCTCTTTGGAAAGAAAAGGAAGCTAGCACCTCGTTACGTGGGTCCATTCAAAGTGCTCGAGCGAATTGGGGAAGTGGCCTACAAGCTGGAACTACCCCAAGAACTCAGCAACATACATTCGACGTTTCATGTTTCAAATCTCAAGAAATGTCTTGCCGATGAAAATCTCCACATTCCACTTGACGAAGTCCAAATTGATGAATCTATGCACTTTATTGAGAAACATGTGGAAATTATGGATCGGGAAGTCAAACAACTCAAACGCAGCCGAATACCAATTGTCAAAGTTCGTTGGGAGTCTAAACGTGGACCAGAGTTCACCTGGGAACGTGAGGACCAAATGAAATCCAAGTATCCTCATCTTTTCCTTTCAGCCTCCTCGTGATTAAAATTTCGGGACGAAATTTCCTAAAGCATGGGAGACTGTAACATCCGACCCATTTCAATTTGTAAACCGAACTCGTTTATATTAGTAAATGAAATCTATTCATTGAAAACACATTAATGTTGTCATTTAATTTACATTACAATCATATAGTTATTAATATGATTTTATATAAAAAAATATATATTATAAAATTATATTAGTAATTATGAAGTTTAAACAAAAAAATAATAATATTAAATAAATAATAATAAATAATAATAATAATATTAACAATATTAGTAATAATAATAAAATAACAATGATAATAATAATAATGTTAATGATAATGAAAAAGTAGGTTTTATAACTTTAAAAATTATAACTAATAAATTTGTACACAAAATAATAACATTACAAAATAAGGGGGGGTCAAATGGTAATTTATTTAAACTAAAACAAAACTTTAGTTTTGTTTTGACAATTGTTATAAACCACAGGGACCAAATGTGAAACTTCCTTTTTAAAACTCCTCCCCCCCCCCCCGTCGAACCCCCTCACTGCCGGCCACCACCTCCGGCGACTCTCCGGCAACCAAAAATAACCTCGATTAATGCGGTTTGACCAAAACAAACACTCCCGACACATTCACGTGGGAGATTCGAACTCGTGCCAAATAAACAATTCAAAATTTGAACGCATGCGATGTAGAATCTGTTCCATGCGTCGTCGGCTTCTTTTTCAGTCCGCAGATCGCACTACGGATTTTTATAATCAAATTAACACCGCATTTACAAACTTATAATCGCTCATAACATTCCTGTGGATTCAATTTCATTTAAAACAAGTTTAAACATCCCCTACGAACACCTCACAGTTCGCGACCTGCAACTCAAACTAAATCCAATCCCCGAGCGGTTTTAACTTAAATTGGCAAAGGGTTTCGTTTCAAGATCCTCATACGAATCTTTCTGTGAAATTAATTTCATTTTCATCAAGGATTGACCACTCAATCGATCAACACGAGGCCGCGACCTGTTCTCGACCAGTTCAGCTTCAATTCGAACATCATTCGGGGTAAATACACACACCCACATACTCGATTTTTCATGGGGAACAAAAGCCCCATGATTCCACAGGCTATTGAAATCAAATTGATGGTCAATTGAATGGGATTCGAACTAGGGTTCATCTCAAATTGGGGGATGGTTGCTGTTGGTGTTTAAAACCAATTGGAACCAGAACCTAACGCGGCTTAGGCCTTTGTTCCACTGGTTCCTGTGCCCCATCTCACACAAGAGGTCCCGGGTTCGACCCCGGGCAACCTCACTATTTTCTTTAGGCTGTTTTAAGCCTCTAAAAATTATAAAAAAATTTGTAAAAATTATAAAAAAAACGTTTTTACAAACATTGAAAATTTTAAAACCACTTAATTACTTTCTGAAATTTATTTCTATATTTTATTCATTTCTTTTTATAAATAAAATAACTAAATATATTTTCTACCAACTTATAATTAGTGTATAATATATAATTACACAATAAATAAACTGAATCCGATATATATACATAGATATATATTATCCAATTAGCGAAATAACATTTATTTGAATAAATTACATGTATATAATTTTACATAATCGTATACAATTTATAACTTATGTATACAATTAACATACAATATATATAGTCATGCTCACTTATGTATAAATTTATTATATACATATAATTATGTATATAATTATACATATAATTATATATAATTACATAATTATATATAAATATGTATATAATTATACTTATACAGTTTATTAATAAATTGTATATATGTATAACTTATATGTATAGATTTCTATTAAATTCTAGACATAATCACTTTCAACAAATTCGTTTATTTATTTCAAGTCATTCAAATTAAATAAATTATTTCATTCAAAACCCTAATGGAAAACCCTAATCTATTCCCGATTCTCAAATTATTATTATCCTAACTCGAGACACCGTTCCTTAGGTTAATCATAAGGAAATCGTTGGTGTCCAATCTATCACGTCCAAATTCAAATCTCATTAATCAGATGAGTATTCATATCCCCTTTTTATATCATTTCCTATTTGGGGAAAATCATGTGATACAATATATTCAATCATGATATTCTATTGTTGTTTCATTCTAAATTCAATTCAAGACAGGTTATGTTATTACTTGCAATTACGTGAACATACTATGTTAAACTGGACGACAATAAAACCCTAATTCAATCAATCAATCCTGGTATCAATGGTAGATCTACTGGTTTGGATAACCCACCCCATGTGAATAGTCGAGTGGTGATTGTGCCAGAGGCAAGAGTCAATCTATGGTGTATGTGTGGAGTCTATTATATGCAAGTGTCAAGTCAAGGGGTTTATATTGTGTCGGTTTATCTATATGCTTTACTATTGCAATATAAGTCTTAATGTTACCTTGTGAATTGGATTATTCTCAATCAATCAATCAATCTATATGTATATTCAAAACTGTGACTACCCACCAGCTAACTCGTTAGCTGACTTTATTTTCTCACATGATTTCAGGTTAAGCAAGATAGTGGACTTCTACCTGCTCATTTAAGACCCGGACTTAGTTAAAATAAAGGACAATTACTATTTGTGGTTTCAATTGTTGTATTTGTGTATGTTGAACTTATATTATCTTGTAATCTGATTTTAATATTATTTCCACTATTAGACAACCATGTGTTATGAACAATCAATCATTCCCCCGTCCGCTCCGATGATTCCGCCGTCGGTCGGGGTGTGACAAAATATTTGTAAGAGCATTACATTAATTTTGAACACGTTGTGTTTTCTATGTTTTGTGGTTGTTTTGCGATTTGGGCTGGTTTTTTGGTTTAGGAGGGTTAGTGAGGTATAATAGGTAACAGGAGTCATTACACCGCCCTGAGATCATGTTCGGTGAAAAGAGGTGCTTCTACAGGAAGAAATGGTTATAGACTGCGCGTGGCATCGTGGAATGTAGGCACCCTCACTAGTAAGTTATTAGAGTTAATAGATGTGCTGAGGAGTCGTAGGATTCAGATAGCATGCCTTCAGGAGACTAGATGGCGGGGTAGGAGAGCAACGGAGTGCAATGGTTATAAACTGTGGTATTCAAGGTCTGAAGGCACAAAAAATAGGGTAGGTTTTCTAGTCGCTAAAGAACTTCAGGATAAGGTAGTGGAGGTTAGAAGATACGATGATAGACTTATGCTGCTAAGAATAGTAATAGGGAATGAGGTAGTGGCAGTAGTGAGTGCGTATGCACCACAAGTTGGATTAGGGGAAACCGAAAGAAATAAGTTCTGTGAAACTTTAGATCACGTTATGGGAGACATTCCTAGAGAAGAAAACATATGCATAGGAGGAGATTTTAATGGTCATATCGGTAAGGATAGTGATCAATTCCCGTCGGTTCTTGGAGGGTTCGGGTATGGTCTGAGGAATGACGGCGGGAGGGAGCTCCTTGACTTTGCTTTAGCGCATGACCTAGGCATCATAAATTCATTTTTAAGAAAAGAGACTCGCATCTAATCATGTTTAGCAGCGGCGGGCGACACACGCAGATAGACTATCTGCTGATGAGGGCAGAAGACTTTAACTTGTGAAAGGACTGTAAGGCAATCCCAGGAGAGACAGTAGTGACTCAACATCATATGTTGGTGGCTGATCTACGCATGAAGAGAGCAATTTTCCAACCAACTAAGAGAATTAGACCTACGATCAGATGGGGCCAGCTTAAATACGAAAAGATTACCACCTTTAGAGATAAGGTAATACCAATGATCCAAACTGAACCACAGGAAGACGCAAACCAAATGTGGGAGGATATGGCAACTACAGTTATGCAAACAGCTAAAGAAACTCTTGGACTTGCAACAAAGAGGGCAGTAGGTCATAAGGAAGCCTGATGGTGGAACGAAAATGCCTAGGAGAAGATAAGAATTAAACAACAAAGTTTTAGAGACCTATTACACTGTAATAATGAAGAAGAACGAGCACAGCTAAAAGATAAATATAAGAAGGCTAAGCGAGAGGCGAAAATATCAGTGTCAGAGGCAAAGAACACAGCGTACGAGCGAATGTATAAGCGATTAGAGACGAAAGAAGGAGAAAATTACATGTTTAAGATTGCCAGGGCAAGAGAAAGTAGAAGACAGGACCTGAAAATTGTGAAGTTTATAAAGGCTGCAGATGGAAAGGTTTTGGTGAAGGAGAACGACATCAAGGTGAGATGGAAAACTTACTTCGATAACCTTTTCAACATAAGGAACCCTAACCAACAAACTGCGATTGATAAAACACCTCAACCAAACCAACAAAACAAGTGTTATTGTAGAAGCATCATAATTGACGAAGTTACGAGAGCGCTGAAGAAAATGGGAAGGGCTAAGGCGGTGGGGCCAGACAACATACCGATTGAAGTGTGGAAGTGCCTGGGAGACGAGGGCCTGCAATGGCTAACAGATTTATTCAACACTATCTTCAAAACTGGGAGGATGCCAGAGCAATGGAGAAGCAGTGTCATAGTCTCCATATATAAGAAAAAATGAGATGTTTAATGTTGTGCAGATTACAGGGAATAAAGCTATTGAGTCACACGATGAAACTATGGGAAAGAGTTATTGACACGAGAATTAGACGAGAAACTCAGATAGTGTCACACCCCGACCGACGGCGGAATCATTGGAGCGGACGAGGGAATGATTGATTGTTCATAACACATGATTGTCTAATAGTGGAAATAATATTAAAATCAGATTACAAGATAGCATGAGTTTAACATAAGCAATTACAATAGTTGAAGTCACAAATAGTAATAGTCTTTTATTTTGACTAAGTCCGGGTCTTAAATGAGCATGTAGAAGTCCACTAACTTGCTTAACCTGAAATCATGTGAAAAGTAACGAGTCAGCTAAAAATTAGCCGGTGAGTAAACACAGTTTTGAATATACATATAGATTGATTGTTTGATTGAGAATAATCCAATTCATAAGGTAACGTTAAGACTTATATTGCAATAGAGAAGCATATAGATAAACCGACACCATATAAACCCCTTGACTTGACACTTGCATATAATAGACTTGCACACAAACACCATAGATTGACTAATTGCCTCAGGCATAATCACCACTCGTAAGCTATGTGGGGTGGGTTATCCAAACCAGTAGATCTACCATTGATACCAGGATTGATTGATTGAATTAGGGTTTTACTGTCATCCAGTTTATCATAGTATGTTCACATAGTTGCAAGTAATAACATAACCTGTCTTGAATTGAATTTAGAATGAAATAACAATAGAATATCATGATTGAATATTGTATCACATGATTTCCCCCAAATAAGAAATGATATAAAAAGGGGATATGAATACTCACTTGATTGATGAGATTTAGAATTTGAACGTGATAGATTAGGCACCAATGATTTCTTTATGATCAACCTAAGGAACGGCGCCTCGAATTAGAATAATAGTGATTTGAGAATTTGGGAATGTATTAGGATTTCTATTGGGTTTTGAATGATAGTTTAAATAAACTAATTTTATTTAGTTTGAATGTCTTGAATTATAATAAATTCATTTCAAGTAATTATATAGATATAAATCTACCAATACACTTGACCATTTGATTGATTGTTAAAATGCAGGAGGAATAAATAAATAATTTTATTAATTAATTATATGATAATTAATTAAATTTTTAATTATTTAAGTGACTAAAAGTGATAAAATGATTTGGAAAGATTTATATATAAAACTTTTATGTTTGATTGAGATAATCATGATTTAAATAATATTACATAAATATTATTTGAATCAATAATTATTTAGCGATTTTTAACCGTTATTTACAGTCTAGTTTTATAAAAAAATTAAACTAGATATATTATTTATTTAAAACAATTAATAAAATAAATAAATAAATGTTAAGATAAATTTCAGAAAATAATTTGGTTGTTTTAAAATTTTTTAATGTTTGTAGATACCTTTTTATAATTTTTAAATTTTTTTTATAATTTATAAGAGGCTGAAAAAGCTTAAAAAAATAGGTTGAGGGTGCCCGGGGTCGAACACGGGACCTCAAGGTTTGAATGCAAGCACAGAACCGGTGAACCAGGCTTACAGCCGCATTAGGATTTGGTTTCAAAATCTTTTAAATACAAACTCCAGCGTATCCCCAAATCCGATGAACCCTAATTCGATTGGTCCCAAATTGAACATTAAATCGTTAATGTTATTGAGAATAATCATAGGGCTTTTGATCCCCATGAGAAATAGAGCATAAAGGTGTTCTTAATTACCTGATTTGGAGTTCAAATCGTCAAGAACAAATGAAGAACAGGTCGCGGTCAGAGGAGAAATCAAACGAGGTGTTTGTGTGTGTTTGATCGAATTGAAGTTTACAGAGAGTTTGTGTGTTCGATTTAGGAGGTTTGCCCTCTATTATATAGGGGTAATTTGTGCGAACGAGTTCAATTCGATTTGATTTTTGAATGGGGTAAGCGGGTTCGAGTGTAAGGCGCGTAAACGGGATAATTTTTCAAATTGTGAAGGTCCATATGTTCGAATCATGGTCGCGAGATTGACGGAAGCTTTTAATTTGATTTAAACCGTGAAATTTTGTGTGTTTGATCTCGCCGGAGAATGGCCGGAAAGGTGGCCGGACGGCCGCCGGAAAGTCGAGAGAGAAGAGAGAGAGAAAGCAGTTTGGGTTTTTGAAAATTACAGAAATGGTCCCTGTGGTTTATGTTTTGATATTTTATGCAATTAACTTAAATTTCAAGTTTGTAAATTGTCATAAACACCCCCTGGACTTTATTATTATTATTATTATCATTATTATTATTATTATTATTATTATTATTATTATTATTTATTTATTATTATTATTATTATTAGTATTATTATTATAATTATTGTAATTATTAGAATTAACAATCAACGTATTAAACAAAATTAATTTTTATTTAACGCAAATACGCGATGTTACAGATAGCGGTAAACCAATTTGGATTTATGTCAGGACGCTGTATAACAGAAGTCATACACGTCTTAAGAAGGATAATGGAGTAGAGAAATAAAAAAGGGACCTCCATAGGGTGTTCATCGACCTAGAAAAAGCATATGAAAGTGTGCCGCGTCAACTAATTTGGGAAAGTCTAAGACTTAGAAGGATACCAGAGAGGTATATCAAAATAATAATGGATATGTATGAAGGGGCAAAAACGTGTGTGCGAGCACCAGTAGGAGACACAGACTTTTTCCTGGTGGAAGTGAGCCTACACCAAGGATCGGCATTGAGCCCATTTCTTTTCACAATAGTCTTGGATGAGATAACCAAGTCTATACAACAGCCAGTACCGTGGTGCATGCTATTTGCAGATGATATTGTCCTAATATCAGATTGTAAAACGTTGCTTAACGAGATGCTAGAACAGTGGAGAGCAGCACTAGAATGCAGAGGCTTAAGGATAAGTCGCTCCAAGACGGAATACATGCATTGTAACTTTAGTGGTGAGGCTGAAGAGGACACCCAAATCAGTATCCAGGGTATGACGGTACCACAGACGTCTAGATTCAAATACCTGGGCTTGTACGTACAAGAGGACGGAGAGATACACAGCGATGTAGCTCACCGTGTGCAATCAGAATGGTGTAAATGGAGAGCAGCATCAGGGATCCTGTGTGATAAGAGGTTCCCAGCAAAACTAAAGGGAAAATTATACAGAGTGGCAGTACGTCTAGCAATGTTATACGGAACAGACTGTTGGGCCATAAAGAAATCGCACCAGAGACAAATAGAGGTCGCGGAAATACGAATGCTGAGGTGGATGTGTGGACACACAAGATTAGATCGAATAAGAAACGACGTGTTTCGATAGAAGCTAGAGGTGGCTTGTATCACGGATAAAATACGAGAGGGAAGATTAAGATGGTTTGGACACGTAAAGCGGAGGCCAATGGTAGCACCCGTTAGAGCAGTAGAGAACATCAACATAGATGGTAGGAGGAGTAGAGGTAGACCTAGGTTGACTTGGGACGAGATAATTAGACGAGATTTGGTAGACTTGCACCTCTCTGAGCACATGATCGAGGATAGGAGTGCATGGAGGCGTATAATTAAAATTAAGGACTTTTAGCAGGTACTGTGGGTAGGAAGGGTAGACTTACACTTGTTGCGGGATCCCTCATACGCGATTTCTGCCGCTTATTTGATGTACGCCCTTTTAAACATTTATGTGTTTTATACCTGTCTGTTGTATGCCGTTTATTATGATTGCTATTGCTATTGTTATTGATTTCGTTATTGAGTCGGGGGTCTCTTTGGAAGCGGTCTCTCTATTTCCCAATATAGAGGAAAGACTCGCCACCACCTACCCCTCCCAGACCATGCTCTTGAGTGGGATTTACTGGGTATGTTTGTTTGTTTGTTTACTTTTTTAACAAGCCTTTTACTTCTAGATACCACCTATCATTTTGTATTTATAATGATTTAAGATCACATAGAGGGCGGGCCTTGGCGCAGCGGTAAAAGCTGTTCTTAAGGAACCGAAGGTCTCAGGTTCGATCCGTGGAAACGGCCTCCCCACAAAAATGTGGGGGAAAGACCGCGTACATCTTCCCTTAAATGGGACGGACCCTCCCTGGACCCTGTGAAAACGCGGGAGCTATTTGCAGCACCAGGTACGCCCTTTAATGATTTAAGATCACACAACATGGACAACATTAGTGAAAGACAATCTCAATATCATTAGATTACCAGGGCACGAGCTGAGTAACTAATCAAGACTTTACACCGTACGCTGTTAAGTTAATTGTCAATTTTTTATACCGATTTTGGTTTAACAATAACTATTTTTATCCTATAAATGGTAAAAATCGATAATAAACAAATGATTTATTAAAAAAAGGGAATGAAAATGATCACAGTTATCACATTGGCCAATCATTATAAACACGTTACAAACAATATATAAATTTTAACATTTAATACGTAACAATTTATGTGTTGGATTAAGAACAAGAAAGAAAGAAAAGGGAACACTAGGGCCTGGCAATCTGGCATTGTATGTAAAGGTTTGAAACGGCACACTATTACGTCATATCTTTTATCCTATGACAAATTTGTTCCCCCACCTTTTCTTTTCATGTTTCTTTTTATACCAACAGTTTTTTTCGGTTAATGTACCATCCTTTCGTCAATTATATTATGAATCTTATTTTGAAAAACGTAAAACTCCTATAAAAAGTTATAATGGGACAAGCTGTACCCGGTCTTCTTTCTTGATGCATAGCGACCAGTGTTAGACAACTCTTACAGATATAAAAGCATAAACATGAAAAGAAGCTAAAAAAAGTAGGTGCAATGTTTTCATCCATTGTAGTAGGTAAGTCTTATTCTTCGCCACTGCTCATAACTAAGCACTAATAGTTAATGTTATGTTATTGTGTTTGAATCTGTCAGTGAAAAAATAAACTAGTTTACAATTTATGCACATGTCATGTTATACTTTTTAAGCTTTACAAGTCATTAATTATGTCAACTTTATATGTACGCTGTTGGAAATAGTTTGATCAAAATAAACAAACAAACATAACTAGTAAAATTCATTCATAGCAATAGCTTCATGTAGAATCTATAGAATGTGTGACAGTGACAAACATTTTCTCTACCATAAGGGTTAGAAAGATAGCTCTCACTTGAGACGCCAAACTCTAAGTGTTCATTTGGTTAGGAAAATGCTTAGAAAAAAATTAAAATTGAAATTGAAATCTTGTTAAAATTGATAATGTGTTTGGTTGGTCAATTTTCAGTGGAATTAGAATGTTACTTTTAAACATTTGGATTGTTAAACATTACATGGGTAAGTGGAACAAATGTGGATTCCAATTAATATGAGAATTTTCGAATTTCAGTTTCATCCGTTGACCAACCAAACAAAATTTTACATAAAAAATATTTCGATTTCAATTTCAATTCTAAGAATTCTGTGATCAAGGTAATCAAAGCAAACAAGAAAAAAAAAACCCCTTAGTAATAATAATGGCACCCTATTGATAACATAAAACAATGAGAGAACTATAGTGCTAACAAGTAAAAGATCAAAGAAACACGCAACTACTTAAAATTAAGTATGTATACACTCCTTTGAGAAAATATATATACTACAAGACAAATTAAAGGCAAAGATAGGAGAAGGTAAGATATACACGAATAGTTTAGAAGAGTAAAAAGGATAAACAACAAGATAAAAATCCTTCAGGTAATAGACTAAGGCCCCGTTTGATTACTTCTGACCGGGGCTGATCCTGACCGGCTGACTCCGTTTGTTTTGCACTTGAAATGCCACTGACTCGGTCTCCTTCCACTAACCCGGTCCTTTTCCTTTTAATGACTGACCCGGTCTCCTTTTCCTCTTCATCAACCTCCGTCAAATTTCAATCGACCCTGCCTTTCATCGCCCCTGTCTTTCATCGCGAGTGACCCCAGCCTCCGCCCCTCCCCTCCCGGTCCTCTTCATCTTCTTCATCGCCCTCCCGGTCCTCTTCCTCCGCCCCTCCCCTAGCTTTCATCGCGAGTCATAGTCGTGGGTGTGTGTTAGGGCAACCGTGCCTTTCATCGCCCTCCCCTCCTGTCGGTCCTCTTCCTCGTCACCGGTAAGTGATTTGATTGCTTTCTATGCTTCGGGTACCCACTGGATTACCCACTGCTCTTCTTCGAAATTAGGGCAACCGTGCTAGTGTTGGTTTAGGGCTTTATTTTGGTGAAATTATCTGTTGTTCAATGTTGATTTATGATTCTGTTGTTCAATTTATGGTTATTTTTATCATTCAGCAGAGTCAGTCAGATACTGAATCAAACAGTTAAGTTTTAGTCAGATGCAGACCCAGTCAGATGTAGACCCAGTCAGAACTTCTAATCGGGTCAGCTTCTGACTCAGTCAGATCTTACTGAGTCAACGATAATCAAACAACCCCTAACTCATAACTTTTCACATTTCACTTGTTTTTACATAAGCGAGACATCATTCTCCGCCCCTTACCACTTTTTCATGGAGATTGTTTTCATTCACTGCTCTTCAATTCTACATTATCTTTTATTATTAAATCCTAATAATATTTTTATGTTTGAACAATACAACTTTGAATAACTAGGTTAATCCCGCGTGTTACACGGATTAAATAAAAACGTATTAAAAGTTAATGAAAAGTTAGAAAATATAAAACACTATTTTGATATAAGATATGAAAAAGGTTCAAATACAAAGTATATTTTTACTACAAAGTGTGAAAATACACAATAAGTTAAAAAAGTCAAAAAAATTATATCTCACAATCTAAATCGAATTTCAAAAAATAATTCCAAACTTTTGTTCCCCTAGTCGTCATCACTAAGAAAAAAATTAATGAAAAAAAATAAAAAATAGTGTTTTTTATTATGTCATTTATGAAATATACAATGACGTCATTGTGTCATTATGAAAGATATAATGACGTCATTGTGTCATAAAAAGACAATGATTTTTTTTAATTTTATCATTTTTATTTTTTTCTGAAATACGACGACGAGAGGAAAAGAGACTCCGAATTACTTTTTTGAAATTTGATTTAGATTGTGAGATATATTTTTTTATGACTTTTTAGACTCATTGTGTATTCTCACACTTGATAGCAAAAATACACTTTGTAAAATAACCTCACTCATAAGATATAACTAAAACTATGTGTGAGTAAATACTTTATTTAATAAAATAATTTATTATTTTTTAAAAACTTTCATTTTAAAAGAGTGTTTTTCACTCTCGTTTTAGAAATATGTTAAGAGACATTTCGTTTTAAGAATATTGTTTTTGAAAAAATATCATTTTTAATAAAAATCTTATTATTTCAAAACATTGGTTTTTAGTTATATTTGTTTTATAAATAATTTTCGTATTTAATAATTTTTTTTGACAAAATATGATTTTTATAAATATTTTATTGTTTAAAAAATCCAGACGTCAATTATTTTTTTATTTTTTTTAAAAAATATTTTCATATAAAACCTTTATTTAAAAGAAACAGATCGGTTTTAAAATATTTCATATGTGTAGAAAGATACGTTGTTTAAAAAAATCATAGTTTCTAAAAATAATTTTTTTCAAAAAAGTGTATTTTTTAATCAAAAAGTTTAGTTTTTACTTATTAAAAAATATATTTTATAAAAAATATTGATTTTAGAAAAATTTAAAATGTTTAGAGGGGGAGAGAGAGAGGGAGAGAGAGAGATAAATAGAGAGATATATAATTTAGGAATTAGTTATTTTAACTTTTTAAAAATTAATAAATGATTTGTACGGGAAAATAAATGTTGGAGTTAATATAATGGTGACATGTGTCCATCCAATGTAATTATTTATTAGGTTAGATATTATAATACAATATTATTAAGAAGAATATAACTGTTAAATAAAATACATATAAATCACTTCAAATTGAAAAAAAAAGTTAAAGTTTGGTTTTAAATCTTGGCACTAAAGTTTTGTTATACACTTCGTTTTATTATTTTAATCTTTATCTTTCATACTATATATAATTTAGGCTTTAAGTCCGTTTTGTTGTTTTTAATAATTTAGTTTTTATGTAAAATGTTTCACTAGCTTTAGTAAACCCGTGTATTACACGGGTTGAATAAAAAAATAAATAAAATTAAATTTTATTAATTATAAATTGATATTTTAAAGTAAGATATAATTAAAATCTTTTTTATAATAAATAAAATAAAACTTTTTTTTAAAACAAACATTTTAAAAATGTAATACTTAAAAACTTTCTTCTATAACTCTCAATTTTAACTAATTTTTACTTATAAAAGTTTTACTTTTTAAAAACACCATTTATAAAATATTTTGTATTTTTTAAAAAGTTTGATGTTCTAAAAAGTTTTCTAAATTATGAAAAAAAAATCTTAGAAATAACAGCAGTAAAAATATCTCTTGCATAATTTATTAAAAAACTATTTTAGTAAAAATATTAAATAATATTATTAGTAATTAATGTTATTATTAAATATGAGAGAGAAGCGGGAAATAATTATTGAGGAGCAATCTGGTGTTGACATGTAGATACCTTTTTATTAGATTAGAGAGATTTGTTAAATTTCTATAGGAAACAAAATGCACAATTGCAGTTAGTTTTTTTTTGTCAACGTTCTGATAACTTTTTTCAAAATGAATTTGTATTCAAAATCAACTTTTTATTATGTTGTAGACTATAGTGAGCGAAATTTATATTCTAATACCATGGCGAAGCGAAACGATTATGAGTGAAAACCAGCATTTTTATTATTGGTATTATTGAAAATAGTTTCGGCATTCGCTTTTATGATTTTCGTCGAGCCGATGCGATAATAACCAAACTCACGCCTGTACTTTGGGGAGACCCATGCCGCGTAATGTGAGAAAAACGGCAAAACTCCACCACGTAGTCCAAGAAAAATTGGTTTATATATTCTCTGTTAGTTCTGTAAATTTCATAAAACATATATTCTCAACTAACTAAGTTGTGTTATATATGTGATTAGAATGGTATTCATCATGCCCCAAGTATATAAATAAAAGCCACGAGCTCATGAATGCGATAATCAATTATTAAATATAAGTTGTGTAAGGATCTCCCACGACCATTTCAAAATAAGCACACAAAATAAGTTAATTTTTTCTAATGGTTAATTTTTTTTAGACGACAAATCTATCCTACTTCTACTCATAAATTACACCAAGTTACATCATGTCTGTGTTTGAACCCTATGACCTCCTCTCTAAATTTTTTTCTAATGGTTAAGAATTTAACAAGACACATGAGTTCGTATTAATAGAATAACACACATCCTATACTCTACAAACACTAATTTTATTACATTCTTATAAAAGATTAGCTTTAATAAACTCATGTATTAAATGAGATATAAGAATTTATTAATTAAAATAATTTTTTTAGTTATATAACGATAATTAAAGATAAGATATGATTAATTTTTTTTGTTACTATATATAGAATGTAAGTTTTGTTTGAAAACAAACCTTTTAATTAAATGTTCTTTTAAAAACTTTCTTCTTATAACTCTTAATTTTAATTATATTTTGTTTATAACATTTTTATTTTTAAAAACACCAATTTTAAACTATTCTGTATTTTTAAAAAAGTTTGATGTTTTGAAATTTTTTCTTATTTTATAAAAATTGTTTCTTTGAAAATAACATTAATAAAAAGATATATTTTTTACTATATTAAAAACTATTTTAATCTTAAAAAGAATTAAATAATATCATTAGTTATTAATGTGATTATTTAATAGGTGAGGGATATTTTGCTGTCACGTGTTCCTTATAGTTACACTTTTATTAAATTATGAAGATTCAAATTTTACATAAGATAGTAATAGTTAAATAAAGTCCGCTCATCTCAAACGAAAAGAAATAAAAGACACATTCAAACATCGTTGTTGTTTATCTAATCTCTCATTTTAATAACAGATCAACAACACAATGAAGATGACATAACAGCAAACAACATAACAAATCCCAAGCTCCAAGAGAAGAATCACATCTTCGATGATTTAATTTGTTTCATTCCAAGTTTGTAGTAAACGACAATAACTTTTGTAAAACTTAAACCGTTAATACACGAACCTTAGTTTCAAACACTTTCATCGTAACAAAATAGTTTGGTGTTATTTCATATTAGAACGGTTCACAAATAATTCACTAAATGGATCAAGTTCACAACTTTTCTATAATAATATCTTATGGCCAAAATTTGGCGGCACAGAAATCACTACTACTCACCATCTTCCCCAATTTCGCGCCTTTTCTCCCTCTAAATTTCATCAATCCAACAAATTCTCCATTGATTTTGCTTCTGCTTCTGTAGATTTCATAGAAATGAATTCCCACACTACATTTTCTCTACCAAATCTCTTGTGTGAAGAAGATGATTCATCTTTAAACGAAGTCAAAATCAAGGTTTCGCAACCAAGATCGGAACACGATCAGTACATACGATCTTTGATCGAAAGAGAAACCAAATCGAATGATGTTGGGTGTGTTTGTGATGATGATAATAGTAAAAATTGGTTCAAATGCGCTCGATTAGATGCTGTTAATTGGATTTTCAGTGTATGTAATATGAATCTTTAAATCTTTCTGCAGGTTTCACCCTTTTTGATCCCCAATTTTATGGTTTTTTGTTTGATGCAGACTAGTGAAATTTTGGGGTTTCATTTTCGTACAGCTTATCTCTCTTTGACATACTTTGATCGATTCAATTCGAAGCGAATTATCGATGTAAGTGATGTGCTGTAATTATGTTGTTTGTTTGATTTGAAAAGCAAAGAATTAGAACCCATTAATCAACAGATGCAGAAATTTGTGGGATTAATTATGATTGATTATGCTTATAGAATGGGAAAGAATGGGCTATTCAATTGTTGGGCATTGCATGCTTATCTTTGGCTGCAAAAATGGAGGAACAAAATGTACCATCATTGTCTCACTATAAAGCACAAGGGTACAACTTTGAAAGCAGTGTGATTCAAAGAATGGAGTTGATGGTTTTGGCAACATTAGAGTGGAGGATGTGTGGCATCACTCCATTTGATTATCTTCACCATTTCTTCTCCAAGATTTGTGATGAATGTGAGTGTAATGAGTTTCTAGTGTCCAAAGCTATTGGATTCATTCTTGATTTCTCCAAAGGTATATTAAAGTTTTGATCTTTAAGATTGATTTAATATAGGTTTTAAGCTTGAGTTGTTTGCATTTATACAGAGGTTAATTTGATGGATCATAGGCCATCTGTTGTTGCAATAGCAGCAGTCTTGTTAGCTTGTGATGATCAATTAACAAGAAACACATTGGAGTGCAAGATTGGTGTTGTGTCTTCAATTCACTCTCTTGAAAAAGCAAGTGTTTTTTTTTTCATAACATTTTCCCCCAACATAAATTCCTATTGGTTTAATTTAACAGTTTGCTCATCTTTTACAAGCAGGAATGCATATATCAATGCTACAATCTTTTGAAGGAGATTAAGATTAAAAAGAACAACACCCCTGATTCAAATTCTTTAGATTTATTGAGAACTCATTGGTGCAGTTCTTCCAGCACTGGCATCAAGAGGAAGCTTACATATGATGATTTTGAACAAAAATGCCCATTGCAGAAGATTAGCAGGCAATGATAGTAGCATTTTGCCTAGATAGTACATTAATTCGTTGATTAGATTAGATTGGGTGATCATGACCGAATAAGATTTGAGTTTTGGGAGTATTAATCTACCAACATATGGTAGATTTAAAGAGTACCATAAAGGATTTGAATATTAAATGACCATGAGAAAGTTTCACTAGTGGAAACTAGTGAACAGAGGTGTACTGGAGTCTAGAGGATGGTGGATGGTGGATGGTGGATGGTGGATGGTGGATGGTGGATGGTGGATGGTGGATGGTGGATGGTGGATGGTGAAGTTTAACATATAGTGAAATGTCTGATTTAAAGATTGTTAAAATGTGAAGTTTTCTTTACTTTTTCTTGAATTCAATTGTCTTTTTCAATACCCTTTTAAGCTTTAGTTCAGGATGATAAAGATTGTACTGTTTTATATGTATATGTCATTGTGATGAAGCGCCTGAAGTTTCTTTAGCTCTTTATAGTCAACTGGATTTTAAAGCTACAAGTATGATCTATCGACCTATAATAATTCATACTGGCTATTTGATCAATGAACCTTCTACCTCTACTTTATTGTCAAGAAAATCACACTCGTATATCATCACAGATTTTCATTCGACTACATTTGATTTTTGCTTATAAGAAAAATATGTTTCTCATTTCACTCAGTCATTATTCTGAACAAAAACGAGTGAATATCAAGTGTAAATCTGTGATGGTTACACGAGTAGGATTGCCCCTCACAATGAAATCTAAAGTTATGAGTGCCATTTGTTAAATTGTCATGAATTATTATCAGTGATTAAGTTAAATTTGGATAATTGAAATCCAGTTTATGTTTTCTTATTATTTTATTGAAATTGAGAGGCTTGGGATACTGACTTTCAAAAGGCTGAAAGCCATGAGGGGGAGGTTTGGGGAAATGTGGGGCAATATAGAGTCATCATTTGATATGATATGTGATTAGATGCATTTGTTGAGTGGCCAAGAATATTCAAATAATGAAGCATGAAAGTGAAATAGGTTTTGATCATTTACTGTTTGGTGCAATAGTTGAGTGGGTCATTATTATTTGATGTAACATAGAAATGAGAACAAGACTAAACAAGTAAACAGTATTAATAATTGCCCATTGCTTCTTATAAAGTAAGTCACAAGTTAGATCGAATCTTGAAATTTCCATTTCGGGTCGATCTCATGACTAGAGTTTTAATCACAGGTGTAATCCCGGTTTTCATTTCATAAAAAAGAATTTACATGATAATTCTGTAGAAAGCTAAAGTTCACATGGTAAATATACTTCACGACTTAACCTCATACGTAATCTGATTTGTTATGAAGATAGTACTTAAACATAGTCTTTTTTAAGTTAATTTTGCATCAACCCACCCTACCCTACACTACCTTCTAACAAGCTACAAAATCATATTATTCTATGTAACTGCATGCTTAAAAAAATAAGAATCTGATAAACATGTTATAACACCATTGCATGATTATTAGTGATGATGTATTTGTAAAGGTGATGTTGCTGATATTACACTTACAACACATCATTGTTCCATATTCTTACAATGTCTTCTTTCTCCATTTCACTTGAGTTAATCTCACTAAAAAGCTGCAGAATGGAGTCAGTCATATATGAGTTCTTGATCACAGATTCTAATAAGAATGCTAACCTCACTCTAGGAGTAGTCTAGGGTGTGTTTGGGTGAGCGTTTTGGAACTGCTTAAAGTTATATTAAGTAATCAAAATCGGATAGTCAACTTTGATAAATTTGAGTTGTAAGAGAAGATATTCGGATGGGCTTATGCTCTATAAAGTTTTATTGATTATATGATGTCACATCCCGGCCGAAGCATGAATTCTTGGATGCGACCCTTTGGCTCAAAACACAGTGATTACAAATAAACAATTATAACAGTAATTAAAGCATAATATCATAATAAAACGCACACACACACAGATATATATATATATATATATATATATATGTATATATGTATATATAATTCTTTAGGTTACATCCAAGTTTACAAAATTGGTCTAATTAAAGGCTAATACATGTAACCTAATCACAAAATTTTTATAACTGCTTCATAATCTTCAGTAGTAGTGGATGTGTGCATCCATCATTATGCTAGGCTCAAATATGTTAATAGTTATTTTCACACAAGTCTTCCTAATAACTTCGCCCCAACCGTTGTACACATCAAATGAGAACATAACGCTGTTAGTCATTCTGTTCTCCTGAAAAAACATACTTAAAACTGTCAGCATAATATTGATGAGAAACATATGTTTAACAACTGATGCGTTCATGCTTTATATGCGGTTAAGTGTTTAATTATGCATTATTATCACATTATTATTATCGAACGGAATCACTTTGTCCTGCTTATGAAACGCAGGTACTTGAAGCTAAAAGGAAGGAACTTGAGCGTTAGACAAAGACGGATGAGATCTGGAACACGGGAAGACAACAAAAGAAAGATCGAAGGCAAAAAATATGCAAGGGACGTAGCTTACGTCCTATAGGACGTAGCTTACGTCCTTAAGTATTCTTCCCTGATTTATGGACGTAAGACAGTAGCTCAGGACGTACACAAGTGAAGAGGACGTAGCTTACGTCCATAGGGACGTAGCTTACGTCGTGTTCCCTGATTTGACCAAAATCTTCGGATTTTGACCATATTTATGAAGGAGAATTAATTCTAAAAACCCTAATCGGCAGCAGAGGCAGAAAGGGACGAACTTGGGCGATTTTGGAGGTTTTCTTTACTTCTCTAACTCATTTCAATCCATCCAATCATGTTCCAGTCAAATCTCGTTGTTGAATTCATGAAGATGCAAGGCTAAACTTCACGTGATCTACCTCGGGTGCTAGGGTTTGTATTCTTAGGTTTTTGTTTATGTTCAAATTGTGTTGGGATTAAACTTTAGAACCCCTTAAGTTCTTTATTGAGTTTAACTTGTGTTTTGATTGTTTAAACAATTGTTTTAGTAAATCTTGATTTGAATTTTATATGACTATGCGCGAGTTATATGATTACAAGGTTTTGATTGTTAATTCAATTGACATGGTATACTAAGACCCGTTAAGTCGTGGTTAGCTTTGCCACTTAATCATTACACTTATAGAATCCCCGTTAAGGATTTCCCACCAAGTTGAACTAGGCGACTACCGAGAACCGAACTTGAATCCCGAGGTGGATTACCCTTTTTCATAATTATCTTCTAATCAATTTCAGTAATTGCAATTTGTTTTCTCAATTAAGTTGCTAATCATTCTAAAATTTACTTTTCACAGCCAAGAGGCAATAGTTAATAATTCATTAGTTAATCGATTTTCTTACAAATCAAAGTACGACACACCGACCACTAATTCCACGAGGTTCGACAACCCTACTTACCTAACTAGTTAAGGTGAATAGGAACACACATTTTATATCTTATTTGATTGATACTTCGACATCGATCAACAACCAGATAAAACATATTGATACAACATAAATAAGATTACAACCAAACCTACTTATATGCCATGTGATTCATAATTGTCACAAATACGAATCATAAAAATAAGATAATATAGCATCACAACACTTATCTTGTTGGTGCAGAAAATATTTTCCTAAGTAGCACTACCTATATTACCAGACGGTTGCTCATTCGAATTAATAGTTGTAGCTTACGGCAACATGACAGTTTATCTCAAAAATCTTATTTATTTGCATCAAACACAAAACAATATGTTTTTTCCCCAAAAACTCATAAACATAAAAACAGTGTTATAAATCTCACCTCAATTCCAGCGAAAACCTATAAAATATTTTTAGGTTAGAAATATATTTTATTTCTTTAAAATTTTCAGCATCTCAGTTGGAAATTCCAAAATAGTGATTACTATTACTCATATTTTTTCAAAATTTAATATCAACAACATCTAAAAATGCATATGAACATATAAAAATTTTAGTTAATGACTAAATTTAGATAATTTTCTAGAATTTATACAATCTTTTCATAAAAGAGAAAAAAATAGCAATATTTTTATAAAACTCCCAAAACTTACCAGAATGATTATTCTGGAGTATGTTTTATCCCATAAACTTCCTGGTTTTTAGATCACAATAAGCAATTTACTATAATTTTTCCAAATTTTACAAAATTCAGGAAAAATAGTTAACTACCTCCAAAAATCACCAATTTTACTAATATTGTTAAATCATGAATATCATAATTTATGTGAATTTTTCATAATTTAACTCACTGTTTGGGTATTTCTTTCAGTTTTACTATTACAGATCATATAAGAATATAAATCTTAGCCATATAAAAGAATTTAATCACGAAATTTATTCTGAAACTTATATAAAATGCAAAGGTCATCATATAATTTTTCTAGATTTCTAACAGGTTTGGATCTTCCACATAGTATTTATCTTACTTTTCCTTACTTTAATCACATAAATTAATTTACTCAACTTTATTATACTAAAATTTACAGATTGATATTAATAATATTTCTAAATATATTTCTAGATTTATTCCTACAATCATAGTCGTTTTAGTATTTTAATTTAATTTCATCAAGAATACTAATACTTTAAATATTTTATTTGTAATCCTTCTTGTTTAACTTTTTGATTTAAAACCTTCATGTTTTTAAGTCCTTAGTCCATCTCTTGCTGATTTTTGCAAATGAATACCATATGTTTATAAGTATTTCTTGATGATAATCCTTACAAGTTGTGTATGTGTTTGTTTAAACACATATTACTTTGTTTCACATGTTTATGGTTTTCTAACCTTATTTTGATGAGAATATGGCGAAGGATGGTTGATGAAGGCTCCTAAACTCTTGATGAATTAGGCTTGAGGTGAATGTTCTTTAACTTGGAAGTGATCACTAGATGAACATGGTTTGATGAAGATGATATGTGCTTGGATGATGTTAAACCAACAGATCTCAATAGTTGATGGTTTGGTTGTATGAAATCCAAGGGTTGTTGATAATGAACCGAGGAGGGTGGTGACCGTGGTGTTTGGCGATGGTGATGTTCGAGAGAATAAGAGGGTGGTGGTGATGGTTGGCTTGGTTGATGTTAGAACCGAGAGTGAACAAAGAGTTGAGGATGGTGATTATG